>CM026387.1:22504536-22592926 GCA_014843695.1 Archivesica marissinica
CTAAAGCACCCACACCTCATATTGAGCCATTACGACAAACCCAACAAGTTAATGGCACATCCAACCGACCATCCAGTTATATGAGCACCCATTCATCCAGAACCCGACGCTATCAAGCACCCACACCTCCAACGTTATATGAGCACCCATTCATCCAGACACCCGACGCTATCAAGCACCCACACCTCCAACGTTATATGAGCACCCATTCATCCAGACACCCGACGCTATCAAGCACCCACACCTCCAACGTTATATGAGCACCCATTCATCCAGACACCCGACGCTATCAAGCACCCACACCTCCAACGTTATATGAGCACCCATTCATCCAGACACCCGACGCTATCAAGCACCCACACCTCCAACGTTATATGAGCACCCATTCATCCAGACACCCGACGCTATCAAGCACCCACACCTCCAACGTTATATGAGCACCCATTCATCCAGACACCCGACGCTATCAAGCACCCACACCTCCAACGTTATATGAGCACCCATTCATCCAGACACCCGACGCTATCAAGCACCCACACCTCCAACGTTATATGAGCACATTCATCCAGACACCCGACGCTATCAAGCACCCAACAAGTTATTGAGCACCATTCATCCAGCACCGACGCTTCAAGCACCCAACCACGTTATATGAGCACCCATTCATCCAGACACCCGACGCTATCAAGCACCCACACCTCCAACGTTATATGAGCACCCATTCATCCAGACACCCGACGCTATCAAGCACCCACACCTCCAACGTTATATGAGCACCCATTCATCCAGACACCCGACGCTATCAAGCACCCAAAGAGCCAACGTTATATGAGCACCCATTCATCCAGACACCCGACGCTATCAAGCACCCACACCTCCAACGCTATATGAGCACCCATTCATCCAGACACCCGACGCTATCAAGCACCCACACATCCAATGTTATATGAGCACCCATTCATCCAGACACCCGACGCTATCAAGCACCCAAAGAGCCAACGTTATATGAGCACCCATTCATCCAGACACCCGACGCTATCAAGCACCCACACCTCCAACGTTATATGAGCACCCATTCATCCAGACACCCGACGCTATCAAGCACCCAAAGATCCAACGTTATATGAGCACCCATTCATCCAGACACCCGACGCTATCAAGCACCCACACCTCCAACGTTATATGAGCACCCATTCATCCAGACACCCGACGCTATCAAGCACCCACACCTCCAACGTTATATGAGCACCCATTCATCCAGACACCCGACGCTATCAAGCAACCACACCTCCAACGTTATATGAGCACCCATTCATCCAGACACCCGACGCTATCAAGCACCCACACATCCAATGTTATATGAGCACCCATTCATCCAGACACCCGACGCTATCAAGCACCCACACGTCCAACGTTATATGAGCACCCATTCATCCAGACACCCGACGCTATCAAGCACCCACACCTCCAACGTTATATGAGCACCCATTCATCCAGACACCCGACGCTATCAAGCACCCAAAGAGCCAACGTTATATGAGCACCCATTCATCCAGACACCCGACGCTATCAAGCACCCAAAGAGCCAACGTTATATGAGCACCCATTCATCCAGACACCCGACGCTATCAAGCACCCACACCTCCAACGTTATATGAGCACCCATTCATCCAGACACCCGACGCTATCAAGCACCCACACATCCAATGTTATATGAGCACCCATTCATCCAGACACCCGACGCTATCAAGCACACAATGAGCCAACGTTATATGAGCACCCATTCATCCAGACACCGACGCTATCAAGCAGCCACACCTCCAACGTTATATGAGCACCCATTCATTCAGACACCCGACGCTATCAAGCACCCAAAGATCCAACGTTATATGAGCACCCATTCATCCAGACACCCGACGCTATCAAGCACCCAAAGAGCCAACGTTATATGAGCACCCATTCATCCAGACACCCGACGCTATCAAGCACCCAAAGATCCAATGTTATATGAGCACCCATTCATCCAGACACCCGACGCTATCAAGCACCCACAGATCCAACGTTATATGAGCACCCATTCATCCAGACACCCGACGATATCAAGCACCCAAAGAGCCAATGTTATATGAGCACCCATTCATCCAGACACCCGACGCTACCAAGCACCCACACCTCCAACGTTATATGAGCACACATTCATCCAGACACACGACCCTATGAACCACCCACACTTCCAACGTTATATGAGCACCCATTCATTCAGACACCCGACGCTATCAAGCACACACACCTCCAACGTTATATGAGCACCCATTCATCCAGACACCCGACGCTATCAAACACCCAAAGATCCAACGTTAATTGAGCACCCATTCATCCAGACACCCGACGATATCAAGCACCCAAAGAGCCAATGTTATATGAGCACCCATTCATCCAGACACCCGACGCTACCAAGCACCCACACCTCCAACGTTATATGAGCACACATTCATCCAGACACACGACCCTATGAACCACCCACACTTCCAACGTTATATGAGCACCCATTCATTCAGACACCCGACGCTATCAAGCACACACACCTCCAACGTTATATGAGCACCCATTCATCCAGACACCCGACGCTATCAAACACCCAAAGATCCAACGTTAATTGAGCACCCATTCATCCAGACACCCGACGATATCAAGCACCCAAAGAGCCAATGTTATATGAGCACCCATTCATCCAGACACCCGACGCTACCAAGCACCCACACCTCCAACGTTATATGAGCACACATTCATCCAGACACACGACCCTATGAACCACACACACTTCCAAAGTTATATGAGCACCCATTCATTCAGACACCCGAAGCTATCAAGCACACACACCTCCAACGTTATATGAGCACACATTCATCCAAACACTCGACGCTACCAGGCACCCACACCTCCAACCTTATATGAGCACCCATTCATCCAGAGACCCGACGCTATCAAGCACCCACACCTCCAACGTTATATGAGCACCCGTTCATCCAGACACCCGACGCTATCAAGCACCCACACCTCCAACATTATATGAGCACCCATTCATCCAGACACGCGACGCTATCAAGCACCCACACCTCCAACGTTATATGAGCACCCATTCATCCAGACACCCGACGCTATCAAGCACCCACACCTCCAACGTTATATGAGCACCCATTCATCCAGACACCCGACGCTATCAAGCGCCCACACCTCCAACATGATATGAGCACCCATTCATCCAGACACCCGAAGCTATCAAGAGCTCACACCTCCAACGTTATATGAGCACTCATTCACCCAGACACCCGACGCTATCAAACACACACACACATCCAACGGTATTCGAGCACCAATACATCCGACGTTATATACAGCCTGTCGTTTTAATTAAATTTAATTAAAAATAATTCAAAACATAAGGAGGTAATCACCTACCATTAATATTGAACGATAAAGCCATACACATTCCATTTTAATCCACTGTTGACATTTAATACGTTACTTCAACTATAGATGTGTGCGTAGCCTATGTATTCACCGCTTTGCTCCGGTGACTTTTGTGGTGTTTTCCGGTACTCACATGAACGACTCCACCTGAAGAGAGTATTCATTTGAGATAGTATATGATAGTACAATGATACTTACAGACCTAACTTCAGGGGCTTCCCTTGTTATTTTACGCAAATACATTTTGTGAATTAACGTTTTTCCCATTTAGCCTATGAGAAGGATTATATGTGTAATGTGTCCGGCATATATTTATAAACACAGCATACCCATTGTGCTTTATTTCCATTTCAGTATTTCAAAATATCTGATTTTAATAAGTATTTAATTTTCAATTAGCGACTGTTCCTCGGGTTTTCTGTCATTGTGATTCATTTTGCGTTATGCATAGTAGCGTGGTTTATTAGAATGCGCCGTGCGGCCCAGTACTTCCTGCTTCAGCATTCGAGGTTTCTGTTGGGGTTACCTCACCCTTAGGCTAGGACTTTTAAGGCGACCCATATATTCGCCTGCTGCTCGGTTTTAAAATGTAAATATAATAATATGTCAGTAGGCTGTGATAGTTTGATTATCTGTGATTAGATTAGTCTTTTATAATTCTTTTATAATGATTGATGTTGTACTTTGCCACGATAATGTGTTGTGTATATTTTATACTAGATAATAACGTGTTAGATTATAATATGTTATATGATAAGTCCAATATAATACCAATATAACTTGATTTATGTACTTTAATAGACGTCTTTCATAAAAATGGTAAGTACAAGTAAATGTTATTGGTGTTAAGAATAAAAGAATATACATATACTTTAGTGTCAAATATTTTGCATGGAACGTTATGTAATGCAGAAATGCTTGAAATGGTAAGGTTAGAATAAAGTAATAGAGTATACGTGTTATTTATGTTCTCCAATGTATCAAGTCAATATTACATGCATATTGTACATTTTCTGTACGTTCATAACTTAACTGTATATATGAGATGCAATGTACCCACGGTAACTTATATTATTAAAGATTTTTTCATCTATATTATAACATATTATCACATATAAATATTTGCTTTAGTATTATATAATTAATTAGATATATTGATATAATGAATTGCTGTCGCCATATTTTTGTATATGTACATGTATGCCACATGGGTCTGAGACCTTCTGGATTTAAACAAATAAAACTTTGAAACTTTGAAACTATTTTATGCATTATAGAACGATGAGACTGAAATAAAGAATAAATCTACCCCAACTATTCATGCTTTGCATAATAATGAAGTGCGGTATTGTAATTACCAACTTGAACTTGATTCTGACTCTAGTTAAAATTTGATTTGATGTCTGTCGAACATTTTACAATATTTAAGCATTCCAAAAAGTTAAATGGCAAAGATGCTAATGGACCTTTCACCAAGAGCCAAAGGGGCTCAGATGTGCCTACACCTACCACTACAGGACATAACCACCGGGGTTCTCGCGGAGCTCAAACGCACAACCTTTATATGATGTGCCTACACCTACCACTACAGGACATAACCACCGGGGTTATCTTATCTTAATGTCAAACCCCTTGTGGGGACCTAGACATGTTTTCCTGGGCAGGCTTAACCGATCTAAGCGGTTAACCAGTACTAAGCAATGTGTGTGAGGTTCCTAGCTAAATGTCACTACATACGTGGCCTGACCGAGTATCGAACCGGGACCGTTCGATTCCAAATCCGATGCTCTACCACTGGACCACGGACGCCACACAAGTTTAAGTGCATAGTGAACGAGACCTCGATTTAAAGTTTCGTTTCATTCGAAAGACTATGAGATTATTAGTCACTTTAGTATCGTAGTAACGTATATATTTTTAGCAAATCGCGTTTATTTATCGTCGCCGCCGCAACCTTGCGGGTGACGTCTCCAGAAATATATTGGTCATGTTACGGTTTGAATGATATTACCAGGTACCGAAGAGGCACGGCTGGTTCATTTACATGCCCGGTTGATAGCACCGATGCATCGGTCCTCAGCTTAGATTCCCTGTGTTGGCTTTGTTTGTTACATTTTGAGATTTAACTTTAAACAGCTTAGTTCATATGGCGACTTTCCAGCTGTTATTTGGTGGAGAAAGACCCTGGGCGCCATTTCGAGCAGTATTTCAAGCGCGGGCAGGCACCCGGGTAGAACAATCATCGGACAAATAGCTTCCTCGCGTGAAATATGTTCATTGTCCCATCTGAAAGACTGGCAGTATTATTGGGGTAATTATAGGCGCGTGATCGACCCCTAGTCACGAGTGACAACCCCTAGAATCGCAGTTCAACGAGCTAATTACAACTGGACCACTTATCCACAGTAGTAATATTATAAGTATAGTCAATTTAAGATGTGTTTAACAATCCTAGCCTATAACTCTCCTTAATGGAGGAAAATAAAATATCTATCTATCTGTAAACATAGAGTAAAGTCAGGCTCACACGCATCGCAACGTGACGGGGAAAATCAATTTCGATAGACTGCATATGGATGTCTGATTAGCCCAGTGGTTAGCGCGCTCGTTTCTCACCACTGCAACCCGGGTTCGATCCTCGGACAGGGAAGTATGTGAGATGGTATGGTGTTCGCAAGATCGGACAGGTGGGTTTTCTCCGGGTACTCCGGTTTCCTCCCACACGAATGACCACAAATGCTTTCATCCACTCCAACGAGAGTGATTAATATAAGTCTTTAAAACTGGATTCGCAATCATTGCAAAACAAATTAATTAAAAAAAAAATGCAAAATCACTGTCAATGTAATGTCTTGCTTATGTGTACCCGTATGCCAGATTCACTCGACACGGATATTGAGCAGATAACGTGATATGTGAAATATGTATATAAACAGAAAACCAATAAAAATAAACCCGATATAGGTGATCCATGTAGTTGGTATCGACCAGGTATAATGAGATACACACACTTATTCAAAATAATAGCGTGTTTCACTATATCTTAGTGTAATAGTACCGTCCTCAATATCGCGTTGCATTTATACACGGTATGTTTAGCATAGTTCAGTTAGTGTACTGTTTTAACAATTGTAACAATTATTAAATAACATGTTAAGCAAACTCAGAGGTTTATGTTTATACACATTTATTTTAGCTCGATTGCGAAACATGTTTTTGCAAAGTATAGGTAGTGAAATGCATCAGCCTCGGTGGTATAGTGGTAATATAGAATGTGTGTGGCGTCGAATGTCTAGGGATCGAGCCTCAATGAATATATTTGTTTTTTGTCTTTTTTAATATTTAAAATTTATATAAATATGTAACAAACTTCGTGAAATTCTTACGGTTTGTGAGTGCGGTAGCTCAACGGATACTGCCAATGAAGACGGAATGGAGATTTAAATTGCTAAACATTGAAATGAAATTAAATATAACAGTATTACATGTATAGACTTGCATAAATGAAATACAACGCATGAAATAAACAATAAAGTAAATGAAAATGAATAAATATAACACTTTTGACAACCCAAATTTGGAAAATATCTTTTATTCATTAATAACTCGATTGTGACGAACTCACACGGAACGTTGGTATTGTAATGCAGTGAGAGGTACTAGCACCTTAGATCGCTCGACTATTACCACCTTGAATTGTGAAATCAATGTTATTCAATTAAGCTGCAAAAATCCATTGCAAATGAAGCGTGTAATTATGATAAATGTCTCAAGTAAATTTACGTTTGTGATACGTTGACGACAGTAAATATATTCAATATTATGACAATGTCTTGCATGGAGTGACTGGAATTGTCTTCTATTTTCACTTCTCTATTCTGTTGTATATAAACTGTGATCTAAATTTATATATATTTTACTTAAAAAGGTTAGTTCCCGAAATGATTAAAGCGAAACAAGCTGGAAAACACGCATACATCTCTTATGACAAACCCTACTTCAATGGTGTTCAGATTACAGTACCAGCTGATACACCGACCTGTGTTAATGCTGATTAGAACAGTAACGGTAAACAGTTGAGGTGTATTATATGGAAACTGCAGGGTATTAAATCCAAACTAAATGATTTTGACTTTATAAGCTTTCTTAGTGATTATGACATGATTTGTTTAACCGAATCTTGGACCTCCAAATTCGATAATCTAGATTTAAACGGATATGACTATTAATAAATAATAAACGAGCGAAATGTAACAGTTTCGGGATATTATTATTGTTATGGGTTGGTGGGTGGGTTGGGTGGGTGGGTGGGTGGAGGGTGGGTGGGTGGGTGGAATTGTGGGTGGGTGTGGGTGGGTGTGGGGGGGGTGGGTGGGTGTGGGTGGGTGGGTGTGGGTGGGTGGGTGGGTGGGTGGGTGGGTGGGTATGGGTGGGTTTTGTGTGGGTGTGGGTGGGTGGGTGGGTGTGGGTAGGGTGTGGGTGGGTGTGGATAGGGTGTGGGTGGGTCAATGAGATTTTATGTGATATCGCAAATTATATAAGTGTTCAATCTTTATTCATTTTGTGCATGCAGGTATATATTATAATTATACTAAACAGTGTTTACCCAAGGAATAATTCACAGGTGTAGTAGGGCTAGGGATAAGCCCAATCGACCTGTTGTACTCTGTGATATTCTTAAGTGAAGTAAATGCAGGTTTGATATATACATTATTAACATTGATATGCTAGTACATTCTTGTGATTAATTTTTAAATTGAATAATAACATCATTACACTGCATACGATGCCTTCTCCGCAAGATTTGTTATGTTATGTTCTATGTGTTATGTTCGTGTTTGTAAATTGTTGTACCTCATGGGTCATATTGACCTATTGGATATTAAATAAAGTTGATCCTATATATGTAATAATATAATGTGTTATAATATAGCTCAGACCAGTGATTTTATTAGCCCATATCGAGAACACTAGTGGGTGGTACGCTTGCAGCGGTGTTATGGAATATGTTTATGTACCATCAATAATTATTTAATATAATTAAATGTAATCTGGGTTAAATATATCTACTAAATTAAGGATATAACGCACTACCCGACTACAGCAACCTAAAATGACGTTAACATGTAATATACACTGGGACTAGTTCTCGAATATCGCTTAAGACAAATATACAAGTCATATGAAACATATGTTAAATATTTTATTCGAGTTTATTCATACCCCAAGAGCCCGGCTGTACAAAATAGCGTCGCAGTAGTCTTAGCTGTTTTTTTACAGACGAATATGTAGTCCAGTGGTAACACGCTCCACTGGTAATCCAGGGATCGCAGGTTCGATCCCCCGTCTGACCCTAATAAAATTAACAGTCTTTCAGATGGGTCGTTAATCCGAGGTCTCGTGTCGGTGCTTTACACCGTGCACGTAAAAGAACCAGAGGAGACTCTGGAATGGGTCTCTGTCTGTATCATTGCACTATCCTCCAAAAATCCAAAATAACTAATCTCTTCAGGAGGCGTCGCTCATATGGGCAACCAGTAGCGACGATAAATAAACGTAAAACACCACCACTTAGCTGTTTAGGTATTCGTAGGATAGGCGTGTGCATACCTGATGAAATTATCAGTTACTACCAGAATGTGTTCATAACCTCCCTTGGAGTGCTCTAGACTAAGGTAGTCAATGCATACGATTTCCATCTGTGCCGTTGACGAAATGTTAACTAGTGATGCTACCACTGGATGTGTCTTCCTTGTAGTACGACGTCTACAATTTCGAACTTTGTTTTCCATATAGTAATCCATACCGGATCAAAATAAACGCTGTTTGAAAAGGAATATTGTTCTGTCACGGCCCTGATATTCTAGGTCATCGTGAAGAGTTGCACATACTTCCTCTCTAATAGCTTATGATATCAATAGCAGCTTATACTGTTGGCCTTTGTACTGACTGCATCTAGGTAATACACCATCTCTGAATTCAAGATTGCCACAGTCACATAGGTATTTGACCGTTGGACTAATACTTCCACTGCAGACGGTCTATGCCTCCAATCTCTTGAATTCAATGACTCTGACAGGACGATGTCAGACGGAACTTCCTGTGATGAAATTGGATTCATTGCCTCTAATGATTCTGGGAACAAAACAGATACTACAACTGGGATTTGAGCTGATGGAGACGATTCTGCTAACGATATTGCTGCTATCACGTTTTCATCAATGGTTGGTTCCTGTATTTCAATGGTATCTCTAGTTGGTAGTCGTGAAAGGCTATATGCCTCTGTATATTGACCGTAAAATGTAATATACACTGGGATTATTTCTCGAATGTCATTTAAGACAAATCACAAGAAACACAAAAAAGTCATGTGTAATATTGTATTCCAGTGTATTCATACCCCAATAGACCGAAAGTATTTGACCCTATGACATAAACCCATTACATTCAACACGAGTAAAGATTCAAATCAACTATGACTTTAACTAAAAGGAACCTTTAAATAACCAGATTTAAAGGAAGATGAGTAGCACTGTGGGGCTGGATGCTTCCAAACAATATGCGCACTGTGGGTCAATTGATAATAGTAGGCACAAGAACAACACATGAATGGTAGCATTAGCTAAAGGAAATGTAGTTAAATTATCTAATAGCTGTCTTTACCAGTAGCAATGGGACGTACTATGATATATTTTAGTTAGGATGAGGGCGTGGAAATGCCAAAAACTACTACAATTTTTTGTCTCCTATTTTCTTTACATTTTTTACATTAATATTAATACATCATTAGATTCATATATTCCAATATCTATGTACACTACATCTACAGAATCATAGAAAAAAGTCTGCTCATTCTGTTACATCTTCTTGATATAAGGGGATGGTCGTCACTAATGTTGGTAAAACGTGTGATCCAACCCATTTGCTTCTAAATTATAACAATTTCACTCGTATAATTAAGAAATAATAAGTATCAACCGTGGTATATCGCAGAATAACCAGAGTTTGGAGTTCTTATGCGTAGAAATATATCGTGATATATATTTCTACGCATAAGAACGACAAACGAGGGTTATTCTGCGATATACCACGGTTGATACTTATTATTTCGATTCTAACACGTCTTACTTCTAATAATTTTAGACGAGAAAGGAGTATTTTCTTCAAACGCATTTGGCTTTCGAAATTTCCTCCCGCGTAAGGGGTGATGACGTTATCTTTTATGGAAAATATCAATCTAGTGCATAAATGAACAAAAGTTGTAACTGATCAATAATTTTATTTATTTTGTCAAATAAAACTGTACAGAATAGTAATTGAAACGTTACTTAACAGAAACACAAGACGGACAAGAGATTATCTGATTCTAAAAATAGCTCACTTCAGCGAATTCCCACGGTTGTATTTTCAAACACCACGTGACTTTCATTCATAAAACTGTACACGCATTGTATAAATGGAATAGCCAAAACACGGTGCGCGCAGCATAGTTCAAGGTAGGTATATCGCAGAATAACCCGAGGTAGATTTTACTCTACGAGTATGAATGTTATTAGCTGGGTTGTGTTAGAATATTCGTTACATTTCATGTGTTGAACAATTATTGTGCGTAAATAAACGGAAACTACCGGACGTGTTCGTGATATCTAATTAGCATAAAGTAGTTCCCTTGTCTACCCGGTTAGACAGTTTTATCTCACATCCCCAGAATGGCGCGAAATGCCTGTCTAGAGAAAAAGTGAATCTAGCACATCCAAGAGTTGCAGAGAATGAAATTCCACCCGAGGGTTGAAGATACGTGCAAAGACCGAGGCTCTGTCGAGTTCTTTGCACGCATCTTCAGCCCGAGGGTGGGATTCCCTTATCTGCAACTCTATGGAGGTGCTAGCTTTATTTTCTCGCATGCATCGTATGCATTTCATGCTCTTTATAAATTATGCCATCCGATATACACGCATATCAGTGGAGTATGAATTTACTATAAAGTAATGAGGTTATTGGAATATGGCAGTTTACTCACATTGATGGTGATTGTCATTTAGAAGTAAACACCACGTACATATTATGTTTAACTAGTTAATTTATTTAATGCTAAACCTACACAACCAACACGGGTAAAGAAATAAATAATTTATAACTTTAACCATCATAATCAAAGGAACTAATATATATAAGATATCAGATGTTTACAAACAATGCAAGTGCATTGTGTGTCAATGTGTAATAGCAGGCACGTGAACAACACATGCATGGTAGCGATAGGTCATTGATTGCGTCATCGATGACGTTTCGTCGTTATTATAATGACGTAACTTCACGGCAGCGTTCGGATATTACCGTTATCCAATGAAATTATATAAATTTGGACGCGAAAATAAACAGAAACTACAGGACTTGTCCGTGATATCTAATTAGCATACAGTAGATCCCTTGTTTACCCGGTTAGCCAGATCTATCTCACACCATCAAAACGGCACATAAAGTATGTATATAGGTGAGAAAATTGTATTCATTACAAAATATGTATTACACAAGTTTTGCAGTAAGGAAATAGAAACTGGACTTTTGAATGGTTCGTCGATTTGCTTTATAAATATAAATGTCGTTTTAAAAAGTACACTGAACAAGTGATAATTCCAAGTCTTAAATGTGTGTATATATTATACGTCAGCATTTGTTTGTTACATATTACCTCCATTAAGAAGAAAAAACATATATCTATGCAGTAAGTCCATCCAGATATAAGAACTCGTCTGTGGGACGTTTTGACCTGTCAAATAATTTCGATGGCCGATCATCATAGCCGAATAAAAGACAGTCTTTGAGTACGAATCTTCTCAATCGCTCCATGTCTTCTAACGGTACCTGCCTATACGATTGTATCAACGCTTCTTCGCGCTGTTGTTTCACCTCTGTACGATTCACTGGAATGTCTAGAGCGGCTTTTATTGCCGCCGTATAATCCCCTGGCGTTATTACATCAGCCTCTTTTTCATTGAAAGGAAAGGGAATATGTTTTGATAATTGACCCCGTATTTGGAAATCTCTCCATGTCCGCAACATAAGCTTAATGAAGGGAAATTTTATTTCCTTTAATGCTGTCTTTGCACCAAATAGATATTTAAAATTACTTCTAGCATTGTCAAGAACAGACTCTTTTTCAAAGTCATCAAACTGTACTGTCACATCTTTGAATTCATTTCGCCATTTAGAAATCAAATAATCTGCGTCATCAACAAACGTCTCTAATGTGCCTATATATTGAAAATGTGTTAAGCATGGGTCACACTGTGATGCCATTGGAGAAAAATGAATGTCTATTGAACGATGTGAATCGCTCAAATATAGAATATATTTAATGAATTCTGGAAATTTGACATCGAATCCATAGTTATCGTATACACCACTGTGATTCCCTCTAATAACATGAACAACATGTCTACCAATAAATCTCCAGAACCCAAGGTTCGAATGATAAATTTTGTTTTCGTACGCCGATAATAGTCGAGAGTATGGATCTCTAACAAACATAAACGAAGTACCATTCTTCTTTAAATTATCTACTTCACGTTTAGAAAGGTCATTCATTGTTGATAATCGTGTACCATTTAATGTTATTTGGAACGGTGTGAGTAGTTTCCCTTGGCTTGCAGTTACTGTCAACAATCTCCTCCAGAAAGTTGAACTGACTTTCGGAATTGGGCAGTAATATATAGAATGAATTCTCTCAATATTCACATTATGCTTCTTTGTGAAAGCTGTATCTGTAGCAGATCGGTTAATCTTGTCACACCTGTCTTTGATCGCTTGGCGGCGTTGAGCATACATATATTCCCTGGAGTTATTTACAAGGTCAGCTGATGGTTTAAATGCCATTGTCTTCATGTCACTCGTACTATTTGATACGTGTCCATACGTTGAAAGGCGTGGCATTGCGCTGGTACGGTTCCATACATTGTATATTGCTGCTAGTTTATCTGGAAAATAATAATCACAAATAATAGCAATATGGACACATACATTTACAAACTAATTAATATCTGAACATATTACATTGCACAATTAATAATTAATCAAACACCGCATGGTATATTTCTACATAGCTATAGGCTAACAACATACTACGCAGTACTATAATAAATTACAGTCTCTCCAATTTAAGTAATAAACTGTAATTGACTGTCTACCAATTGATGTTTATCATTATTGAAAAAGGGGGTATTTCTAAATAACGATATCAGTGTTATGTCTGGGTGGACACACACACATGGGTCTGACACACATGGGTCTGGGTGGACACATACACATGGGTCTGACACACATGGGTCTGGGTGGACACACACACATGGGTCTGGGTGGACACACACACATGGGTTTGGGTGGAAGAAAATTCAAAAATTAAAAGTGTACGTTTGAGTTATTCATTCATGAACTGTGAGATCCTTTTATATTATATATTATTATAATTAATAGCTGTGGAGGGAGGGATTGCTTACATATCATGTTTTTTTATTATTGGCTAAAGTGCAGTTTGCAAACGATTGTTCAGGTATTTAGCTGGACACAGTTCTTTCCATTCCACATTCGTAATGCAATACAACACCATGTAATTTTGAAATTGTGCACATACAGTCACAACCACCGTGGTTCTGGTGTGGGCGGTGTGAACGAACTGGCACTTATTCAAAACATAGAATAATTTAATAATAATAGAATACTAAGTCTTGCCGAACTACAAATTGGCGTGAGGCGTCCGTGGGCGAGCGTCTCATTTGGAATTGAACGTCCTGGGTCGATACTTGGTATGGCACGAAGGTAGTGTTTGACATTAATGGAACATACATACATACACATTGGTTTGTTTCGGGAAATGTCGCTCTTGCCAGGGATTCATACCTTGTAATATTACTGAGGCGACCACAGGAGAAAACTGCTTGCTATCCGGTACAGAGTCGACCACAGCTGGCACAAGCGAGAACTGCTTGCTAGCCGGTACAGAGTCGACCACAGCTGGCACAAGCGATAACTGCTTGCCACATTGGATAGATATGACCGGACCGCTACATAATTGAAGTTGATTCTGATCACAAATTATTATTCACTTGTTTATCAGTAACCTCAAGTATATAGCTGTCCGATTAGCACATTGGTTAGCGCGCTCGCTTCTCACAAATGCAACCCGGGTTCGATCCTCACACTTGGAAGTATGTGAGATGGTACGGTGCGCTATCGGACAGGTGGGTTTTCTCCTGGTACTCCGGTTTCCTCCCACACGAATGACTACAACTACTCTGTCATCCGCGCCAATGAGAGTGATTAATATAAGATGTTGCATCTTGTTTCACAATCATTGTAAAATAAATAAATTTTAACCTTAACCTCACACAGATGTCTCAGGTGAGCGATTCCATGGACATCATTCATATACCTCATCCCCCCTGCCGTGTGTCATACTGTTAATTGACGAACCTTCAACAATTTAAAAACCATCTTATCAGAAACCATAATTCTCAGATAATGTGGCTAGTGGATATATATACTAGCTGTATTGCAACTATAATCATTCATTGGGCAACCTGTTAAAATAGCATTAAATAGAATAAAAATATTAAAGTGTTTGTTTATTTTAGTGTCACCCCTATTGAAAGAGTCAGTAATTTCTGACGAGATTCGAACTTTGAATCTCCCTATACATTTTAACCACTATACCACGGCTAATATGCAAACGTCCCAGATACTGTGTTTGTTTAACCCTTTGAACTCTGGTGAACACACTAAGGCCTTCAAAGGTTCAATTAGCATGTATCCTAGAAATTAATAATCTCCAATGTCACTAATACATTCAGACTTTTATGATAATTTACTCTTGTTTCAGATTGAATGGTTGGTCCTAGACAGACAGGTTCTGACAGTGTCTTCGGTACTGCATGGAAATGTTGGGACGCAATGGAACATGCATGGAAATGTTGGGACGCAATGGAACATGCATGGAAATATTGGGACGCAATGAAACAAACTAATAACCAAATAAAATGTCAATATTTCATATTATGGATCTTAATGCAATGAATTGCTGTATAATCATCTGGAATAAATGTGCACTAAATTACAATTGTTCTCTTTCATTTCTTTGTTTCAAATAAAGATTTAGTTTGAGGTGGAGGTATGTTACAGTCAGTAATCCTCGAATCATGTTGAGTCATCACAGTTTGTTCTGTCAGTTGTTCTTCACACTGCATAGTGTCTGGATATGATTGGCATCATATCGCCCACATATCCATACTGCTTCGGTTCTTTCACAACATAACATGTCCATTTGTTGCTATTTTCTACATAGCCTGTAAATAAAATACAATATCAATAATACTGGTACTAAACCAAACTAGGGCCAGTTTACCCTGACAAACCAGACAATGGTTAAAATTATCGTCAAACTACTGATCTGGTTTTGTACGAAGCAACTATTGTGTAAATTAGTTGTGACACAATTCAGTATTGTAAGCTGGCCTAGTTTTACACAATGATTCCATTTTAACTCGGACGTTTATATGACAGGACGCTACATCCACTATATATCTGCAACACCCACTACACCTCCGTGGCTGAGTGTCTAAGGAGTCACCTGCTCCTCACCTCTATATGTTCAAATTCCACTGGTAGTGTCCAATTATATCAGGTCGGTGGTTTTACAAGAAGCATGAAATACTGTTAAGAGGGAACCTGGGTTCATAAGCTGTTATGCTGTCGGTAATATACAAATTTCAGAATGACCATAAATTCTAGATGTGTCTGTAAACAGTGCTTTACAAAATGTCACAAATACATCTATAAAACTAAGGAATAGCACTTGGATTGCTGGTATTTGAAAACATATTAATATGACCCAGATTTGACATTGAATGGTCAAACACATTGTATTGTTTATTTGGCAATTCATAATACTATAGAAATCAATTGGAATGGACTCGTCGCTGATCACACAAACCACAGACAATTGACCGAATTCACACACACACAAACACACACGCGCACGCACGCGCACGCACACGCACACGCACACACACGAATCACTTTCTTCCACATCAGCCCTAGATCAGATCCACAAAGTTTATCAATATATTTTATCCTCAGACAGACGTAGCTATAATCATTAGCACACATTCCTATTGCATGGATGGAAACAACAAATTACATTCTCCAAATTTGAAGTTATATGAACATTTCTTTAAGTGGTGGCATATTAACGGCCCTTTGAGGGGGGCTATTTAATGTATACAGTATCGCTATACTGCCGGTAGAATAAACTATTGCATGGTCATTCTGGTCTATTAAAATAAAATAATTATTATGCGACACAGCTGCTTTAGTGTAGATTCAATTAGTGAAGTTACCGTATGAATGATTTCTCTGTTGTTATCTTCAAATGTTTGCGTTCTCGTTCATCTTGTGGACACTCGACAGTACCCTGATGCCTGACATGACTTCAATAATACACAGTTCTGATCATCCAATTCTGCAACACGAATGACACATACCCATAACAATTCTTAATTTAGCTGACGACAAGTGAATATCTTATCTAGTTTATGAAAATTCAAATTGCTTGATTGCGAAACAAGTTATTTTATCATTAGTTTTATTAATATCTCTTCCTCGTCCCCTTAATGAAAGACATTGTCATGAGGAAGAGGCAATGTTAATTTAAACGACATAACTACATACATCATCACTATGGTTCTGGTGGGTGGCAACATTGTCACGAGGAAGAGGCAATGTTAATTTAAACGACATAACTACATACATCATCGCTATGGTTCTGGTGGGTGGCAACATTGTCACGAGGAAGAGGCAATGTTAATTTAAACGACATAACTACATACATCATCACTATGGTTCTGGTGGGTGGCAACATTGTCACGAGGAAGAGGCAATGTTAATTTAAACGGCATAACTACATACATCATCACTATGGTTCTGGTGGGTGGCAACATTGTCACGAGGAAGAGGCAATGTTAATTTAAACGACATAACTACATACATCATTACTATGGTTCTGGTGGGTGGCAACATTGTCACGAGGAAGAGGCAATGTTAATTTAAACGACATAACTACATACATCATCACTATGGTTCTGGTGGGTGGCAACATTGTCACGAGGAAGAGGCAATGTTAATTTAAACGGCATAACTACATACATCATCACTATGGTTCTGGTGGGTGGCAACATTGTCACGAGGAAGAGGCAATGTTAATTTAAACGACATAACTACATACATCATCACTATGGTTCTGGTGGGTGGCAACATTGTCACGAGGAAGAGGCAATGTTAATTTAAACGACATAACTACATACATCATTACTATGGTTCTGGTGGGTGGCAACATTGTCACGAGGAAGAGGCAATGTTAATTTAAACGACATAACTACATACATCATCACTATGGTTCTGGTGGGTGGCAACATTGTCACGAGGAAGAGGCAATGTTAATTTAAACGGCATAACTACATACATCATCACTATGGTTCTGGTGGGTGGCAACATTGTCACGAGGAAGAGGCAATGTTAATTTAAACGGCATAACTACATACATCATCACTATGGTTCTGGTGGGTGGCAACATTGTCACGAGGAAGAGGCAATGTTAATTTAAACGACATAACTACATACATCATTACTATGGTTCTGGTGGGTGGCAACATTGTCACGAGGAAGAGGCAATGTAAATTTAAACGACATAACTACATACATCATCGCTATGGTTCTGGTGGGTGGCAACATTGTCACGAGGAAGAGGCAATGTTAATTTAAACGACATAACTACATACATCATCACTATGGTTCTGGTGGGTGGCAACATTGTCACGAGGAAGAGGCAATGTTAATTTAAACGGCATAACTACATACATCATCACTATGGTTCTGGTGGGTGGCAAACCTACAACAGCAGGGTTACCAAGGTGACAACCATATCCATTACATTATATGTTCTTTGAATGTGTTGGCACTTTACTATGTACTTTGTATGCCAATCGACACGTTTAATCAATTCATTTACTTTGATATTTTTTCCCGAATATCTGATGCGATACAGAATATAGTGATGAATAGATTTGCTACAAGTCTCAATGAATACATACCCTTCTGAAATGTCAGACACTGGAATAGTTAACAGTGGCTGACTGAAGATTATGAGCAGTTGTTGATTGTTGATGGGCAACACCTTTCCATTCTGTGTATACCTCTGATTCACATGCAGTTTCTTTATCTGTACCGGATGAAGATGTTGGTATATTAGTTCGGTCAATATATAGATGGACCCACCACAAATTGCAACAGAACCTTTTTATACGTTTTTGGCATCAGGAAGGTCACTAGAATGACATACTAAAAATCTACCAAAATCTACACCGGCGAAGTTAGTTATTTTCACCCAAATCCAAGATGGCCGCCGTAAAACCTTATTTTTCGATATCTTCGCTTCTAATGAACATGTTCTCATTATGTGTGATATTTCCTTTGCATTTACCAAAAATATCAAATTTATATGGATAAATTTGGTACACAGCAACTGTGAATTTGCAATCGATGGCAGCTTGACGAGTTTTTCAACGACAACTGGAAGGCGTTTCATTTCAGGAGTTCATCATGTAATACATTTCAGGTTAGATCGTTGGGATCTGTGGTACCAATATGACTGGTGTTATAAATCGTGCTTAGTTAAGATACATGTAATTACCGTACCATCATTATAACTAACCACAATATTATCTTGTTTGTTCCAGGAACAACATCGTGAATGATGGACGAATGCATCTTCTGTCATCAGTTTCTAATAGGGGAGAGTTTGGTTGTGACATTAACGAAGAAAGGGTGTGAAGGGATAGCACGAGCAAGTGAGAGCAGAGAAGATGAAATCCAGACAGAGCCTGGCCAACGAGTTCACATAGAATGCCGGAAGGTATACTGCAATCCGAAATCAATAGCTGCTTCCACGAGAAAAAGGACATTTGATGCCAGTACTTTAAAAAGTAGTTTGAGATCCTCAGAACCTGCTTTTGAGTACAACAAACACTGTTTATTCTGTGGAAATCCAGACACATATGATCATCGAAAAAAGGGCAAAGGACACAAGCTGATCGGAATCCGAACAGATGACTTCCAAAATGAGATAAACAAAGTATGCGATACACGTAAAGACAATTGGTCAGAACTAGTGAAAGGGAGGATCAACAGTGTGAACGACCTGTTTGCAGCTGATGCATTATATCACCAAGTGTGTAGTATAAATTTTAGAACAAATAAATCTGTTCCGCAACATTTCACAACAAATGACCACCCATAAGCCAAACGTGGCAGACCTCGATGTTCTGTTCAAGCAGAAGCTTTTCTTAAAGTAACAACATACAAGAGAACGATGATGAACAAACCACCATACATGATCTCATTGAAAGGATGTCAGAATATGTGGGTACGGAAAACACTCCATACCATTTCAAGTATATGAAAGACCAGCTTATACAGCATTTTGGTGATGAAATAGTTATAAGTGAGAAAAATGGAAAAACAAACGTTGTAACATTACGACGTAAAGCCTCTTCGATTCTCCACGAGTTCTATAGTCAAACAAAACAGGAGGATGCTGTGGCTGAGAAGATGAGAATAATCGAGACGGCAGCAAAACTGATTAAAAGTGACATACAATCATTAAATCAATCGAAGGAATCATATGCAAGCTTACATGAGATATCGTCTGTAGACGAGGCCATATCCTTCCTTCCAGAATGACTGCGCTTGATGTTACATGTGTTGCTTCCATCTGGCAGTCAAAGTGTAAAGTTGGCTTCATTGGGACAGGGAATCATGCAAGCTACGCGACCAAGAACTATTATAGCACCACTACAGGTGGGACTAGCAGTTCAATTACATCATCACTTCACATCTAAATTTCTAGTAGAGTCACTAAATAAGCACGGATTCTGCTGCTCATATTCAGAGGTCATGAAGACTGCTCGCAGTTCTGCAAAAGCACAGGGAACCGATATTCCTAGTTACACAGCAGATAATTGTGTGCAGTATGTGGCAGATAATGTCGACCACAATATCAGGACAATCGACGGCATGAATACATTCCATGGTATGGGCATGATTGCAACAATTACACCTGCAACGAAAAATAATCAACGAATTCCACGTGTTGTGGTCAGTGCAGCAGACATCTCGGCTATTGGTACTGTCAACATAGTGCCATTCATGCCAGAAAGCAATGGACTGAAATCCATATTGTATAAAAAGCTTTCTGATTTCACTGATGACAAAACAGCTATTCCTGATGAGTTGTGGAAAGTGTCATTGTCTGTGCGTTCGCCAAGATCAGCTTGGTCTGGCATGATGCAGATGGTCCACACTGGTGACCATCCAGGAAAATCATCAGTATTCTTCCTACCCAATGGATCCGGGTAACATGTCATGTGTGAAGTCAACTCTTCTGTTCATATGTGATCATGCTAGGCGCTACAATATAACACCGATTGTAACCTTCGATCAGCCACTTTGGTGGAAGGCCTTACAAGTGATACACAGTTCACCAGAGAACAATCCACTACGTTCCATTGTGCTGAGGTTAGGAGGATTTCACACACTGATGAGTTTCATTGGAAGTATTGGTCACATTATGGAAGGATCAGGGTTGCATGAACTCCTTGAAAAAATATATGCAAACAATACAGTCATACACATGCTTAATGGGAAGGCAATACAGCGAGCAGTTCGGGGCCTACTGCTTGTTGATGGAGCATTGAATGCTATGATTGTTTCTGCAGAGTTCCACATCAAGCCACCAAGCATGATCACACACGATGGTACCGGTACAGATGAGAGTGTTGTCCAAGAAGAACCTGCCTCTTCATCAGTGACTCAAAGTGATCAGAGTGGAGATGCTACACTGACTGACCTTGACAAAATAGGTAATCTACACGACAGTCTTCTGACAGGAAAGTTGACTGTTGAGGAAGCCTGTGCAGCCGAGGAATTGATCAGAGTCACAGATAGGCTACATATGAGAAAGCAGTCCATGCAGACTTCACGCACAGCAACTATGTGGCTACAGTTCATGGAGATGATGCAAATCCTTCGTAAGTTCGTGAAAGCCGAACGACTGGGGAACTGGGCTCTCCATATGAAAGCTATGCATGAAATGCTACCATACTTAGCTGCTTCTGGGCATAACTTGTATACCAAAAGCCTCCATATCTACTTACAGCAGATGACAAAACTCCCCCAGACGTCCCCAGAAGTATACAGACAGTTCAGCGAAGGACTCCACGTTGTGCGTAGGTCTGATCGATTGTGGGCAGGACTTTCAGCTGACCTTGTGATTGAACAAGTATTGATGAGGAGTATGAAAACGAGTGGTGGTTTGACCAGAGGACGTGGCATGTCAAAGACACAACGGCTTGTGTGGCTGCTGTCACATCCACATTGTTCTGAGGTGAACAACGCAATGCAGCAGCTAACTGGTGTTAATTACACGACAAGTGATCAACACAAAGATTTAACAAAAGCCAGACAAGAGAAGGACATGAGTGACACTTGTGAACTGTTAACATTCCTGGAGTCACGAAATCCATTCTGTGACAACAGCAGTTTGCAGAGGTAGTGGACCACTGGTGTGAACGCTGACAACAGAGTGAATGTTGATAAGGCAAGACATCAACGTTGAACAAGTCAGTTCTTGATTACACATTCAAGAAGAAGGATCAAGTACTGACACCGAGTGCATCATCTGTCAAAATCCACAATGAAACAATCCACATCGACCCAATGTTATTGTTTCAAAGGCGTATCACTGCGGAAACACGGACTGATCAGCTGCAAGATATATTCCAGTTTGAACTTTGCAGTTACCCAACATCCATTTTTGAAGCTAAATATGTAATGCGGGCTGCCAATAAACCAGCCCTGGCAGATGATCTGTGGACTCTGATGCCTGAAACAGTTTCTAAACCAATTGGCGACAGTCAATATGTTTTGGATGGGGGTGCCCTTCTGCACCGAATACCATGGTCAAGTGGAACAACGTACACTCTCTTATGCAAACAATACACAGACTATGTCACTAGAAAATATGGACAAGCAGTAATTGTGTTTGATGGATATGGAGAAGAACTGTCCACGAAGGACAGTGCTCGGCAGAGACGAACAGGTGGACGAGTAGGAGCAACTGTGGAGTTCTCGAGTGACATGGTAATGAAATCAAAGAAGGATGATTTTTTGTCGAACAAGCACAATAAGCAGAAATTTATAAACTTGCTAAGTGACCGTCTACAACAAGCTGGATGTCAAACACATCATGCAGATGGCGATGCTGATCTTCTGATTGTGCAAACTGCTACAGGTTGCGCTGCCACTGGTCAAACAATTTTGGTAGGAGATGACACAGACCTTCTTGTGCTCCTTTGCTACCATATCAAGGATGATTCCCATAACATATTCTACAGGCCAGACCCAAAGGCAACCCAAAAGAATATCACACGATGTTGGGACATCAAAACCGTGCAGAGAATCCTGGGAAGGGGAGTCTGTAACCATCTTCTATTAGCACACGCCATATTAGGATGCGACACCACATCAAGGGTGTTTGGCATTGGGAAAGGGGTTGTTATGAAGCTTATTCGTAATGACCCTTATTTTCAGTTACACGCTGGTGTGTTCCTCGATGAAACTGCAACCCAGAGGGAGATAGTGAGTGCTGGTGAAAAGTGTCTTGTGAGCATTTTAAAAGGTGCCCCGGAAGACACCCTTGATAAGCTGAGATTACAGCGTTTCCACCATAAAGTAGCTACGAGCAAAACGTGTGTGCAGCCTGAAAGACTGCCCCCAACATCAGCAGCAGGTAAGTATCACAGCCTGCGTGTATTTCACCAAGTTCAGGTATGGAAGGGAGTTCCAAACTTGTCTCCTTGTGTCTATGGCTGGGCTGTGCAGGATGGGAAATTGCTGCCATTGCAATGTGATCTTGAAGTGGCTCCCAAAACACTACTTGAAGTTGTACGATGTAACTGTAAGTCAGGATGTGAAACTCTACGTTGCACATGTCGCAAAGCAGGACTTGATTGTTCCACTGCATGTGAAGAGTGTAGGGGTATATGCTCAAACATGACTACCCAAATCGCCGAAGATGTCGGAGATGATGAGGATGACATGTAATTGGCCATCATCCAGATTTGTCGTCGTTTTAGTGACATTTTGATATACTAGTCTGTTATATCGTACCTTTTATCATTGTTTAAACAGTAGGCCTATGTCTCTCTTTGTTCTGTTGTCTCATGTGGGATTTTATGTGACCTACATGTATGTGTTCTTGCTCTATATTGCAAAGTTTGGTACACGACATGTCAGTCAAGTGATAGATATGATAGTTAATGTTTTTTTTCTGGGTAAAAAATGGTATTTTGTTATAAAAAATGTTATTTTGTTATAAAAAATGGTATTTTGTTGCATAAATTGGATGAATGCAAAATAAATATTATTTCAATGTGCAAGCCATGTATGTCAGCATATTCATTGTTATTAAAAACCCTAATTTAGAACTCAACATAATGAGAAAATGTTCATTAGAAGCGAAGATATCGAAAAATAAGGTTTTACGGCGGCCATCTTGGATTTGGGTGAAAATAACTAACTTCGCCTGTGTAGATTTTGGTAGATTTTTAGTATGTCATTCTAGTGGCCTTCCTGATGACAAAAACGTATAAAAACTTTCTGTTGCAATTTGTGGTGGGTTGAGGTGCTGTGGGCGATATTTTGACTGGACTATATGTTTCTCAAAACTGTTAAATTCAAATAACATGTCAGAACAAAATCGTAAATAAGTGAAAAAACATTAATTCCCATGCAAATTTACATTAATTGTTGATTTATATAATTATATTGTTCAGTGATCAAGAAGGTTTTCACAGAACAATTATCCCTGGATAAGAATACATGGTTACCTCTTTGGACAGTAACCGACAATACCCCTCTTCCCAATCAATGAAAACCTATGATTAAAATCTCTCAATTTAAAGGTTATTGCATACATGTGGGTATGAACACTCACAAATTGAAATGGGTTTTGATTGGATCGCTGGCAAAACGAACACTATATGCCTAGCAGACCATATTTTACGGTACAAAAATTAATATGTAATTTGCAGCTGTCCCTAAATATGCAGGTTGTCAACTCTGCCCCACCCTCGACCTTTCAGAAATGTTTATGGAAAGTGGAGTAACATGTAAATGTGTTGCTAGAAAACCACCCACAATCCAAACTGGTTCTGACCCCCGTCCCTGACAAAAGAATGTCCAGGGGGGGCATTTGTTTTCGAATAGCCTTTAATGCACGAGAAGCAGTACTGGTAATTCATACAATGATTCGTAATAATTATGTATCAATCTTTGTTGATATTGCTAAACACCATTTTCCACTTGTCTCCTGCATGTATTTATTAAATTTAGAATTAACAGCGTATTAACTGTAAAAACAAATACATTCATTGTTGCTTTGAAAATCAAATTTATTCTAAGCACAACAAATTTGGTATTTACGAAACTATATAGGCGATAACATAACTGTCTTCCGTCTCAAATAGTCTTGGGTTTATACCCCGTGGTGGCCCCATAAATTATAATGGCAATTTGTATCTGACATACACCCCACATACTATAGGATGTTTATTTTAAACCCTACAATGATTAAGCGCAACGACTATTAGTTATAAGATACATCATTAGTGCTCAAAACTAAAATGATTCTTACAAAATAAAACGTAGAACTTGTACAATTACAAACCTTGCATTCATGCGACGGCATCGGTGAATTTCAGTTTCTTTGCCTTTCTAAATCCTCCCCAGTTGTCCCACGTTGTCTTTTTAAATGTAATTACTTGAGACAGACTGACAGACAGACACACGGACAGACATAGCTGTTTCTGAGTTTCAGAGCGACTATTTCAATTTTTGTAAACACACATACATTAGTATTTATATTTGACCAAGAAACATCTTTGAGTACGATATAGTGCTGCTTTACGGTTATTAATTTCAAATCACGTGCCCCTCAACGTTGTATGTTCGAATCCCAACGAGGATGTCCACTTATTTCACGCGAGAAAGCTATCTAGCTGGCTTGTGGTAGGTCGATGGTGTTGCCCGGGTGCACATCCGTGCCTCAAACACAGAACCCAGGGTATTCTACCACCAAGAGTCGCCACACTTCAATAATGTGTAATCGTTGGCAGAATACATAATACAACACAAGTGCACATGTTTTATGAATATGTGTACTGTATTGTTAACTAACTGACATTACACGATCAAATAAGACTATATGCTGCAGAACAATTATGGCATTGTGGTTTCAACTATCACAACAAGGCAAGCCACTTCGTACTGTTCACCTTTCTAATTTAGCTTATACATTGTATTGCAACTAAAACCGGGGGTGCAGAGGTATGCCTACTGTTTCTCCATTTTAGCATAAACTTTATATTTGTAACTAGCATAATACCTAAGCAGTTGAACATCTTATATATCATTACATTTCGGATTCTTTTAACACAAATATAGAAACCCGAAACCGTGTAAATTACACATTTGTTTAATTTCGATTTATTCTAAAACTCACCTAGTATTGCGATTACAATAATCCCCAAAACGCACAAATACGCAAACTTCTTCAAGTAGATTTGCATTTCTAAAGTGACTCCAAAATGTCATTTAATTAACACAGGTACCTAGCATGGGAACATTCGTTGATATAGTTTGCCTTGTCAGTCATATACATTTAATTTTTAATAGCGACCATTAATTGAGCCGTAATGAGTTTTTGATAATATCAACGCCTGGGGAAACCTTGTAATTCCGTGTAATTATTGATTATAAATTTCAATTTATTTCTCTCATTTCATGTCAGCATGACATTATGAAGTAGTTTTAATCTTTATTAAAGTCTCATTTATGTACATACATGTAATGCAAACACAAATGTAAATAATCAGATTAAAAGTACATAGCCATTCTGAATAGAATTATAAGAGACATATTTCAACAAAACATATCACATTATAAAATCCCACACTACTATTAGTTAATGCTTATTTACACTCTAAAGCCAAGAAACAGTTGCTAATTTATATTTAAATACGAAATAAAACAAAATGGTATAAAACACTGAATCGAAAAACAAGCACTAGTGCGCTATTAAGAAATATCTTACAAAATAAGTTATCACCCAGGATCAGATCGAGAATGACCTAATTAGCAGCTGCTTCTTGTAGTCTGTAAAAATCATAGATATATAGTAATTAACACAAAAAGGGCATTATTTACAAAGGTAAAAGTAACGACGCTGTAGTATATTAAAACAGGTTTTCGCACAAAGTCTTATCACTGATTGATTACTGAATAGAAATAGAAATTTATCACGTTGTGTCATATTACAGAAATTATGGTCAGCTAATATTGCCTTCTGCAATAGTAAAGTTCTTAGATCATTATATATGGCACATTCCAATAAAACGTGATGTTCATCTTCTATCTCATTACAAAAAGGACATTTACGATCGTCTAATCATCTAAATTTACTAAATGCCGACCTGTGTCGTGTAGGTAAAATCATTTTACAATATTCCTCAGGTTCAAATACATGCTTAAACTTACAGTACGTTCTTAATTTGTTACGACCTCGTCCAGTAGTACCATGAATGCTATTTATAGAGGCATACCAATCTGTTATATATTTGTTCATACCAAATGTGTCCACACATTCGCCACAATGAGGCTTAGAAATTGGAGCAGATAAGTTACAAAATTCTGCAAAATCAATATCCGTAAAATGTTTCTTAACAAAATAGAACCAGTTTTTACAGGAAGCAGATTTCCCGTTTGCCCAAAGTGCAATTCGTTTGTTCAATCTCGAGTTATTTGTATTGGAAATTCGTACCCAAAACGTAGAAACTGTTTTCCATTGACGGACAATGGGAGGTTGCCAACCCATTTCACCGGAAACGGCTGCATTGGGTGTATACTTGCCGACACCAAGATAAAACCGCATAGCACAGTTTTGGACAGCATTTATACAAGGAAATGATTTATACCCCTATATTGAGGCACCATAAGCAATTACAGGCCAAACAACAGTGTCGTATAGCTTGGTGAATACATTATACGGTACCCCTCCCGAAATTTTACATTTAGCTATCAATAATCCTAACGCACGACTTGCACTCTGAGCAACCATCTTATCTGTAACATTAAAATATAGGTGTTCCTGGAGAACAACACCGAGGTATATATATCTGTCAACAACGGATAACTGTTCATTTCTACATTTAAATATATGCTCACACCTCGCCCGGCTATCTGGACGGAAGTGCACTATCTTACTATTACCGGCATTAATTGACATGTCCTTAAGACAACACCAATCGTTCAGAGCATTTAGCAAAATGTGTAAGTCATATTCATCTTTAGCCAGTAAAACAATGTCATCAGCATATAGGAGTATGCAAACCTTTTCATTATCTATATTAATGCCAATATCAAAGGACTTAAGATATACAGCTAGGTCATTGATATATAAATTAAACAACAAGGGTGATAACACACAGCCTTGTCTCAATCCACAATGAACGTTAAACTAGTCTGTTTTAAATGAGTTAATTCTAACACAAGAGGCGACAGATGAATAGAGTGACTTTATGGCTAGAACCATTTTACCAGAAATACCTATATCATTTAATCTTGTCCATAATTTAGAACGATTAATGAAATCGTAATCTTTACGGAAGTCTATAAAAGCTGCATAAGTACATTGCTTAAGTTTCTTTCGTGTTTTAACTAAATTAACTAAAGACGAAATTTGATCGGAAGTGCTTCTCTTCTTACGGAAACCATTCTGTTCATCTGCCAAACTGCCATTGTCTTCAACCCAAGAACTCAATCTATCATTCAATATATTACAGTATATCTTGTATGTTGTACAAGCTAGAGAAATGCCTCTATAAGACATGGGGTCTGTAGGATCAGCTGTTGTAGATTTTGGAATTGGATTAATAATACATATATTCCATAATGATGGAGTAATACCATTCTCAAAGCATATATTATATAAGGCATGCAGAAACAATATAGTGGTATCATTTTTTAATACTTCCGATGGAAGTTCGTTTACTCCACAAGCTTTACCACGTTTGACCTTATCTACGGCCTTCTTGACCTCTAACAAAGAAATATGTTCATTAAATGGTACACCATCAATATTATTACTATTTTCAGTAGCCACGGGCTCACTTACACTGTCTTTGTTAAATAAAGAACTGAAATCATGTTTCCAATTAAATAGAACATCATCGACACAAGTAGAAGTAGACCCATCTTCTAAGGTAACTTTCATCGGTATTTGCTTACTCTTACAATTACCTACGCCAATTTTCCCGATCGACTTCCAGAACTTAGTCTGGTCCACATTACAGTCTGTTAGAAGTTCGTTTTGCATGGAATACCAATACAATCGTTTAGCCTTTTGTACTTCCCGATCAAAAAATGTACGTGCTTGAACATATTCAGTTTTGAATTTTAATTTAGCATTACGATGGGAACAATTTAACCATCTACCTTCCAAAATGCATAGATTAGACCATATGTTAGTTAAATTTTCACTCCACCAAGATTTACCAGGTTTACGTTTTTTATTCCTGCACCCACTCTTTATAGTTTTGAAAGGAATATCTTTATACATGTTTTGTTTCACTACATTCTGCGAACGAAAACCTTGTTCTAGTTTTTGAATGACGTTATTTATCTGTAACACAGCAGAAGGACTATTCATGAAATAATTATTTACATTACTAAGATCAAATCTATCATAAGACGTACCCTCATTTGAAATATCTTTCGTATGATATGAACTGGTATCACTAACAATATTCCATGACAGCAATGAATGATCTGGTATACAAGTTGGTGCTAAGACTCGGATATCACCAGATGTATTTATTAATTGTGATGTTAAAACATCCTCAAAATCAATCATGTTATATAAATTATCATGAGTAGCAATACAGTAATCAACAACAGACAACTCCTTAGCAGACACGGAGGTAAAATTATTCGAAGAACCTCTACCATTAAGCATACACATATTTGTGTTTAACAAGAAATCAACGAACAGTTCTCCATAAAAGTTATTTGTGAAATCTATAATGTTACGAGGCGGTATATTATCTACGCCCGCAATAAAGTCGTCCAATCCCCCACATCGACTGTTGAAATTCCCACATACATATATCATACCATCATTCTGAAAAGCATAGATATCTGTCAAAAGGCAATCATAAAAGGTGTTTACGTTAAAATAGCGAGATGAATTTTCTGGTGGCAAGTAACAGACACATGGCATCAAGGTGAACTGCTCAAACTTGTGAACCATTTTGAGCCAAAAGATACCTACCAACAGAAATATCAAAAATATCACATAGTATATCTTTAATTAAAAATCCAACACAACCAGACCCTGACCTGGCATTTCTATGAATATGTTTCCGGTTATGACAGAACCAGCGGTAACCTTCAACAGTTAAAACATTATCATCTATTAAATGAGTTTCAGCTAAAGCTAATATATCAAAGTTATACTGTAAAATACAAGAAGATCTTAATAACAAATTATCAGAATCAGGATTCATATTAAAGCCACGAACATTCCAAAAACAGGCTTTATATTAATTACGACCACCACGCCGGCCACCTCCATTAATTATATTGTAGTGCCTGCCACGACTGTCTACTCTGTTCCAATCGTCGCTATTACCACCACGGTTTCCACCGTAACTTGGCCCTCGATCACTACCTGAGTAAGAGTCACGTTCCCGATCCGATGACCGATGATTCATTTGCTCACGTGGTCTATCACTATTTACTCGTACAACACGAGAGCCTCTAACCGTAAAATCATGTTGTTTCATGGCACTTAAGATGGTGCGAAAGTTATTAGCCATAAGTCTGTCAATATGTGATTGGTCATGGTGAATGAAAACATCCTTGTATTGACGACTATCACCCAGGTTAGACTTTTTCATCATCACTTTTCTAGTTTGTCATCTTATGACTTAAATTTAACAATCACAATACCAGGTTTTGATGATGTGATTTCTTCCTTTCAACATTACTAAAGGTTACATCACTAACCTTAAGACCGTCCCGGATAAGTGAGTTCACTTTAACACTGGTGTTTTCATTTGAAGATTCTGGAAGACCTCTTATAACAATGTTGAGGCTCACATCCGTTTGACCCGAGTTGACTGGTACGCCATTGGATAGTACCCTCACTTTATCATTAATATCATGAATGTCAGCGGAGATGTCGGACTTTATTTCCTCTTTAAAGGATTCCAATCGACTGTCAACATCCTTGCATATACGACTAAGTTCTGTATTTACCCTCTTGTCGATTATTTGAGCTACCTTATTTGAAATCGTCTGCTCTCAACTGGATTCTAATTTATCCATACGTTCATTCATAACACTAACCTGCATATGCATGTTTGCAGTGAGCTTGGCAATCAAGTGTTCGACTGATAGAACTGACTCGGACGGCACTGACTGATTAAGGTTACGTTTAGCTTTTGCCGTTACACGTGCTTTTTTCACTGTTGAAACAATAATTCTACATTATATGAATTTGATTTTTTGAGCATATTACTACTGAAATACGTAATTATAGTGACCATGGTGCTGTTTACTGGATAGGTGACCTAAATTCTCGCACGGGTGACTTGGTTGATTATATCCCTAATCTAAACCTTGACCGTTATGTTGATATACCTCAATCTGCTGCGCAGACGACCAGTTTACCTGTTAGACGTAACCAAGATCAACAGATCAACAATTTTGGGTTACACCTATTAAATATTTGTAAAGAAAATGACATGTGTATAATAAATGGTCGCCACGGTGACGGATGGTGTACTTTTCACTCTATTTTGAAAAATAAACCAGTTTGTAGTTTAGTTGACTATATTATTACGGGATATGAGGATTATCAAGATATAACAGATTTTTGTGTTCTTGATATAACAAAGTTCTCGGATCATTGTCCTATTGTATTTGCATTGAACTATTGTATAGATGTACCACAAAATGATTCTGTAAAATATGATAAGATTTTCTGGGATATATCCAAAAAACAGTCTTTCTAGAAGAAGTAAATAGCAACTGTTTATTATTTGACAGTATTAATAGCAAATTGTTATCAGGAGCATATGATATAGATCAGTGTATGAATGAGTTTTCAAATTTAGCTCATGGCATCTCTTTTAAATGTTTTGCAAGGACAGTAAATAGTCCTCCGAAATTTAAAAAGAAGAAATCTCCTTGGTTTGATGAACATTGTAGAACAGCAAAGCATAACTTTTTTGAAGCCAAACGGCGATTTATGTTTGATAGGTCTGATGAAAATAAACTACATTTTTTAAACACGAAGCGGGTTTTCAATGGAATAAAGCGTAAAGCCAAGTCAAGCTTCTATCATAAAGAGAAAATTAAATTTTCAGATATGAGCAAGAAGTCACCGCGTAAATGTTGGAAATATATTAAGAAATTTAAAACTAATACTACCACTGCTAATAACGTGAATTTGGAAGAATTTGTAACTCATTTTTCGAATATTTCTAATGAATCTCAAGGTCGATTTGATATAAATGAACACAATGTGGCACGTGACGAAACTGTAAATATTGATCAATTAGATATATCAATAACTGTAGAAGAAATAGAAAAAACTATGTCTACGTTAAACCGTTATAAGAGTAGTGATTATGAAAATAATGTGTCTGATTTCTCTTTTATATCACCTTATGTATGTAGTTTGTTTAATCATATAGTTGATAACTGTGCTTACCCATATTCATGGATAAAGGGAGTTATTGTACCCATTTTTAAGAAGGGTGATACGAGTAACCCCTCTAATTATAGAGGAATCACATTAGTAAATGTTATTGGTAAAATCTTCTCACTGTTATTGAGAAATCGTATAAATAAATGGTGTGAAACAGAAAATGTCTTTAATGATACACAATTTGGGTTTCGTGACAGACGTTCTACAGCTGATGCTATTTTTCTGTTACATACTATTATTCAAAAAGTATTATCAAAACGTTCTAGGCTGATGTGCATTTTCATCGATTATCAGAGAGCCTTTGATACCGTTAATCGTGATGCATTGTGGGTAAAATTACTCGAAACAGGTATCAGCTGTAAAAGGTCAATATGATTAAATGTATTTATAATGTTGTTCAATCTTGTGTTAAATTGTCAAGTACTGTGGAGTTGTCCGATTTCTTTGATGTAACAATCGGTCTAAAACAGGGAGAACCTTTATCCCCCCTCTTATTTATACTATTTATAAATGAGGTTATTGGAGATTTGGATATTAATTCGTTAACAGACAGAGATCTTGATTTGCTAACAATGTATATTATATTATTTGCCGATGATATGGTCTTGTTAACCACTGATCCGAAAAGCCTGCAGGCACAAATTAATAGTATCTATCAGTATTCAGAAACATGGGGCTTGAAAATTAACGTTAGTAAAACTAAAATATGTGTGTTTGAAAAGCGTAAGCAAAACGTCTACCCTGACTTTAACATAAATGGAGAAAGCATTGAAAGAGGAGAACATTTCACGTACCTAGGTGTAAAATTTACACACACCGGTAATATGTCAGGAGCTGTAAAATCCCTACATGGTCAAGTGCTTAGAGCTTATCATAATCTTTTATCATTGTTTAATAAAGTAAATTTTGATATTAAAACTAAACTATCATTGTTTGACAAAATGGTGGTACCAATATTGCTGTATGGTGCTGAAGTGTGGGGAATATATAATAATACTAGTTTCAAATGTGTTGATAAACTACATAATTATAAGATTTTGTAAATATATCCTTAGAGTGAAACATCAAACTCCAAATAGTGCTGTACTTGGAGAGCTGGGAAGATTCCCATTATCAATCATCTGTAGAGAAAGATCAATAAAATATTGGTTAAATATTATGACAAAAAAATGATTCACCTATGTTTAAAATGTATAATGATCTCTTTCAAAATGTAAATAAGAATTGTTGGGCGACTAGAATTAATTCAGTAATCGATCATCTTGGTTTTGCTAATGTAAGACGTAATTATGACGTAGATGTAAATTATTACCCAATTATACAGCGTAGAATCCGAGATCAGTATATTCAAGAATGGAGAGAAGCTATTAACACTAAATTATCAAAATTGGATCACTATTGTAAATATAAAACATATTTTGTATTTGAAGATTATCTTTGTAATATTACCAATGATGAATTAAGAACACATATTTCTAGATTAAGATTGTCTTCTCACAACTTAGAGATTGAATTTGGTCGGTATAGCGGTATTGAAAGAGAAAACAGATTGTGTAAGTTATGTAGTCAACATGCAGTTGAATCAGAATATCATTTTATGCTATGTTGTGAAACATATAGAACAGTAAGAAAAACATATTTTAACAATATTTCATGGCCTTGTGTACAGAAATCACGCTTATGTCGACAAAAAATAAACATTTGCAAGTAAAAGTATCTAAATATATTAAAGAATGTATGTTAATAAGGAAAAATGCCCTGGACATTTTAATTGTTTCTTAAATGTATGTTGTATGAAAATGTATAAATATACATGTATATATTTAATATTCATTACCATATGTATTTATATTTGTCTTTGCCATAGTTTTTTGTGTTTGTAAATAGCAAAAGGCAACTTGTTTGCTGATTATGCCAAAAAGTTGAATTTGAATTTAATATAACGAGGCAACGTGTAACATACAACTGTTAACATGATTTACAAACAAATAATGTTTTATATTTAATTGTATAATAAGTAACAGTATTACATGCACAATTTTCTTCGGGAAGGTAAATCTGAATTTAATTGTTTATTTAATATCTAGAGAACAAATAACAATAATTAATGCATGAGAATATTGATACCGCATATTCTCTCAATGTAAAAGTATGAATTCCTTGATAAACATACATAATTTTCTATATTCAGGAATATTTTTAACATTTTAGTTTATACAAATATAGTTTAGCTCGATTGCGAAATAAATTCTTTCAACTTAATATTAATCACTCTCGAGACCTCATTTCTGTTGGAATACAGCGCCATGAAGGAGAGAGAAGAGGCAATGTGGAATTTAAATGTCTTGTCTAAGGGCACAATCGTATCGGCTCCAGCGGGGCTCGAACTCCGGACAGTTCACACCTGAAGCGAACGCGCATCCACTGCGCTATCACGACTTCCACAATATACATACTCATAACAGAATGTAAGCTGCCATGTCCGGTGACAGTAGCTAGGAACTCTCAGAAAAGTGTGAGATCAATATACTCTCGTGGAATATTGAAGGTTTATCTTGTTGTTTTGATGATGAGGATTTCATGAATTTTGTACATGACTTAATATTTATCTGTGAAACTTGGGAACACAGATCAGATAACTTCATTTTGGATGGGTAGTAGTAATCTTTATTTACATCTCATCATTGTACGTACACTATTTACAATAATAATACATGTATAGTTTACATAATAAAAGTACAATGACAATGGGTACGAGTGTATTTCAGTACCTAGAACAGAATCTCTATCTACAAGAAATAGAAGAGGCCATGTTGGAGTATGTCTCTTTTATACTGAGTATTTACAAGGGGGCCTAGACATTATTGAAACCGTTACAAATGGTATAATCTGGATTAAGTTATTCAAAGATTATTTTCACAATGAATATGATATATACGTGTGCTTTTATATATATACCTCCAAGTAATTCGATCTATTTTAATATGCACGAAGCAGGATTTTTGAGGTATTGGAGCACAACGTACGTGAATATTCCCGACTTGGCCGTGTTTCGGTGATCGGTGATCTCAATGCCAGATGTGGAAATAGATCGGACGTTTTGGAAGAAACGAACCATTTTGATCGCTATATAAACTCAATAGAAAAGGATGAATCTAGTGATGTATACTTAAATATTCCCGTTAGAAAATCTATGGATGGGGTTGTTAACTCTTCCGATAATAAAATGAATTGATATGTGTCTTAGTACCGATTTAAAAATTGTTAACGGACGCTTGGGCACAGATGCCGGTAGTGGTGTTTTTACCTATTTATCGAGTACAGGTAAAAGTTTGATAGATTATGTGTTAATGTCGTACGATTTATTTCCCCTTATTCATAATTGTATTGTTCATGACGTGTACACCTTTTCTCCGCATAAGCCTATTCAATTGGACTTATGTATAAATAAAATTCCTTTGCCATTTCGAAATGAACGCATTATTATTGAGAAATTAAAATGGGACAGTGATAATGTAAATACATATATATAGGTAATAGAAGGTGAAATTTTGAATATTGATAAAAATAACTTATTGTAAATAGCGTTTTCACTGCCGATGTAGAGTTAAATTACGGAATAGAGAGAATATCTGATATTTTGTACAGCAAAGCATTTAGCATTTTTGGTGAATCGAAAATAATCACTGGTTCAAAGGGTGTAAATAAAAGGAAATTTAAAAGCCCGTGGTTTAACCAGGAATGTGAAAATGCAAGGCGTGATTTAAAACATGCAAATACAATTTATAATAAGCATCGTTCAACTCAAAACATGGACATCCTAATTGTAAGAAGACGCTGTTTTAGAATTGCTAAACGTCGGGCTCGTACTAAATATCTTGTAGATCAAAAAGGAAGATGCATTTATTATCTGTAGATAATCAGTTTTGGAGTGAAATAAAAAAAACTTCGGCAACAAAATGTTAAAAATCAAATAGAAACCGATGCATTTTATGAACATTTAAAAATATTATATTCTAGCGAAGATAATTTTACGAATGAATTTGTTGAACAGCAGATTGAGAGATATGATTATAATTTGAAATATGTTGATCAACTTGATTGTGATTTTACAATGGAAGATGTAATTAAGGCTATTTCCTCATTAAAGCCAGGTAAAGCGCCGGTATTGATAATATTATACCTGAAATATGTATTGAATGTAAGCTAACGTTAGCGCCTGTATTATGTAAATTATTTAACAAAAATGTTTAATACAAGTGAATATCCAGAATCCTGGTATAAAGGAATTTTTGTACCAATACCGAAAAAGGGGAATCCACATGATGTAGACAATTACAGAGGAATTACACTTACAAGTATTTATTCGAAATTGTTTCTATATTGCTAGACAATCGTCTACGGAAATGGGCCGAAAGCAATGAAATATTGAACGAATTCCAGTATGGATTCAAAAAGAATAAGAGTACAATAGACTGCATATTTGTTTTAAGTTCAATAATTAATAAAATAATTAAGCATGAAAAGAAAAAGGTGTATGCATCCTTTGTAGATTTTCGTAAGTGCTTTGATATGTTATATCGTAATGGTATGTGGTTTAAATTATTAGAAGTAGGTGTTTCTACAAAAAGTGTACACATGTTAAGAAGTATGTACACCTGTGTAAAATAATGTTTGAAAGCTAATGGATCGTGTTCGTGTGTGTTTTACGTTTATTTATCGTCGCTACCGGTTGCCCATATGAGCGACGCCTCCTGAAGAGATTAGTTATTTTAGATTTTGGAGGATAGTGCATGATACAGACAAAGACCAATTCCAGAATCTCCTCTGGTTCTTTTACGTGCACGGTGTAAAGCACCGACACGAGACCTCGGTTTAACGTCCCATCTGAAAGACTGTTAATTTTATTAGGGTCAGACTGGGGATCGAACCTGCGATCCCTGGATTACCAGTCCAGCGTGTTACCACTGGACTACATATCCGTCTTTCTGATTACTTTGATAGTTATATGGGTGTTAAACAAGGGGAACCACTCTCCCCATTACTATTTATTTTATTTGTTAATGACATGAATGCGCAATTACATATAGTGATAATGTCGATGCTTTTTCATTGGACGAATTACAGATGTATCTGTTATTATTTGCTGATCATACGGCGTTATTTTCTTATTCTAAAGATGGATTACAACTATTGTTAAACAGATTACATACGTATTGTAACCAGTGGGGTATAACTGTTAATGTTGATAAGACAATCGTGATGGTATTTAAAACAGGCAATAGAGTTGAAAAAGTGGAATTGTATTATAACAATAAATTGCTTGATGTTGTAAAGACATTTACTTATTTAGGTGTAAAATTGTCTTCAAATGGCAGTTTTTATCAAGCACAAAAAGTGTTACCTAACCAAGCTCTAAAAGCTCAGTTTTCACTGAATTCATTATTTGATGTTGTTAACTTAGATATTTCAGAAATATTGAAATTATTTGATGCTATGGTTTACCAATGTTGTCTTACGGTTCGGAATTATGGGGCTTCCATAAAGCACCTGATATTGAGAGAATACATCTAAAATTCTTAAAACAAATTCTATGTGTTCGTCAGCAGACAACAAATGCTACTGTTTTCGGAGAATTCGGTCGATTTCCGTTATTAATATTGCGTAGAATAAGAATTACTAAATATTGGTTTAAAATTATGAAAGCCCAAATTCCTTGATATACAGAATGATGTTGTTATCTGATGTGCAAACGGAAATCTTGTAAATAACTGGTCAATTAATGTTAAAAATATGTTGTCAGAACTGGGTTATGTATATTTGTGGAACAAGGAAAATGTTAGTAATATAGAAGTAAATATGGTTGTATAAAGAATATATGACCAATATCTACAGCAACGATGCACGCAATTAAGTTCCTTATAAGTTATAATATATGTAAGACTGAATTCACGCAAGAAAAATATTTAAGTTTTGTTGATAATATGAAACATCGGACTGCATTATCTAGATTTCGATGTTCAGCCCATAAATTGGCAATACAAGAAGGAGAATTTCAAAACATTGAATGAAATTCAAGAGTGTGCTCAAAATGTAATATGCATCAAGTAGAATCAGAATATCATTTAATTGGAGATGAGACTTCCGGTTGTGATAAATAAGTTGTTGTTTACTTTTTGCGGAGATTATTTCAATTATTTGGATGTTTTATTAGTCCTTTTCTGGACAGATATTTTTATCAGTAATTGGTGAGGTGTTATATGAACTATTTGTGAATTATTGTGGAATTTTGAATCCAGAAAAGTGATATAGGCTGATTTATAACCTGCTGTTTACCACCTGTGTTGCTATTTATAGTATCAGTATTAACACTTAGTATTATTGGATTTCGTGATCAGTAATCGTCATTGTATAACACCACCTACGACAGACAATTCGTCACGCTTGACTGAACCGCTCATTGATCCACTGTACGGTAGATAAATATGTCACTTAATAAAGCCGGATCAGGTCATGAGATGACGGATGCATCTATTGAAGCGCAGGATTTTGTTGATTCTGTTATGGGGTCCCAACGTGTTACTAGAGTTGACACCCCTTTAACTGGTAGTAGGAAGAGACATCGCTCAGAGCCATCAAACATTGACATTGACAGTGTTTCTGTCGTTAAGAAGCCGCGAGTGAACGCCAAAGCAAAAAAGTCCCTCTACGATTCGCCAGAGCAGCACCGCAGTATTGTTGTTACAGCGGCAGATGTACATGTAGACTCGAATCCCTCAGTTGAGCAGCTTATTGGTAGACTCTCCGCAGACATGCATATGATGTTCTCTGCTCTTACTGAGAGAATGGACAAGTTAGAGTCGGGTATGGAACAGCGTATTGCCAATAAGGTCGCTCAAATACTTGACAAGCGAGTGAATTCGGAACTGGCACGCATTCACAAGGATATTGATAGCCATTTGGACACATTCAAAGATTCGCTAAAGGCAGATCTCAACACTGAATTAGATGACCTGAACAGTAAAATTCAGAATGTAAACCAGGCTGGTTCATCTGCACCCCGTGATATCGCCTTAAATATTGTTATCCGTGACTTACCTGAAACCACTAATGAAAATGTAAAGAACAAGGTAAACTCACTTATTAAAGACGGCTTACGAATCCCGGACGTTACATGTGTCAATGCTGAGCGCAAGGCGTCATTCAACAATAGTAGAAAAGGGGTTGTGATTGCTACATTTAAATGTCACGACGATAAACGTAAGGTCATGCTAAAGAAGAAAGTGTTGAAATCGCACTCCAGATTCTCTGGTGTTTATATTAACCATGATTTATCTCAGGCGGATAGAGTGATGAGCAATAATTTTAGAACAATTCTGGGTGCTCTTAAGCAGCATAATCTTACACTCAGAGGATCCCGCATTGTCCGTGGTAATTATGGCGACGACTCAACGAGGGATCGTTCCGAGGATCAAACGCGTGATGCGAGCGAATATAGTTCCGGCTCTCGTTCATCTACCAATCGTGACAACACACGAGGTCATTCTCAGAGCCGTGACAGTTGGAACCGCGTAGGTCGCGGACGAAATGGCAACAACGGACGGCGTGGTGGATACAGACAACTGAACCAAAGCAGAAAATGAGTGAACATCGGGTTTTGGAACGTCCGCGGTTGGAACTGTAACATTGATTCTGACAGTCATGTTTTAAGATCTTCTTGTGTTTTAAATAGTGATTGTGATATTATAGGTATAGCTGAGACTCATCTTTTAAATGATAATGTTTTACACGTCGATGGTTATCAATGGTTTGGTTTTAATCGTGATAATATTCATAAAAATGCCCGGACAGGTTCCGGAGGCGTAGGCTTTTTGATAAAAAATGTTATTTGCAATGAATTCAATATTTCTGTACTAGATTGTTCGTTTGAAGGAATTATGTGGTTAAAAATGTACCGTAAATCTGATAATTGTGTTATCATGCCATGTGTTTGTTATTTGCCACCGGAAAACTCATCTAGACGCATTGATGTTAATTCGTTCTATGATAATCTTTTGACTGGTATTTACAGAAATCAGAATGAAGGAACCGTATTTATATGTGGAGACTTTAACAGTCGTTGTGGAGATTTAGATGATTTTATTAATGGCGTTGATAATATACCTATTCGCAATGTTGTTGATTTTAAAACTAATTCATATGGTGAGTTATTTGTTGATTTTATGATTAATGCTAATATGTGTATGCTAAATGGTCGTAACTACGCTAATAATGATTACACGTCAGTGTCGGTTAAAGGTTTATCAGTAGTGGATTATTGTATAGTAAGTCACGATGACCTTTCATTGTTTTCAGATTTTACCGTTGTACGTACATCAGATTTGATTAATAAATCAGGTGACCTTAAAGTGTTGGTACCTACCAGTATCCCAGATCATTCTATGATTAAATGGAGTATCACCATTAGTGCAGTTCCCCAGTTTACTAGTCAATACAATAATAGCTATGACAAGTTTGATGTATCTAATGTTCCTGAAACTTTTCTATTAGACCAATATGTCCTTAATAGTGTTAACGTAACTATTGATAAACTTGAGCATTGCCATCAAACGCAAACTGATATTGATTATATTTATGAGGACTGGTGTAGTATTTTAAAATATAATATGTACAAGTCAGTGCCTTATAAAACAATTACCTCTGGTTGGTGCAATAGAAAATGCAGACCGGGAAAGCCGTGGTGGAGTAGCGATCTAACTGATAGTTGGAATAATGTTTGTACAGCAGAACGAAATTGGTTGAATTGTGTTGCATGTAATAAAAACAGAAATGTATATCTCAAGTCCGAGTATATTCAGGTCCGTAAACATTTTGACCGTGAAGTACAGAAGGCAAAACGTTTATATTGGTATTCTTTACAAAATGAATTGCTGAAGGAATGTAATGTAGACCAGTCAAACTTTTGGAAATCTGTAGGTAAAATCGGCGTTGGTCAGATTAAGAAAAAATGTATACCTCTAGAAGTTACATTAAATGATGGTTCTCTCTCTACAGATTTGTCACAGGTATTAAACAAATGGAAACATGATTTTAGCTCGTTATATAAAAATGATAAGTATGTATATTCATCACAGAACTCTAATGTATTGAATGATGTAACTGATTATGCAGATCTGTCTTTTAATGCAAACATTACTATTTTTGAAGTAAAGAAGGCAATTGATGGTGCCAAGAAGGGAAAAGCCTGTGGCATAGACGGTATCCCTAGTGAAGTTTTACAGAACGATACGTCCGTGCTATTTTTGCATACTCTGTTTAATGTATGCTTCTCCAATGGGACTGTCCCGTCTATCTGGGGCAAATGTATTATAAACCCGATACCAAAACCCTCAATGACGGATTCAAGAGATCCCCTGTCTTATAGGGGCATAGCACTGGCCTCAGCCATGTACAAGATTTATTGTAATATTTTAAACGCCAGGCTAAGTTGTTGGGCTGAACATAACGATAAGATCGCAGATGAGCAAAACGGTTTCAGAAAGAAGCGTAGTACCATAGATCACTTATCCACTTTGACCTCTATTATTGATACAAGAAAACAAGTTAAAAAAGCCACATTCTGTGCCTTTATTGATTTTAGTAAGGAGTACGATTTTATTAACAGAGATAAATTGTGGAAAAGACTCAATGAAATTGGAGTTGCCGGTAATATGTGGCGAGCTGTTAAGTCTATCTACTCATCTGTGTCGTCATGTATTAGGGTAAACTCTTTTAAGACTGATTGGTTTGATGTTAATTGTGGCTTAAGACAGGGGTGCATTCTATCGCCGCTTTTATTTAATTTGTACATTAATGATTTAACGATATTTTTGAAATCATTAAATATCGGTGTTAATGTCGATAATGACTGTATAGGTATTCTATTGTACGCGGATGACATTGTCCTACTAGCAGAAAACCAACTTGATTTGCAGAGATTATTGAATGCTTTACATGACTGGTGCAATATAAACGATATGTTTATAAACAGGGATAAAAGTAGAGTTGTCCATTTTCGTCCTGCTTCTATGCCAAGATCTGATGTTATTTTTAAATGTGGTGTTAATGTTCTGGAAACTATAGGTATATATACTTATTTAGGAATTGTTTTGAGTGAAGACCTTGACTTCAATGTTACTGCAAAATGTGTTGCTCAAAGTGCAAGTCGTGCATTGGGACTGCTCATTGCTAAATGTAAGTTAGTTGGGGGTGTACCATATAATGTTTTCTCCAAATTGTATGACTCTGTTGTCTGGCCTGTGATTGCTTATGGCGCTCCGGTTTGGGGATATAAAGCGTTTTCATGCATTAATGCAATCCACAATCGTGCCATGCGTTTCTTTCTTGGTATTGGGAAATATTCTCCCAATGCAGCTGTCTCCGGGGAAATGGGTTGGCAGCCGCCAGTTGTGCGACAATGGAAGCACATATCTGGGTTTTGGGCACGCTTAGCTAATACCGACAATTCCAGATTAAATAAGCGAGTTGCACTATGGGCGAATGCTAATCTACAAGATATAAAAACTGGTTTTATTATGTCAAGAGACAGTTTGCAGACATTACTTTGATGGATTACTGTAACCTATCTATACCTATACATAAGCACAATTTAGTAGATAGTGTGGAAAATGCGGTAATGGAGAAATATGTTACTGACTGGTCCACCTCTATTAACAGTGTGATAGGTGTTTCTGGACGTGGTCGCAATAAGCTTAGAACCTACTGTACATTTAAATGTAAATTTCAAACAGAAGTATATTGTAAAATGATTTTACCCACACGTCACAGATCAGCATTATGTAAATTTAGATGTGGAGTTGCTCCATTACGTATAGAAACCGGAAGGTATGAGAATTTACCACTTGATGAACGTAAGTGCCCTTTCTGTAATGTATTAGAAGACGAAAGTCATGTATTATTAGAATGTTCACTGTATGATGATTTGAGAGCTGTTCTCTTAGAGAAAGCCTCATTATATGAAAATTACTTTCGGAACAAACCTGTATCCGACCAGCTTAGAATTATTTTTACTACTATACCTCTGATTAGAATTGTTGCCAAAACCTGTTTTTATATTCTTCAAAGACGATTCTTTTATTTATGTAAATAATGTATCCATTTGATTTATTGATTGTGTGTCTCTTATCCATTCCGAGAAACAGCTGCTAATTAGTTCAACCGCGATCTGATCGAGGTTGATAACTGATATTTTAAAACATTTCTTAATTGCGCATGAGTGCTTTTTTTCCATTTCAGTATTTCAAAATTTCCGGTTTTAGTAAGTATTTAATTTTCAATTAGCGACTGTTCCCCGGTTTTAATATGTAAATATAATAATATGTCCTTAGACTGTGATAGTTTGATTATCTGTGATTACATTAGTCTCTTATAATTCTTTTATAATGAATGGTGTTGTACTATGCCACGATAATTTGTTGTGTATATTTTATGTATTGTACAACGATGAGACTGAAATAAAGAATAAATCTTTAATTCGTATTAGTTTGTCCTTATTATAATGATATAAGAAATATATATTTACCTAGATATTATTGTTCATGGCCAACCATTAATAAGCTTAGAACACTCATGAATTCAACACCAAAAAGCAAACTTGTCAATTTAGCTAAATATATTTATTTAACGACAAGTAAAAGAAACGATATTAATTAACTAAATGAATGTTACTACTTGTAAAATATTGATGTTTGAGACACCGAATACCAACTATATTACAAACAATATATTTCGTAAATGTTAATACTATGCTTACTCAAACCTTCTATAATATCATGCTGTTCTGTAGCTTTGTATGTAACCGCCAAACATGTTTCTTGGCGATGGACATGTACATGTTTATGCCAATAACACTTTGACTTCACTTGGCTGTATATATTTGGAGTTTTAAGGTACTTTGGATGTAAGAAACGTTTTCTACTATTATTAAATGTGGATCATTCAAACAAATAATGAAATTCATCACCAATAGATGTATTACAACGTGTACATATGCGTCTTGAAAGACAGTGCCATTCCAGCCTCCAGTTTCTACAGGAAATTTGTGGTTTCTTGTTCTAAACTTCACAATATACAACTGATACCTGATAACCATAATCTACGAGTTGTGCGCGCATTAGACGCTGATATTATAACGGTTTGTGAAACGCATTTATCTGAGCAGAGTGTGATAGAGATTGACGGTTATTCATAGTTTGGATTTAATCGGACAGACATTCATCGCAATGCACCCACAGCTTCAGGTGGGGTTGGTGTTTTCATTAGGAATAATATGAATGATCAATATAGTACTACTGTGGTAGACAGATCGTATGAAGGGATTATAGCGATACAGTTCGAACACAGGAATACAGGCTCAGACTTTATAGTGTTCTCTTGCTACTTGCCGCCAGAAAATTCAGCCAGGGCCGGGATGCACAGTCATTCTTTGCACATTTGCTAACCCAAATTTATACCCACAGTAATAGTGACAATATGTTCACCGGTGCAGACTTCAATTCCAGGATCGGAAATTTGTCGGATATTATAAATGACTGTGACTCAATAGCTGTCCGTGAAACACTAGATAAAAACATAAATCACCATGGCCGTGATTTCATAGACTTTCTCAATGAAGCGAAATTGTGCGTACTTAACGGTCGTAATGGTCATGGTAATCACACTTCTATATCGAGACGAGGAAAGGCAGTGGTTGATTACCTGTGTGTCCCGCATGATACATTTAGAAACTGTAAAAACTTTAAAGTGTTAACGATTTAAGAGATTACAGATCAGCACGGACTCCATGGATTATTAGGAGAGCGTTCACGCTTACCAAATAACGTCACCCGTAGCACAGAAAGAGAGGTGCGATATAAGTTACGGAAAATACCCCCGGAATATATGAGCAATGAACTTTCAAGATTGGCAATCATGAACATTATCGCGCAAATAGAAATTGCACGTGAAACACAAGACGAAATAGACTCCATTTATCTTGGCCTCTGTGTTACAATTACCGATGAAATATCGCGGAGTATTCCAAAGTACTGCACGTCGAAACAATCACATAACAGATTAAAACGTACTAAACCATACTGGAGTGATGAATTACAAAGACTGTGGAATAATATGCATGTCAAAGAAAGACTATTCCTGAAATACACGGGTAATAACCGTACTAGAAACGGATTACACACGGACTATATCATGGCGCGCAACGATTTCGATAAAGTGCTGAGACAAACAGAACGAGCGTACAGACGAACACAGGCAATTGAAATAGAGGAAATGAACACCAACAATCCTACAGAATTCTGGCAGAAAATTCAACGATTAGGACCGCGGAAAAACAAATCAATCCCGGTGGAAGTAGTAGACAATTATGGTAATGTTATGCGGGACGAATGCGCACTTTTTGAACGGTGGCAATGTGATTTCCAGAATCTATACAACCGTGATGATGACAGTGATATTGATGAGACACACTATGATAGAGCAAAACTGCATAAACAAGTATTAGAACTGAACATGCAGGATCCGTTATATATACCAAATGATCAATTAAATCACAACATTACAATTGAAGAAATAACTCGGATTATTACACATGCCAAATCAGGGTCAGCCTGTGGTATCGACAAAATCCCGTACGATGTACTGACATTCCCACATGTTACAGGTGTGATTCAAAAGCTATTTCAACTAGTATTTGACATCAGCATTATTCCTTCGACATGGAGAAAGGCAATTATATGTCCAATACTAAAAGATCCTAATTCAGATAAACGTATACCATTAAACTATAGGGGGATTAGTTTACTCTCGTGTATATAGCTCGTTCCTTAACAAAAGAGTGTCGGATTATCTAGAAAGTAACGGATTGTTGGCGGATGAACATAATGGATTTAGAGCTAACAGCTCGTGTGAAGATTACGTATTTACATTAAATAGTATTATTCGAAATAATAAACAAGTGTTCACAGCTTATATAGACCTCAAGAAATGTTTCGATTTCATTGACAGGGACATGCTCTTATATAAACTAATCAGTAACAATATTGACGGGAAAGTGTACAACTCAATACGGAATATATACCTTAGCACAACATCGTGTGTTCGGATTAACAACAAGATGACAGAGTGGTTCGACTGTACTACCGGGGTGAGACAAGGTTGCAACCTGTCACCAACCCTTTTCTCAATATTTTCAAATGACCTTGTACAGGAGGTTAACGACCTTGACCTCGGAATATCGATGGGCGACATTAAGATCTCGTTACTGGTGTATGCAGACGATATTGTTTTGATCGCCGACTCAGAGGACAAGTTACAGTACACTTCATAGGTGGTGGCAAAAGTGGCGCGTTCTTATAAACACAACGAAATCGAAAGCTATGCATTTCAGAAGGGGTCGTGCAGCGCAGCGCAGTGATTATGAATTCAAAATCGGAAATAGCGTTTTAGAAACCGTTGACCAATATAAATACCTAGAGATTATTTTTCATGAAAAGAGTGACTTTACGTCGAACTGTGAAGCTCTTGCTAAAGGAGCAGGTCGTGCTCTTGGGAGTATAATAAGTAAGATACATAAGCTCAAGGAATTTGGATTTCGATCGCATGAGAAGCTATACAACTCTTGTGTAGTTCCTATATTGGATTACTGTTCATCTGTGTGGGACTAAAACATTATCAGTGTATTGACAACGTACAACACAGAGCGTTACGTTACTTTCTTGGGGTTCACCGGTTCACACCTATACTAGCGCTAAATGGAGATTCAGGATGGATACCAAATAGCTACAGAAGATGGGGCAATGCCTTACGTTACTGGAATCGGTTAATAAACATGGACAGTGATAAACTTACGAAACGTGTATTCGAGTTTGATTACCGAGTGAATAGGAATAACTGGTGTAGTGACCTAAATCAAAAAATGAATACCTTAGGAATAGCAAATAATTTCTACACAAAGACTTGCGTCAATCTCCCACATGCCAAGACATTGACGTAGTTACTATAGGATAAGGGAACTTACCAATTGTGTACCCTACAGCAGCTACTTATATTACAGGATAAATACGTGTTGTCAGTCGTGTATTCAGAGCGTGTATGGCGTGCTTGCTGCGTTCACACCGGATCCCAGAATGCCTCACTTCCGGTCCAGACGGTGTCTCCATCTTCCGCATCAGACTGTGCCTCTTAATGAACCCAATTGCCATTCACTACACCCCTCCCCACTTTATCTGGAAGGACTTCCTCCACATCATTCTGGCAATGGGTCTGTTCTTCAGGCACAATCGGTCTGACCGGCTTGTGACATCTCTCGACGGAAATGACATTATCTGGACCTACTTGGGGGTCAGACACCAATATCTTCCAAGTTTTCAACTTTTCCTGGGCAGGCTTAGCCGATGTAAGCGGTTAACCAGTACTAAGTTCATTACTGAACACATATATGGCTTAGTGTCTTACCCCTAAGCTTACACCTACATTTCCTGGGCAAGCCTAGCCTCCATAAGCGGTTAACAAGTACTAAGTCCAGTGATGACTCAATCCTTGGCTTAGTGTCTTACCCCTAAGCTTACACCTACCTGTCCTGGGCAAGCCTAGCCTACATAAGCAGTTAACCAGTACTAAGTCCATCGATGACTCCATCCCTGGCTTAGTGTCTTACACCTAAGCTTACACCTACCTTTCCTGGGCAAGCTTAGCCGATTTAAGCGGTTCACCAGTACTAAGTCCATCAATGAACCCCCCTCTGGTTTAGTGCCTTACATCTAAGCCATAATTCCAAGAGATGCTCCAAGCATTTCTACTGTTCCTGGGCAAGCTTTAGCCGACTTAAGCGGTTCACCAGTACTAAGTCCCTCACCGGACCCGAATCCAGATCTGGCTTAGTGCCTTACCCCTAAGCCATAATTACATGCAATCCGGTCCTTTCGGTCGGCTTACTTGGGAGGTTGATGATGCAAGTAAAGACGACGTGCGTTTTCCACTGCCGTCTTCATCACATCATCCCATTTGTCTCCCCTGATCCTGGTCACCTCTTCCGCAACCATGCCAATTAGGGCTGGCGTGGTCCGTTTATGTCCAAAGAAGTGGAAATATGGAGCATCTGTTTCCACCAACAACCGGGACCCCTCCATTTCCTTTACCATAAGGATTTGGTCCTTCTGTTGCTCCCTAACAAACTGATGGACTAACTTGGTAAAACCAAAGTAAGTGTTTGGGAAGCTCTCCAGCCACTGTCTGACAATGCTGGAATCCCCACTAAAGCAATGCAGATGTATAAGCTGCTCCCGCTTAACACTGGCCAGTAGCACAAATAGCAGGCTAGTGTAGGCCTCACCATTGTCTACTCCGGTCATCCCTCTGCAATGGAGGACAAGCACATGTCTAGCCTGGAGAAGCCCCAGGGTTTGCCTCAGCGTCCGCATCTGTCCAGGTCACTTTTCAACTGGTTCGGTGTGGTCTAACCCCACCTCACCAAGTCCGGATACATCCGGGTTTTCTAGGAGCAGTTGCAGCAGGTCGGATCCTGTAGCCTCCTTTTGGGGTGTAATCCCACACAAATTACCACCCCCTGTCCCTTCCAGGTATCGACTTCCTCGGGAGTTGGGTATGTTTCGGGGTCACAGAAATGTGCGACTACCCCGACCAATCTCACCGCATGGTCTTTGTCCGGTGTTGCCGAGTCACATATCATTGCCAAACTAGAATCCCGAGGAAGCTTATATTCTATACGGGTTCGATCTAGGTGGCAGTGACTGTCAAATGCTTCAGGGATCCTCTCCACCTGAGCCATTTCGTCCTTCGTTAGGGAGAACTCATCCATCAATGACTGTCGTTGTTGGGGTTTCAACACTGAGAGTACGTCCAGCAGAATACTCCAGTTCACCAGGAGAGCCGGCAAGTTACCGGATGGTCTGACCATCCAGCCCTTTGGAGTGACCTCCCCTAGGGCCACACACATGCTCTCCATGGATTGCCTTGGTAATGGACCTAGGACCACTCTCAGAGCAGGCAGATCAGTCAGCAGCTCCACATAACGCATAATATCATGCAGAGTGGCGCGATGACCGAGCATCCATCTCGTGACTAGCCTCAGCGCCGTCACCCTGCGATCTGTAATGTCGTCGGACATTATCTCCAGCTGAAAGACACCTGGAAGATGGCAGCTAAACGCATGTAACTGCTGCCATTTCCCAGGGCAATCTGGTACTGGGCACCGACGAACCAGCATATTCTCCTCCGCCCTACATTCTCTGGAGCTACCCGGTGATGTCACTGTGGCGGCACCAACTGTAGCTTGGTGGTAATCTACAGTCATACCACGACCCACAGGTAACATCACCTGGTCTACCCGGCTTCGATTATTCGGATATGATTGGGTGGTGTTATGTTCGGTGACGGAGCGGTCTCTTCCACTCCTCCCCGACGCCGATTCCTCCCTGTAGGGCATCCTACTAGGGCCAGGTCCATAATGACCTTGACCTCTACCCGAAGCTCCTTTGCCGGTTAGTTTTTGCTTCAGGTAATGGCGAGAACGATGACTTGCACCTCTATGCCTAGGCTGCCTCCAGCATTTAAGCGTCACTCGTTCTTTCTGCCATGGCCGTCCACCACTACTCGGCCGTCCCCGACCTCCAGAAGGCCGACCGATCGCCTCCCCTCCTAGATTCCCCCCTAGGAGAGTGATGGCCTCGCCCAGGCTGCCCCTGCTTGGGTCTGGCACCTTCATACCCCTGAGGGACCGAGCTGCGGGCCTGACCCTCGCACTCAGCCGTCTTGGGTTCATTCCGAACCCGGACTGGAGATCTGCACTCCACCTCCAGACAGATCTCGCTGTCCGATGCCAACAGCCTGTCTTCCTCCCCGTAGTCCAAATCCATGGATTCCAGATTCTCCCCGCTACGCTCAATACTGGGGTCCTCCTTTATTCTCACATCCCTCCGACAACTAGGTCCGGAATCCTTGGGAGTGACTTGTTTCTTATCCCCAATATCTTGGATATTTTCCCGTATCCACGTGCGGGAGTGGAACTGCAGAGTCTCTGCAGTTCGCGCCGCTAACCGGCGCCACTTTGCATTATTCTTGGCCTTTGCCAATGTCACCTGTCCCAACAGAGCCTGAACACGCTGTTCGGTCGGGGACCTGAAGCAGCGGTTCAGCCCGTCTACCACCGACTGAGGAGGCAACAAATCCCCACGTCGGGTACTTCGCTCTACCTCCTTCAAGTAGGCATCAGTCAATTTCATCATATGTACAGCCATTATTCCTGAAAGATAAATCTTTGTCAGTGACTCTTGTACCTCCTACAGTGGTATTTATCTATATACAGGGCCTTTGTTGCAGTGATATCAACACATGACCCGTGATACCACTCCTCGCAATAATCGCACTGGATCATGAAACGACCCTGCCATGGCTTTCGACATACACAGTATAATTCTCCATTATCACACTTGTCGACATCACTGCCTGGATGTGTTTTCCACTGCATGATCCATGCGGGTGGAGTACGGTTCTTAGGCCTACCTGGCTTTAGTCGGTCATGATTTAGTCTTTGTCAGTGACTCTTGCACCTCCTACAGCTGTATATATCTATATCCAGGGCCTCTGTTGCAGTGATATCAACACATGACCCGTGATACCACTCCTCGCAATAATCGCACTGGATCATGAAACGACCCTGCCATGGCTTTCGACATACACAGTATAATTCTCCATTATCACTCCTGTCGACATCACTGCCGGGATGTGCTTTCCACTGCATGATCCATGCGGGTGGAGTACGGTCCTTACATGGCTTTAGTCGGTCATGATTCATTACAACTATTACGTTCCTCAGCTTAATCCTGGAAATGAATGCAGAGAGCTTGGTAACTATGACACCTGGACCTTTCCAAGGTGGACATAGTTTTCTGCATTTCCCCTTTAGAACAGCAGTGTCTAACAGGTATACAACGTCACCGACCTCGTAACTTCTTTCTACTATTCTTCATTCGATTAGAAGAAGTTCTCAGGGTAGATCTGGCAGTGGTATGAGCTTCCTGCAGCTTCGCAGTCAGCTTTGCAACATAACCCTCCTCCGTCTCATGTTTCTCATTCACTTGTGGAAACATCACAGTGGCTGGTATGTTGACCTCTTTCCCGAGCATCAGTATATTGGCCGTGAACCCAGTATTACGGTTCACTGCTGATCTGAGAGCTCCAGCAATCTGTGGGAGTTCTACATCCCATTGATTGTGATGCTTACCTATAAAGCATCGCACAGCCTCCATGAGGGTGCGGTTGTACCGTTCCACTTGACCATTCGCCGATGGCCTATACGGAGTTGTTCTAGCCTTATGAATGTGAAGTGCCTTACACAATTCACTAAAAAGCCTAGACTCAAAGATCCGACCCTGATCTGAATGAATCTGGAACGGTACCCCAAACCTGGAAAAGACACAATCTACTAGTGTTTTTGCAGTAACTTCAGCAGTTTGGGAGGGCAGGGGTATACACTGGACCCACTTACTAAACTGATCTACTACCATCAAAATGTGTGCATTTCCGCGGGGTGTCTTTGGAAGTGGACCCAGGAAATCTGTATGTATTCGTTCCATCGGATCTTCTGCCTGGTATTCTGTCATAGGACACCGCCCACGGCGGTCTGACTTTTTATTGTGATTGCATGTTTCGCAACCGGCTACGTAATTAGCCATATCTCGACTTATTCCATATCAGGCAAACTTCTCCTTAACACGTTCAGTTGTCCGTGCCACCCCCTGATGTCCTGCAGACGGAAGATCATGGTTGCTATGTAAAGCATCATCTCGCATGCTGCGAGGAACCATTAACTTCTTCTCCCCAGAAGCTGCATCATATTGATACAACACATCATCAATCAATAGGATCTGTTCTTTGTTTAGCCAATACGACTTGGTTGCCGGGCTAGACAAGAACAATTCCGATTCACTTGGGTTGACTGGCGTTTTCAACCAAGTCCTGATGAGAAATAGATCCTCATCTGTCTTCTGTGCTTCACTAAGATCCAACAAGGTGAAGCCCCATGCCGATGGCTGAATATCAGTATTATGTACAGTGGTGCTTAATATGGAGCCACTAATTCCCTGCCCTACTTGATTATGGCCAGCATTAGACATACCCTTCACCTGGGTCACTTTGCAAGTCTGTGTCTCATCCTGGTTCGAACATACACCTGCACAGTTCAGCCTTTTAGCTTGAACTGGCTTGCCACTGTCGTATAACTGATTTTCTGCAGTTCCCTTCGAATCCCTGTAGACCGACCAGTTCCCTCCTCGCCTACCCTTAGTACTGATCCCGACGCCGACCTGGGCAATGTCGACCGCGGATCCCTGTACTCTTTGCGAGGCCAAAGGGTCTGCAATGTCTAGGCTATCCATGGACGATCGATTATCTCCATAGACCGACCATTTCCCTCCTCGTTTGCCCTTAGTACTGATCCCGACGCCGACCTGTGCAATGTCGACCGCGGATCCCTATACTCTTTGCGAGGCCAACGGGACTGCAATGTCTACGATCTCGATAAACGATCCCCACTTTTCTTCTGCCTTTAAGCAGTAATCACACCAGCCACAAGGCAGATCCTCAGGCAGCCTCTGAGCACACGCTTCCTCTCTTGTAGGTATTCTAGACAAGGAATCTACGTTTCCATGCTTATTGCCTGGCCGGTGCCGTAGCACCATATTATAGTGAGATAGCTCCTCGAGCCATCTCGCTAACTGCCCTTGTGGTTCCCTGAACCGCAACAACCAGGTTAGACTCGAGTGGTCCGTCCTAACTGTAAAGGGTATCCCTAACAGATAGTGTCGATATTGGCGTGTGAACCGCACGACTGCTAAAAGTTCTTTTCTAGTAACACAGTACTTGCGCTGCTCGCAAGTTAACGCGTAGCTCCCATAAGCTATCACTTTTTCTACTCCATCTTGGATCTGGAGTAGTTCGGCTCCGATTGCTATATCGGATGCATCCGTATCCAAGATGAACTCGTCGTTATGATTCGGAAGAGGCGCGTCAAAGTCTAAGGTCCCCATCAGGGGTTTGACTAATAGGAAGATAGATAGACCTAATACAGGTGGTTCCGTGAGAGCTTTCTTCAAAGCGTGAAATGCTGTCTGCTGGTCAGTTTCCCACCGAAACTTCTGTTTACCCACGACGCTGTACAATGGTTCCGCCAAGTCCTTGACAAACACTCGGTGGTAGTTAACCAACCCCATAAACCGTTCAACATCCTTTGAACAGGTTGGTAGCGGCCATTCCCGTACCACTACAACGTCTGCCCCTGACATGGCCAGGCTATTGCTGCTAACTTCCTGCCCAGGAACTCTACCTCTCTTTGGAAGAGTAAGCATTTCTTTGGCTTTAACTTCAAGTCATTGGCTCTAAATCTTTCCAGGGTCTCCTCTAAATTGACTAGGTGGTCCTGAAAACCCTTCCCCAGAACCAATACATCATCCAAGAAGGCTAACACTGTCTTCCAGTTTATCCCTCTTAGGACAAGGTTCATTACTCGTGCATAGGTGGCCGGTGTATTACATAATCCGAAACCCATATTTACATGTTCGAATAGACCATATTTGGTAATAAAGGCGGTCTTCTTTCGATCTTCCTTCTCTATGTTTACCTGGAATGAGGTCTCGAGAGTGATTTATATAAGTTGAAATAACTTGTTTCGCAATCGAGCTCAAATAAATTTGTATAAACTATGTTTACCTGCCAATAAGCAGAATTGGCATCTAACATAGAGAACCATACACTGCCTGCAAGGGTATCCAGACAGTCGTCTACTAAAGGCAGTGGAAACACATCTTTAACCGTCACATCATTTAGTGCACGGTAGTCTATGCACAACCTGACCGACCCATCACGCTTCCGTATTAACACGGGTGCTGAGGCCCATTCTGAAGTAGATTCCTCAATCACTCCAGCCTTAAGCATTTTCTCAAGGTGGGCTTCTTCCTCTCCCACGAAACAAGCTGGCGTTCGCCTAACGCGCTGTTTGATAGGCCTAGCCCCTTCAGTGTTTATGCTGTGTTTGATCTTAGTAAACGTCCCTAAGTCAAACTCATCTTTGGCAAACACATCTTGGAACTCCGATAGCAACTGCGCTAATCGAGTACTCTGGTCTCCTATCAAATGCTTGCATGTCTCTGCATATACTTGTTTCAAATGATCGGGGAGTATATCTATTAGTGACTTGGGCTCAGGTTCAACCAGTCCGACTGATGGGTCCTCCCCCCGATCACCCTGCCCCTGTATGCCATGCTCAGATTCACATGCATACACATCTTTGTCCGTCCCTAATCGGACTTCCAGACTATCTACAGGTTCAACGTAGTACTCGGGCATCTCGCAATTAAGAATACAGTTCACCCTCATCACGGAGTTAGGTGGGATGGTCTGGCGTTTGGCCACTGTAACCCGAGCAACCACAGGCGTTTCTGCACTGCTACCTCCATACAGGTTTATCTCCTGCCCATCAAACACTAACATGCCTCTACCCATGTCTAACACGGCAGACCCTCGACATAATATGTCAAAACCGAGGAGCATATCTTGTTCGATTGGAGCCACATAAATGTGCTCGCTATACCACTGTGCGCCAATCTTTAACCGTACAGGTCCTACAACCAAACCCTTCATACACATCTGTCTACCTGCAGTCATGAGATTTACCTAACGTAACTTCGGAGGTGGTTTCTGTAGCGAGTTATATAGTCTATCTGAAATGATCGACACCTGGGCTGCGGAGTCTACTATAGCTGTTGCTTCCTTATCAGCTACCTGGACTATCATGCTGAACTGTGATGTGGATGTCAACTGACACACCTTGAATTCAGCCAATTCATCATCACCAGTCCCTTTTTGTCCCCTTTGGCCTAATTCTTTTTGGGTCGAGGGTTGGCCTTTGAACTCGACCCGTTCCGGTTTAATGGCCGACGTGACGCATACCTGTCACGAGATCTTGGGCAATCCCGCTTGAAATGCCCCCTTTCTCCACAGACAAAACATTCCCCAGCCTACACCCTGCTATTTGCTGGCTGGGTATAACTACTACCCATCTGCTGCTTTACTTCTGCAGCTACTTTAACCAGCCCTATCCGTAGTTGTTCCTCCAATTGTGTTTGCAATGTTTTCATTATTGCCCCGGGTGGCTTCACTCCCTTTCCCCCCTTTATTAGGCAACGTTGCCCGGTCTTGTACCGTATACACAGCGGGATGGTCATCCTCATGATCCATTTTACGCTGTACACGTTTGGTCTTACCAAACATTGTTTGGTGTACGTGCTGGTAGAGACGTACATCATTCATGGCTTCCTCCATGGTGCTAGGATTTTGTATGCACACATGATGCCCTGCTTCACGATCCATAAGCCCCTGGCAGAAGCGAGTTATTGCTTGCTGCGTGGAGTAATACTCGGGCAGGTCGCGAAACGCCTTGGTGGCTAATGTGAGGACTCTATCTGCCCAATCCTTTAAAGCCTCTGTATGTGACTGGGCTGTCTGTTGAAACCGGACCTGTGCTGTGGCCGGAAGCTCTCACGCACCAAACCGACTCTCTAGTTGTTGCATGAGTCGGCGATAAGACAGATCTTCTTTACGCTCAGTTAATATTGCGTAGAAGTCTGCAGCTTTCCCGGTAAGGCTCCAGCACAGACAATTCAAACACTCGTCCTTTGTCCAATCGCATGCATGTGCCAAACGGACAAACTTCTGCTTGAATGCAGTCCAATTATCCTTGCCATCATACGTTAGATTTTTGGGCAACATGTTGATGACATCTCTAGCCCGTTTGCGCCTATTATGCAGGTCCTGGCCTGCTGTCTTGCGACATTTGTCAATACGACTAGGTCGTATACTGAATTCGTCATCAGTACTACTGTCACCATCATCGGGTGCATAACACCTCTTAGCGACTGGGTCCCGTACCCGGGACCCTACCCGTGTTCCACTGAACATATCAGTTGCATGATGCCCAACATGATGTGTACTATGGTCCCCATTTATCGGGTCATACACATTAGGGATGTAGTCTGGCCTTCGTGAAGGCCCCGGCGAAAACGGATTCCCACCTGAGGGTATGCCATATACATCATATTGATGGAGCCTACTTTCCCGTTTATCACTTATAAGGGGATATAGCTCCTCAGCAGTGGGTGGGTTAGGCAGGGCAGAGTATTTCACTGGTCTACTTTCTGTTGATACCTTTTCTACCACCCTCTGATGGACCAGACCAGTCGCCGTGTTCATAAGAACATCGGTCCAATCAGACTGTCTAGCCTCCTCGGTGTATGATAATGTATCACCGAGCGTTCGAGCATAATGGTCATCATGATCAGACTCAGAATAAGATTCTCCGGATGGTAGCTGAACATTTGGTCTAAAATATATCATCCGAACAGCCTCACTACTCAGTTTACTCCTTGTAATGGAGGATAACACCTCCGGAGTAATATTACCATTATTCTCTCTAATGAGAACGATCGTATGGGCAAGCCTCGCTTTAATCCCAGGGATCGTGACCAGTTGCTTAATAGTTGCTTAATTAATGGCGATTCGTTTCCCTTCTGGGACTAAGTTACTATCAGACATAGTTCCAGGTATATTATGCTAACTACTAAATAAACAGACAACACAAATGCTCACTTACGTGCAATTTTTTCCAATTTCCTGAAAACAAAAGCAAACGGAGAGACTACACAGGACAGAGACCCTCCTTCCCCTTTTAAGAAAGTTATTTACTATCAAATGGGACGAGACCAACTATAACGGCCAGGAAACTGTTCCAATGTCGTAAGTCCGTTCACTTCCGGCAATGCAAGTGCGTAGTTGTCCGACAATGCTGACGGTTTTATATCAGCAAAAACAAGCAAACTGGGCCTTGTTTGTGTGAAATCGATGGGTAAAGGACGTCTTACGCCTGTCCCCAATCGATTAAAACCAGATTCCTCAATCCAACACGCAGCCACCACGTTCTTCCAACACCTGCGTTTTTTACAGCCTGAAAATCACACAGCAGGTGCTCGCAGTGTTTTTCTAGTATTTCACGGCGTGTAGTTCTTTATCCAACAAACTTCTGACACCATTGAAGCAGTTACTATAGGATAAGAGAACTTACCAATTGTGTACCCTACAGTAGCTACTTATATTACAGGATAAATATGTCTTGTCAGTCGTGTATTCAGAGCGTGTATGGCGTGCTTGCTTCGTTCACACCGGATCCCAGAATGCCTCACTTCCGGTCCAGACGGTGTCTCCATCTTCCGCATCAGACAGTGTCTCTTAATGAACCCAATTGCGATTCACTATACTATTAATAGGCGATTACTATGCTGATAAGTGGTCGCATGACATCCAAACGGTCCCCAAATTAAGGACTTATAAGCTATTCAAACAGGCTTTCCGATGTGAAGAATATGTACAAATGAACCGTAATAAACACGAACGCTCAGTGTTGTGCCAGTTTAGGTGTGAACTTTTACCATTAAGACTAGAGACAGGAAGATATATAGGTGAACGTGTAGAGGAGCGCTTGTGTCGGTTTTGTACACTACATTATGTGGATGATGAAACCCACTGTATCATTCACTGTCATTTGTATGATGATATAAGATTAAGTGTACTTGGAGATACAATAAAAAGTGAACAGTTTAACAATCTAACAGATACCCAAATACTAAAACTTCTGTTAAACTCATACCCAAGAAAAGTGGCCAAGTTTGTTGTGAGAGCATATCTGAGGAGAAAATGTTTAATTTATAATATGTAATTACTTAACGTTCATTATGTCCTTTATTTTATTGTATTACAATACACAATGATGATGATGATGATGATGATGATGGTGGTGTTGGCGATCATGAGGGTGATGATGATGGTGGTGATGATGGTGATGATGAAGATGATGAGGGTGGTGATGATGGTGGTGCTGATGATGATGATGCTGATAATGATGATAATGATGATGAGGGTGATGATGATGATGATGATGATGATGATGACTTGAATTTAATTATTTGTTACAGATCTCACAGTATATGGATTTTATTTTCAGTGTGTAAAGTTATATATTTACAATGATTACCTGTCCATTTACAGTTACTCTCGAGTAGTCGAACTTTATTATAAAGGTGTGAATTTATAATAATCATTGTTGTAACCATTACCATTGCTAACATTACAGTCATAAATACCATGCCATACTTAAAATGACTGAATATCATATTGTTGATGTAATCATTGTGACTTCTATGTATAACAATTTAATATGTAGGTGACTTATAGACCCATTGGGTCGGGTGCTATATTCATGTATTTATGTATGTATTGAAATATGTTAATGCACATGTCACTATAATAAACTATTTACTTACTTACTTACTTACTTACTTACTTACAACTTCAATTTAGGGTGCGTTTTGACTAAATAGTTTTCAAAGCTGAATGTGTGCTTAAACAATCTATTATTCGTCGAAGTCGAATACCGTTTATTCACAGAATAAGTCAGATAAGTTCTGTTTTACATACAAATACATGTAAAACCATTTGTGATTTGGAAACTCATGATTATTCCAAACATTGTATAATCCACATTTATATAATATACTATTACTACACTTAATCCACTGGAATCTAATTCTATATTCTATATATATATATATTTACAACCAATAACATTGCTAAGCGATAATCGGTATAACAGACATGCTAATTTATTGCACTTTGGTATAACTAGATTCGACCAGTATGAAATCATTTTTGATTCTATTTCTACAGAAAGAGGTTTAACACGGGTTGCATCATACAATTTGGAATGTTAGATGTTATGCCTAAGATATACTTCAAAAACTTCAGCTGCTCTCTTTCTATGCAATTGTAACAGGGGCCAATATAAAATAGGCACTCTGGCGTAGGTTCGTTATATTTCTTTATTCACAGTTTCCGTATATGGAAAAAGGCCTAAAACATAAGTAAATACATATAAGAGCATATAAAAACAAAGTAAAACATTTCAATCATTTCATAAAACCAGACATATACCTGTAGAAAACCGATGTTAATATAATACAAAACTTACCACAATGTCTGTCTGTAACTACTCAATATAAATTGGTAGACTATTGTATTATAATCTCTCTATAACATTACCATGTTACTCGTAAGAGTTCTCCTGGGTTGTGACCAAGCACGGAGGTATAGTTGTGGGAAGAAATATATTAGTACCCAATCCATGCAAAGCTCTCATCCACGTTCATACAATCTTTCATTCATACAAATACAACAAACAAAACGATTGGACACCGTACAAACAGACTGACAAGTGTTCACGAGACAAAACACGTGCACGGCAAATTGCCCCGGGAAACATCTCTAATTTCCGTCTCCGACGTAGATTGTCGAATATCCCCGATTCAATTCCGTTGCATATGACAAAGAACGAAGATACACGAATTTAAAAGGCGGTAAACGCATGCGCGATGTTTAAGCAGTTTTATATGTTAAGCTACGCCGTTAACGGTAAAACACGATTGTACTCCTATAGTACAACCTGTGACACAATCAATATTTCCGTAACCCCAAATTTCACATACACTGAGAAGTACCTGCTTTACAGTTTTTCTAAGCATATCAATAGGTAAATGCAACACATTTGACTTCTTAATTAAGCAATACATAGCTATAGTACCTTGCTTAGCAATATGTGCCTTTGTTTTAGCAAATGAACCACTTCCACTGTATATAATTCCAAAATATTTGTATTCATCCACAATTTCTAACTCATCATTTTTTAAAGTAGAATTGTATTGCACCCTACGTCCATTTGAGAACACTAAAACCTTGACTTGGACGAATTCAGTGTTAATTTATATATATTGATATATCAATACATGATTAATCAACAGGATACACATTTCCGATGGATTAATAAAAGAAATTCTAAATTATGTAAGTATACCTCACATTTGGCCCACATACTTTAATTAATAAAAGTACCCATAAACATATACAGAAATTATTAATAGATCAATATACGCAGCATTGGCATAGCCAAATACAACTTACAAACAAGAGTTGAATTTATAATACTATTAAACAGGTATTAGAATATGAAAGCTATTTCAACATTCTTCCTAAACAAGACTACTTGACGCTCTTTAGGTTTCGTACCTGTAACAATCGCCTCCCTCTGGAAACAGCCAGGCGGAGTGGAACCGCCTTCCTATATAGTGTTGTAAGTTATGTAATAACGGGGACGTTGGCTCTGAGCAACACTATCTGCTCAAATTTGATTTTTGTACACCAGATCGGAACACATAGTTACTTGCACGATTTTAAGTTGTCTGACCGCATACACTGTTTCTCCGTGATATTAAATTCGTCATCTGAAACTACCTTGGCCAACCGTACCAAATTTACTCGCATTATCATGGCTAAACTACCACTAACTCGCCATTTTATAATATTGCAGGTTGGACACATTACTAGATTTAACATAAATATAAAGCATTTAAAACTGTGTTAGCATCGATATCAGCAAACCAACTTTGCTTACAACAATCTACAATTCTTTGTTTGAATATGGGTGCAAATGTTTTAACTTCATAATAATCTGGTGAGTTCCAAACATCAGAGAAGCCATATTCACCAAGAAGGGTGTTATTACTGTAAACTCAATTCTTGACGTAATTTATCTTACATTGATATAAAGCATTTTGCTAAAATAAAGTAAACGTTCACCATATAGTGTAGTATTACATGCACTTTGTTTAACACCTAGTATGGTTTTGCAGAACTTAAGATGTACTCTTTCAAGATCTTCCGAGTTGACATACCCCACACTGGACATGTGTAGTTTAGAATAAAACCTACACATGAATCAAATAATTGAAGTGACATATGTGTGGCGTGATATCATATTTATTGATATTTGTAAGTAATACATTCATGACCTTTAAAGTTTTGCAACTAGACATTAGTTGTTAAGCACACATGAGCCTGTATAGTTAAAAACAACACCTAAATAATTGAAGTCGCTTACAATATCTATAGGAACGTTATTATAATACCATTTTGCATGGGACATAAAGGCCTCTTTTACGAAATACAACAATGTTGGTCTTCCGTAAATCCGTATTGACCTCGAGGCCCCAATACTGACAATAAGCATACACATTATTTTGGAGGTCTTGTTGGGAATGGGCAATAATCATCATATTATCAGCAAATAAGAGGTGAATTATGCACATATCGTGTAGGGAAATTCCACAATTGACTTTGCTTTGCAGAAATAGTTCCAGATCTTTTAAAATTAGAGCAAATAATACAGGAGAAGTGTTTTGCTCCCTGTCGTAATCCAATCGAAATGTCAAAGAATTCAGAAATTGAATTCAATGCTTAACACATGATTTAACAGTAGAGTACATGGCTTTGAACGTTATGAATAGTTTGCCATTCATCCCCATATTAAATAATTTATACCAAAATGCATTTCGATATACAGAATCGAATGCCTTTTTTAGGTCAACGAAGGCACGTGGCAATCTTATTTTCTGCGATAATACATCATGAACTACATTCTGTGGAACAAAGATAGCATCTACTGTACTGGACCCTTTACGGAAACCAAATTGTGCGTCGGACAAAAGGTTATTTTCACCAAACCATTGTTCTACTCTAGCAGGTAAAATACTTGTACACATTTTACCTAATTACCTAAGTTACTAAATTGTTGGGATTGTTACGATCCCACTTTTTATATAACTCCCTGAGACCATACTTCGGGGAAATGTAGTCGTTCATTCCCGAACAACTCAAAATGGTATCTATGTAATACCGGTAGTGCATACAACATTCCTAATAGGTCACTGCCGTTTTACCTTATTTGAAGTATACTAAAAACCAAAAAATAAATATCAATATTCATATAATCTTATTTGATACATTTATAACAGATGCCATGAATTACTGTATAATCATCTGGAATAAAATGATTAAATGGCAATATAAAATATTTATATTGTACGATTATTAATTGACTCCATATATTATAAAACACAAGCCGACCGATTAGGAATGTTGTCGAGTGTAAATGTCGTTTAAATACAATAATTATTTATGTGTTCGCCATTTGTCTTCTACATTTACACTAACGTGTTTCGTAGATATATAATGCTTAATTGATTTTAGTGTAAGCATTTTTTTATTTATGTTTATTTAACATCGCAACTGGTTGCCCAGATGAGCGACGAGCAGTTTACCTAACAGCACGTTTCCTGGACAGGCTCCAGCGGTTAACAAGTACTTGGTGCACCAACCTCCGAAAGCAAATTAATTATAGTAGTCATATTAATGTGTATAAATAAACAACCATTTGTCGATTAAAACTGTCATTTGAGACAGCATGATAGATAACATAGAAACACCAGGCAAAAAAACATATGTCTACTAGAAATATAACGGGAAAACTAAGCATCCTCGTGTATTCTTAAATTCCAAGTAAAATAAGCCGAGAGAAACACAGAGATATAGTTTAAAAGGTTAAACTTTATTTATTTTACAACGATTGCGAGGCAAGTTCTCGCAACTTATATTAATCACTCTCGTTGGCGTCGATGAAAGCGTAAATGTGGTCATTCGTGTGGGAGGAAACCGGAGTACCCGGTGAAAACCCACATGTCCGATCTGGCGACCACCGTACAACCTCACATACTTCCCGGTCCGAGCGTCGAACCTGGTTTGCATTGGTGAGAAGCAGAGATAACACAGAGTAAGAAAGAAAATAACGTATATATACGGCAGTAAACTGAATAATGTAAAGTGTACATGTTTGAAATTATACCTTCTATTTCACTGGAAACAAATATATATTTCATAAGGAATGCAAAATATAAATAAAAATAATCATCAACATATCAGATGACTGTATCTTACAGTATCTATCACTGGACTGGTACTCACAACTTTCTCACTTTACACCGTGCGCGTAAAAGAACCAGAGGAGACTCTGGAATGGGTCTCTCTCTCTGTATCATTGCACTATCCTCCAAACATCTACAATGACTAATCTCTTCAGGAGGCGTCGTTCATATGGGTAACCGGTAGCGACGATAAATAAACGTAAAACACACACAACTTTCTCAATTTCAGCTGGTTTATTGATGGGAATTATATTATCTGGAAAATGACCGGAAAACAAATATTGATTTTCTTAATTGCAAGAAAGTCGTGATAGCGCAGTGGATTGGTGTTCGTTCAAGTGCGAAAGGTCCGGAGTTCGAGCCACGCTGGAGCAGTTACGATTGTGCCCTTAGGCAAGGCATTTAAATTCCACGCTGCCTCTTCTCTCTCCCTCGTGGTGATGGATTCCATCAGGAATGAGGTCTCGATAGTGATTAATAATTAGTAAGAACTTGTTTCGCAATCGAGCTAAAATAAATTTGTATGAACAAACAACGTAAATATGGTTATTAATAATAATTGTCATTACATGCTGTCACTTGGTAACTTGGAGTGCAGCAAGTATTTTAGGAATGTTTTAGTCATGAACCTTCTATACAGTTCCTGGTTCGAATGAACCAGTTCCGCCAGGGAACGCCTGCAATCTCTGTGACTCCGAATCGGACCTAGAACATTGCGATTTGGAGCCGGGGCTTCATTAGCCTCGTGCGAATCGGACAGTTCTTGAAGCAGATGCCTGTGGAACTCGAACCTGCACCGGATCAGGAGCGGTTTCTGTTCGAACAATATCACAACCTGACTATTTCTATATAAATGGCATACTGGGTGTTGGTATATATACAAAGTCGATACTTCCGTGGTTCCGTTAAAAGACATAGCAGCACTTGTACCCCCACCCCCTTGAAATACCAGTATTAATACCACCTTTTGCTACAGATAATACACCAGAGACAACATATGATTTACGAACAGAGTCAAAACAGTTCCTAGTCAAAACGGCATCAGATAGAATTCAAAACGGCCCCTGGCCATTATGCTTAATCACACCGGCCATTGGTCAAAACGGGTCCCTGTTATTATTTGGGGTGGATTTATTATTAATAAGATTAAAATGATATAAGTCACATGAATAATACATACTTCAGGTGTTTGGTCTATTGTGGCTTAATTAGCTGAAATAAAATGAAATGCAAAGAAGTTATCCAGCTGGATTGTGGAAGGTAGGTAGTTCTACCCGGGTGCCTCTCAGCCTGAAGTACGTCTCACAGGGCACAATAATAACACCTGGAGAGTCGCCATGTGACTTTAAAGCTCTCTGTGAGACTTGAATCCCAAAGCAAATAAAGCTATAAACGATTAAGGGTTCACTGGCATAATTGATAATTATGAATGCTGTTTAAGACAAACCCCGAATAACCAAAGTGATCTCAGGCCATACATTTGCTATGTTTGGAATGTTAATATGTCCTTAATTAAGCAGGACAAACAACTACTCCTCTAAGCTGCAGCAAGTCCCTCCAGATAAAATAACTATGATTGATTAACATACAACATATATATGATTAGGTATGATTACTGATTCATCGGTGTTCTTTATAAGTATTAATACTTCAGCTACATATTTCCTGAATTATGAACTAGATACAGCTGTAGTACACTGCTACGGTGCAGTGAGTCCGTCCATATATACAGCTGTAGTACACTGCTACGTTGCAGTGAGTCCGTCCAGATATACAGCTGTAGTACACTGCTACGTTGCAGTAAGTCCGTCAATATATACAGCTGTAGTACACTGCTACGGTGCAGTAAGTCCGTCCATATATACAGCTGTAGTACACTGCTATGTTGCAGTAAGTCCGTCCAGATATACAGCTGTAGTACATTGCTACGTTGCAGTGAGTCCGTCCAGATATACAGCTGTAGTACACTGCTACGGTGCAGTGAGTCCGTCCAGATATACAGCTGTATTACACTGCTATGTTGCAGTGAGTCCATCCAGATATACAGCTGTAGTACACTGCTACATTGCAGTGAGTCCGTCCATATATACATCTGTAGTACACTGCTACGGTGCAGTGAGTCCGTCCAGATAAAAGAACTTTTCTCTGTAAACTGTTGACCTGTCAAATAATTTCGATGGCCGGTCATCATAACCGAATAAAAGACAGTCTTCAAGTACGAATCTTCTCAATCGCTCCATGTCTTCAAACGGTACCTGCCTATACGATTGTATCAACGCTTCTTCGCGCTGTTGTTTCACCTCTGTACGATTCACTGGAATGTCTAGAGCGGCTTTTATCGCCGCCATATAATCCTCTGGCTTTATTACATCAGCTTCATTTTCATTGAAAGGAAAGGGAATATGTTTGGATAATTTACCCCGTATTTGTAAATCTCTCCATGTCCGCAACATAATCTTAATGAAGGGAAATTTTCTTTCATTTAATGTTTTCTTTGTATTAAATAGAGCTTTAACATGTGATGTAGCACTGTCAAGAACAGTCTCTTTTTCAAAGTCATCAAAATGTAATTTCACATCTTTGAATTCATTTCGTCATTTAGAAATCAAATAATTAGCGTCATCTGTAAACGTCTCTAATGTGCCTATATATTGAAAATGTGTTAAGCATGGGTCACACTGTGATATCATTGGCAAAAAGTGTTTATTGATAGGGAGATTTGAATCTCTCAAATACAGAATATATTTTACAAATTCTGGAAATTTGACATCAAATCCATAGTTATCGTATACACCACTGTGATTCCCTTTAATAACACGAACAACATGTCTACCAATAGATTTCCAGAACATCAGGTTCGAATGATAAATTTTGTTTTCATACGCCGATAATATTCGAGAGTATGGATCTCTAACAAACATGAACGAAGTACCATTCTTCCTTAAATTATCTACTTCACGTTCAGAAAGGTCTTTCATACTTGATAATCGTGTACCACCTAATGATATTTGGAACGGTGTGAGTAGTTTCCCATGGCTGGCAGTTATTGTCAAAATTCTCTTCCAGAAAGTTGAACTGATTTTCGGAATTGGGCAGTAATATATAGAATGAATTTTTTCTATTTTCACATTACGATACTGTAAGACAGTTGTATCTGTAACAGTCCGGTTAACCGCTTCACACCCGTCTTTGATCGATTGGCGGCGGTGAGCATATAGATATTCCCTGGAGTCATTTACAAGCTCAGCTGATGGTCTAAATGTCATTGTCGCCATCTTACTCTTACCATCTGATACGTGTCCATACGCCGAAAGGTTTGAAATTTCGTTGATAAGGTTCCGGGCGTTGTGTGTTGCTGCTAGATTATCTGGGGAATAATAATCACAAATAATAGCAATATGGACAAATACATTTACAAACTAATTAATATCTGAACATATTACATTGCACAATTAATATTTAATCAAACACCGCATGGTATATTTCAACATAGCTATAGGCTAACATACTACGCAGTACTATAATAAAGTATAGTCGCTCCAATTTAAGTAAATTAATATAATTGACTGTCTATCTATTGACGTTTATTATTATTTAAAAAGGGGGTATTTCTAAATAAGTCAGTGTTAGGCCTGCGCGGGACAGATGTAATGTTAATACTCTGGGGTCAACACTGGCTTGCTCCTTTACGGACAACACCGGCCTGCTCCTTTACGTTCAACACTGGCATGCTCATTTACGGTCAACACTGGCTTGCTCCTTTACAGTCACAGTTGATTGGGATCGGCAATCAACGATAAGTGGTCCTGGATCATTCCCATGATTCTTTAGGTATGCAATGATATGATTACGAGGGCTTGGGTGACTCTTAGTAGCGGGAATGTACAGATTCACTGCGGTTGTGCTCTTCTGTGTTTTATGATGATGCAATCGAATATGGATGAAGTCTGTTGGTAGACGTATGTCACGGTATTGCACTACAAGTGGTATGCGTGACTTTGTTGATGATAATAGTTCACCTATCCTAAAGAAGCCGTGAAAAGCGAGCAAAATAATGGCCCTGTAAAGAGTAATATCGTATTGGCCGATGAGTATTGACGAACAGCAGTCTACAAGCTGGGCAAGCTGTGGTAGCAAAATCGGTAACCGTCTATCGGGTGTTTGATCCGATTTTTGGCAACCAAGGGTCAATCTCCGGATAAGGGGTTGTTGTGTGCGGTCAGCAAGTTGTTGGGTCTGATGTTGGAAAGCAATTGCCGATAGGTGGCTACTAATGGACGACGGAGAGAAACCACTTTGGTGTAGATGTGAAATGAACAGTGCTACTGTGGAAGTTGTGGCAGGTAAAGCGTTAGTCTGTACAGTATGACTACAAAATGTGGTGAATCTGGACCAATATCGACTATAGGCGGCGCGTGTTGATGTAGACAGGGAGGACTGGAGCAGCTGACGAGTACTAGAAGTAAGCTCTCTGGTGACAGTTCCTCTGGAACCTTCGTTTCTGTTGGTTCTAGGTGTGGCGCCGGGAGAGTTTGTCGCAAATCACATTTGCATGAGAAGCTATATGTTTAGATGCGAAGCAGAAATTATACTGTAATCCTTTCAGAACGATCCGCCTAAGGAGACGCATGATAATAGGGTCTTTGCTGCTTTGTTTGTTCAAGCAATGGACTATGCTCAGGTTATTACATATGAACAACATGTTCTTGTTTTCCCAATGCTGACCCCACTAATCAACTGCTAGTGTTATAGGGTAAAGCTCCAGTATGTTAGTGTGATGTTCCTTGACGTCACTTGAAAATGGACCATAAGGCCAATGGCTAGAAAAGTGCACCCAAACCCTTTTGTTGATGCAGCATCAGTATGTAGATGTAATGTGACAGAGGATATAAAGCGGTCCCTTGTAAGGAGTGTACATCCATTGTAAGAGTCTATGAACTGAGACCAAACCTCGAGATCGGAGCGAATGGCGTTGGTAAATTTGAGAAAGTGATGTGGGTTATGCTTGCGCTTTGTCAGGTCGTGTAATCGACGTAGAAAACAGCGGCCTGGTTTATTACCTTACATGCAAAATTCAGGTGACCGATCAGGCTTTGAAGTTCTTTCAATTTCATTTTCTTAAGCTTCTTGCTAGATTGTAGAAGAGATCGCAAGGTATTGACTTTGTCCGGGGGTAAGGTTTCCCGGAGAGTGTTTGTGTCGATGGAGATGCCGTGCACAACAGCTGAAGATGTTGGTAGGACCGTCTTCTCGTGTTTTACAGGAATATCCACTTCAGAGCATAGATGAAAGAATGATTCCAAGTTTGATAGACATTTGCTCTGTGTAGAAGCGACAAAAATGAAGTCGTCGACAATGTGTGAAACCTCTTGAATAGAATATTTATTCAGTAGAACCCATTGAAGTGATGACGAAAATGCCTCGAAAACTTTAACTGAACTGGAAGCACCCATGGGCAGTACCCTGTCAAAATAAAATTGATTGTTGAAGCTGAACCCCAGCTTGTGGTAATCAGTGGGAGATATTGGAAGGATGCGAAAGCTATCCTTTAGATCTGCTTTTGCAATGTAGCAGCTTTCACCAACAGCTAGTATCAGATTTGCCAATGTATCGAATGTCTCTAAAGAAACTGTGGAATTGCATTCTGTGGCTCTTTAATTGGAAGTCAAACCTCTTGTAGTTAATATTAACCGTGTTTTATCATCAAAAGAATATCCTAATACTATATTCAAAACAAATTGTAAGATTTAACTTTACATTTGGTCTCAGATAAAACCTGTTTTGTGTTTTGCTTGAACTCAACGAATGCCAGTTTTACTTCACTTACTATTAACCACAATGCATCAACAATATTTGATGATTTGTTTTTGAATACGTTTATTTACCGTTCCTACCGGTTTAGTTTATACAAATTTATTTTAGCTCGATTGCGAAACAAGTTCTTACAACTTATATTAATCACTCTCGAGACCTCATTCCTGATGTAATCCATCGCCACGAGAGAGAGAGAGAGAAGAGGCAACGTGGAATTTAAATGTCTAAGGGCACAATCGTAAGAGATTAGTTATTTTAGATTTTTGGAGGATAGTGCAATGATACAGACAGAGACCCATTCCAGAGTCTCCTCTGGTTCTTTTACGTGCACGGTATAGAGCACCTACACGAGACCTCGGTTTTAAAGTCCCATCTGAAAGACTGTTAATTTTATTAGGGTCAGACGGGGGATCGAACCTGCGATCCCTCGATTACCAGTCCTGTGTGTTAACCACTGGACTACAGATCCGTCTATAGAATAAATGTGCAGCGCTTGTATGTTGAATTTACATGACTGTCAGAAGCTTGTCTTGCTTCTCTGTACGAAATATAAGGCTCGATGAGAATACCTTCAACGGTAGATAAACATTATAGTGAAAAATACCCAAATATGCTTCACTTAGCTGGGAACATTTTATACACCAAGAAAATGAAACAACAATAATAACTATAATAAATACTTTATTGTACTAAAAGTTACCAAAAGTGATCTACCATGAGGCCCTCAGCATATATACAAATCAGATGCAATCAAAAGATAGGACTATATTTGAAAACTGCACATTGGAATTATATAGTAATGCTAAAACTGAAAAGTAGAGAAACTATATGGATATGTTATGGAATATGATGATATATTGGAATTAGTTGTGCTAACGACTGTGTACAATAGCATCTGATATAATATTAGTAGAATTAAGTGATAAATATATATAAATAATAACAGACAAATGCTAAATTCAAAAGTTAATATCAATTCATAAATATTGAATCCGGACGTTTACTGGCATACTTACATGATTATCTATATCTCCCAATCAGCATTATTTAAGAAATACTACCAATTGTTGAAACATTACGCAGGATAACTGAGATGTATTACAAATCTGTAATTCCATTATCGTTGCAATTTTGGAACATACTTTTCATTTAAAAGAAATTTATTATATTACACTAGAGGACATAGAAAACGCACACCTACATTATATACTAGAGGACATAGAAAACGCACACCTACATTATATACTAGAGGACATAGAAAACGCACACCTACATTATATACTAGAGGACATAGAAAACGCACACCTACATTATATACTAGAGGACATAGAAAACGCACACCTACATTATATACTAGAGGACATAGAAAACGCACACCTACATTATATACTAGAGGACATAGAAAACGCACACCTACATTATATACTAGTGGACATAGAAAACGCACACGGACATTATATACTAGACGACATAGAAAACGCACATCTACATTATATATTAGAGGACATAGAAAACGCACACATACATTATATACTAGAGGACATAGAAAATGCACATCTACATTATATAATAGAGGACATAGAAAACGCACACATACATCATATACTAGAGGACATAGAAAACGCACACCTTCATTATATACTAGAGGACATAGAAAACGCACACCTTCATTATATACTAGAGGACATTGAAAACGCACATCTACATTATATACTAGAGGACATAGAAAACGCACACATACATTATATACTAGAGGACATAGAAAACGCACACCTACATTATATACTAGAGGACATAGAAAACAAACACCTACATTATATACTAGAGGACATAGAAAACACACACCTACATTATATACTAGTGGACATAGAAAATGCACATCTACATTATCTACTAGAGGACATAGAAAACGCACACATACATTATACACGAGAGGACATAGAAAAGGTACATCTACATTGTATAATAGAGAACATAGAAAACGCACACATACATTATATACTAGAGGACATAGAAAACGCACACCTACAGTATATACTAGAGGACATAGAAAACGCACACATACAGTATATACTAGATGACATAGAAAACGCACACATACATTATATACTAGATGACATTGAAAACGCACACATACATTATATACTAGAGGATATAGAAAACGCCCACATACATTATATACTAGAGGACATAGAAAACGCACACCTATAATTATTTACTAGAGGACATAGAAATCGCAGACCTACATTATATACTAGAGGACATAGCAAACGCACACCTACATTATATACTAGAGGACATAGAAAACGCACACCTACATTTTATACTAGAGGACACAGACAACGCACACCTACATTATATACCAGTGGACATAGAAAACGCACATCTAAATTATATACTAGAGGACAGAGACAACGCACACCTACAGTATATACTAGAGGACATAGCAAACGTACACCTACATTATATACTAGAGGACATAGACAACGCAAACCTACATTATATACTAGAGGACATAGAAAACACACACCTACATTATATACTAGAGGACATAGAAAACGCACATCTACATTATCTACTAGAGGACATAGAAAACGCACATCTACATTATCTACTAGAGGACATAGAAAACACACACATACATTATATACTAGAGGACATAGAAAACGCACACCTACATTATACACTAGAGGACATAGAAAACACACACCTACATTATATACTAGAGGACATAGAAAATACACACCTACATTATATACTAGAGGACATAGAAAATGCACATCTACATTATCTACTAGAGGACATAGAAAACGCACACATACATTATACACGAGAGGACATAGAAAACGCACATCTACATTGTATAATAGAGATCATAGAAAACGCACACATACATTATATACTAGAGGACATAGAAAACGCACACCTACAGTATATACTAGAGGACATAGAAAACGCACACATACAGTATATACTAGATGACATTGAAAACGCACACATACATTATAAAATAGAGGATATAGAAAACGCCCACGTACATTATATACTAGAGGACATAGAAATCGCACACCTATAATTATTTACTAGAGGACATAGAAATCGCACACCTACATTATATACTAGAGGACATAGCAAACGCACACCTACATTATATACTAGAGGACATAGAACACGCACATCTACATTATATACTAGAGGTCATAGAAAACGCACATATACATTATATACTAGAGGACATAGAAAACGCACATCTACATTTTATACTAGAGGACACAGACAACGCACACCTATATTATATACCAGAGGACATAGAAAACGCACATCTAAATTATATACTAGAGGACAGAGACAACGCACACCTACAGTATATACTAGAGGACATAGCAAACGCACACCTACATTATATACTAGAGGACATAGACAACGCAAACCTACATTATATAATAGAGGACATAGAAAAGACACACCTACATTATATACTAGAGGACATAGAAAACGCACATCTACATTATCTACTAGAGGACATAGAAAACGCACATCTACATTATCTACTAGAGGACATATAAAACGCACATCTACATTATCTACTAGAGGACATAGAAAACGCAAACATACATTATACACGAGAGGACATAGAAAACACATACCTACATTATATACTAGAGGACATACAAAACGCACACATACATTATATACTAGAGGACATAGAAAACGCACATCTACATTGTATAATAGAGAACATAGAAAACGCACACATACATTATATACTAGAGGACATAGCAAACGCACACCTACATTATATACTAGAGGACATAGAAAACTCACACCTACATTATATACTAGAGGACATAGAAAACGCACATCTACATTATATACTAGAGGTCATAGAAAACGCACATCTACATTATATACTAGAGGACATAGAAAACGCATATCTACATTTTATACTAGAGGATATAGACAACGCACACCTACATTATATACCAGAGGACATAGAAAACGCACATCTACATTATATACTAGAGGACAGAGACAACGCACACCTACATTATATACTAGAGGACATAGCAAACGCACACCTACATTATATACTAGAGGACATAGACAACGCACACCTACATTATATACTAGAGGACATAGACAACGCAAACCTACATTATATACTAGAGGACATAGAAAACACAAACCTACATTATATACTAGAGGACATAGAAAACGCACATCTACATTATCTACTAGAGGACATAGAAAACGCAAACATACATTATACACGAGAGGACATAGAAAACACACACCTACATTATATACTAGAGGACATACAAAACGCACACATACATTATATACTAGAGGACATAGAAAACGCACATCTACATTGTATAATAGAGAACATAGAAAACGCACACATACATTATATACTAGAGGACATAGAAAACGCACACCTACAGTATATACTAGAGGACATAGAAAACGCACACATACATTATATACTAGAGGACATAGAAAACGCACACATACATTATATACTAGATGACATAGAAAACGCACACCTACATTATATACTAGAGGACATAGAAAACGCACACCTACATTACATACTAGAGGACATAGAAAACGCACACCTACATTATATACTAGAGGACATAGCAAACGCACACCTACATTATATACTAGAGGACATAGAAAACGCACACCTACATTATATACTAGAGGACATAGAAAACGCACATCTACATTATATACTAGAGGATATAGAAAATGCACACCTACATTATATACTAGAGGACATAGCAAACGCACATCTACATTATATACTAGAGGACAGAGAAAACGCACACATACATTATATACTAGAGGACATAGAAAACGCACACCTACATTATATACTAGAGGACATAGCAAACGCACACCTACATTATATACTAGAGGACAGGGAAAACGCACACCTACATTATATACTAGAGGACATAGACAACGCACACCTACATTATATAGTAGAGGACATAGAAAACGCACACCTACATTATATACTAGAGGACATAGAAAACGCACACCTACATTATATACTAGAGGACATAGCAAACGCACACTTACATTATATACTAGAGGACATAGAAAACGCACATCTACATTATATACTAGAGGACATAGCAAACGCCACCTACATTATATACTAGAGGACATAGCAAACGCACACAAACATTATATACTAGAGGACATAGCAAACGCACACCTACATTATATACTAGAGGACATAGCAAACGCAAAGCTACGTTATATACTAGAGGACATAGCAAACGTACACCTACATTATATACTAGAGGACATAGCAAACGCACACCTACATTATATACTAGAGGACATAGCAAACGCACACATATATTATATACTACAGGACATAGACAACGCACACCTACATTATATACTAGAGGACATAGCAAACGCAAACATACATTATATACTAGAGGACATAGAAAACGCAAACATACATTATATACTAGAGGACATAGAAAACGCACACCTACATTATATACTAGAGGACATAGAAAACGCACACCTACATTATATACTAGAGGACATAGAAAACGCACACATACGTTATATACCAGAGGACATAGCAAACGAAAACCTACATTATATACTAGAGGACATAGAAAACGCACAACTACATTATATACTAGAGGACAGGGAAAACGCAAACATACATTATATACTAGAGGACATAGCAAACGCACACCTACATTATATACTAGAGGACATAGAAAACGCACACCTACATTATATACTAGAGGACATAGCAAACGCACACATACAGTATATACTAGAGGACATAGAAAATGCACATCTACATTATATACTAGAGGACATAGAAAACGCACACATACATTATATACGAGAGGACATAGAAAACGCACACCTACATTATATACTAGAGGACATAGAAAACGCACACCTACATTATATACTAGAGGACATAGAAAACGCACACCTACATTATATACTAGAGGACATAGAAAACGCACACATACATTATATACTAGAGGACATAGAAAACGCACATCTACATTATATACTAGAGGACATAGAAAATGCACATCTACATTATATACTAGAGGACATAGAAAACGCACACCTACATTATATACTAGAGGACATAGAAAACGCACACCTACATTATATACTAGAGGACATAGAAAACGCACACCTACATTATATACTAGAGGACATAGAAAACGCACACCTACATTATATACTAGAGGACATAGAAAACGCACACCTACATTATATACTAGAGGACATAGAAAACGCACACCTACATTATATACTAGAGGACATAGAAAACGCACACCTACATTATATACTAGAGGACATAGACAACGCACATCTACATTATATACTAGAGGACATAGACAACGCACACCTACATTATATACTAGAGGACATAGCAAACGCACACCTACATTATATACTAGAGGACATAGAAAACGCACACATACATTATATACTAGAGGACATAGCAAACGCACACCTACATTATATACTAGAGGACATAGAAAACGCACACCTACATTATATACTAGAGGACATAGAAAACGCACACCTACATTATATACTAGAGGACATAGAAAACGCACACCTACATTATATACTAGAGGACATAGAAAACGCACACCTACATTATATACTAGAGGACATAGAAAACGCACACCTACATTATATACTAGAGGACATAGAAAACGCACACCTACATTATATACTAGAGGACATAGCAAACGCACACCTACATTATATACTAGAGGACATAGAAAACGCACATCTACATTATATACTAGAGGACATAGAAAACGCAAACATACATTATATACTAGAGGACATAGCAAACGCACACGTACATTATATACTAGAGGACATAGCAAACGCAAACCTACATTATATACTAGAGGACATAGCAAACGCCACCTACATTATATACTAGAGGACATAGAAAACGCACACATACATTATATACTAGAGGACATAGCAAACGCACACCTACATTATATACTAGAGGACATAGAAAACGCACACCTACAGTATATACTAGATGACATAGAAAACGCACACATACATTATATACTAGATGACATTGAAAACGCAAACATACATTATATACTAGAGGATATAGAAAACGCCCACATACATTATATACTAGAGGACATAGAAAACGCACACCTATAATTATTTACTAGAGGACATAGAAATCGCACACCTACATTATATACTAGAGGACATAGCAAACGCACACCTACATTATATACTAGAGGACATAGAAAACGCACACCTACATTATATACTAGAGGACATAGAAAACGCACATCTACATTATATACTAGAGGTCATAGAAAACGCACATCTACATTATATACTAGAGGACATAGAAAACGCACATCTACATTTTATACTAGAGGACACAGACAACGCACACCTACATTATATACTAGAGGACATAGAAAACGCACATCTAAATTATATACTAGAGGACAGAGACAACGCACACCTACATTATATACTAGAGGACATAGCAAACGCACACCTACATTATATACTAGAGGACATAGAAAACGCACACCTACATTATATACTAGAGGACATAGAAAACGCACACCTACATTATATACTAGAGGACATAGAAAACGCACACCTACATTATATACTAGAGGACATAGAAAACGCACACCTACATTATATACTAGAGGACATAGAAAACGCACACCTACATTATATACTAGAGGACATAGAAAACGCACACCTACATTATATACTAGAGGACATAGAAAACGCACACCTACATTATATACTAGAGGACATAGAAAACGCACACCTACATTATATACTAGAGGACATAGAAAACGCACATCTACATTATATACTAGAGGACATAGAAAACGCACACCTACATTATATACTAGAGGACATAGCAAACGCACACCTACATTATATACTAGAGGACATAGAAAACGCACACCTACATTATATACTAGAGGACATAGACAACGCACACCTACATTATATACTAGAGGACATAGAAAACGCACATCTACATTATATACTAGAGGACATAGACAACGCACACCTACATTATATACTAGAGGACATAGAAAACGCACATCTACATTATATACTAGAGGACATAGAAAACGCACACCTACATTATATACTAGAGGACATAGCAAACGCACACCTACATTATATACTAGAGGACATAGAAAACGCACACCTACATTATATACTAGAGGACATAGCAAACGCACACCTACATTATATACTAGAGGACATAGAAAACGCACACCTACATTATATACTAGAGGACATAGAAAACGCACACCTACATTATATACTAGAGGACATAGAAAACGCACATCTACATTATATACTAGAGGACATAGAAAACGCACACCTACATTATATACTAGAGGACATAGCAAACGCACACTTACATTATATACTAGAGGACATAGAAAACGCACATCTACATTATATACTAGAGGACATAGAAAACGCACACATACATTATATACTAGAGGACATAGCAAACGCCACCTACATTATATACTAGAGGAAATAGCAAACGCACACATACATTATATACTAGAGGACATAGCAAACGCACACCTACATTATATAATAGAGGACATAGCAAACGCACATCTACATTATATACTAGAGGACATAGAAAACGCACACCTACATTATATACTAGAGTACATAGCAAACGCACACCTACATTATATACTAGAGGACATAGCAAACGCATACCTACATTATATACTAGAGGACATAGCAAAAGCACACATACATTATATACTACAGGACATAGACAACGCACACCTACATTATATACTAGAGGACATAGAAAACGCAAACATACATTATATACTAGAGGACATAGAAAACGCACACATACATTATATACTAGAGGACATAGAAAACGCACACCTACATTATATACTAGAGGACATAGAAAACGCACACCTACATTATATACTAGAGGACATAGCAAACGCACACCTACATTATATACTAGAGGACATAGAAAACGCACACATACATTATATACTAGAGGACATAGCAAACGCAAACCTACATTATATACTAGAGGACATAGCAAACGCACACATACAGTATATACTAGAGGACATAGCAAACGCACACATACATTATATACTAGAGGACATAGAAAACGCACACATACATTATATACTAGAGGACATAGAAAACGCACACCTACATTATATACTAGAGGACATAGAAAACGCACACCTACATTATCTACTAGAGGACATAGAAAACGCACACATACATTATATACTAGAGGACATAGAAAACGCACACCTACATTATATACTAGAGGACATAGAAAACGCACACATACATTATATACTAGAGGACATAGAAAACGCACATCTACATTGTATAATAGAGAACATAGAAAACGCACACATACATTATATACTAGAGGACATAGAAAACGCACACCTACATTATATACTAGAGGACATAGAAAACGCACACCTACATTATATACTAGAGGACATAGAAAACGCACACCTACATTATATACTAGAGGACATAGAAAACGCACACCTACATTATATACTAGAGGACATAGAAAACGCACACCTACATTATATACTAGAGGACATAGAAAACGCACACCTACATTATATACTAGAGGACATAGAAAACGCACACCTACATTATATACTAGAGGACATAGAAAACGCACACCTACATTATATACTAGAGGACATAGAAAACGCACATCTACATTATATACTAGAGGACATAGAAAACGCACACCTACATTATATACTAGAGGACATAGCAAACGCATACATACATTATATACTAGAGGACATAGACAACGCACACCTACATTATATACTAGAGGACATAGCAAACGCAAACATACATTATATACTAGAGGACATAGAAAACGCACACCTACATTATATACTAGAGGACATAGAAAACGCACACCTACATTATATACTAGAGGACATAGACAACGCAAACCAACATTATATACTAGAGGACATAGAAAACACACACCTACATTATATACTAGAGGACATAGAAAACGCACATCTACATTATCTACTAGAGTACATAGAAAACGCAAACATACATTATACACGAGAGGACATAGAAAACACACAACGACATTATATACTAGAGGACATACAAAACGGACACATACATTATATACTAGAGGACATAGAAAACGCACATCTACATTGTATAATAGAGAACATAGAAAACGCACACATACATTATATACTAGAGGACATAGAAAACGCACACCTACATTATATACTAGAGGACATAGAAAACGCACACATACATTATATACTAGAGGACATAGAAAAAGCACACATACATTATATACTAGAGGACATAGAAAACGCACACGTACATTATATACTAGAGGACATAGAAAATGCACACCTACATTATATACTAGAGGACATAGCAAACGCACACTTACATTATATACTAGAGGACATAGAAAACGCACATCTACATTATATACTAGAGGACATAGCAAACGCAAACCTACATTATATACTAGAGGACATAGCAAACGCCACCTACATTATATACTAGAGGAAATAGCAAACGCATACATACATTATATACTAGAGGACATAGCAAACGCACACCTACATTATATACTAGAGGACATAGCAAACGCACATCTACATTATATACTAGAGGACATAGTAAACGTACATCTACATTATATACTAGAGTACATAGCAAACGCACATCTACATTATATACTAGAGGACATAGCAAACGCATACCTACATTATATACTAGAGGACATAGCAAACGCATACATACATTATATACTACAGGACATAGACAACGCACACCTACATTATACATTAGAGGACATAGCAAACGCAAACATGCATTATATACTAGAGGACATAGAAAACGCACACCTACATTATATACTAGAGGACATAGCAAACGCACACCTACATTATATACTAGAGGACATAGACAACGCAAACCTACATTATATACTAGAGGACATAGAAAACGCACACCTACATTATATACTAGAGGACATAGAAAACGCACACCTACATTATATACTAGAGGACATAGAAAACGCACACCTACATTATATACTAGAGGACATAGAAAACGCACAACTACATTATATACTAGAGGACATAGAAAACGCACACATACATTATATACTAGAGGACATAGAAAACGCACATCTACATTATATACTAGAGAACATAGAAAACGCACACATACATTATATACTAGAGGACATAGAAAACGCACACCTACATTATATACTAGAGGACATAGAAAACGCACACATACATTATATACTAGAGGACATAGAAAACGCACACATACATTATATACTAGAGGACATAGAAAACGCCCACGTACATTATATACTAGAGGACATAGAAAACGCACACCTACATTATTTACTAGAGGACATAGAAAACGCACACCTACATTATATACTAGAGGACATAGAAAACGCACACCTACATTATATACTAGAGGACATAGAAAACGCACACCTACATTATATACTAGAGGACATAGAAAACGCACACCTACATTATATACTAGAGGACATAGAAAACGCACACCTACATTATATACTAGAGGACATAGACAAGAAAACGCACACCTACATTATATACTAGAGGACATAGAAAACGCACATCTACATTATATACTAGAGGACATAGAAAACGCACACCTACATTATATACTAGAGGACATAGCAAACGCACACCTACATTATATACTAGAGGACATAGACAACGCACACCTACATTATATACTAGAGGACATAGAAAACGCACACCTACATTATATACTAGAGGACATAGTAAACGCACATCTACATTATATACTAGAGTACATAGCAAACGCACATCTACATTATATACTAGAGGACATAGCAAACGCATACCTACATTATATACTAGAGGACATAGCAAACGCATACATACATTATATACTACAGGACATAGACAACGCACACCTACATTATACATTAGAGGACATAGCAAACGCAAACATGCATTATATACTAGAGGACATAGAAAACGCACACCTACATTATATACTAGAGGACATAGCAAACGCACACCTACATTATATACTAGAGGACATAGAAAACGCAAACCTACATTATATACTAGAGGACATAGAAAACGCACACCTACATTATATACTAGAGGACATAGAAAACGCACTCTACATTATATACTAGAGGACATAGAAAACGCAAACATACATTATCACGAGAGGACATAGAAAACACACAACGACATTATATACTAGAGGACATACAAAACGGACACATACATTATATACTTGAGGACATAGAAAACGCACATCTACATTGTATAATAGAGAAATAGAAAACGCACACTACATTATATACTAAAGGACATAGAAAACGCACACCTACAGTATATACTAGAGGACATAGAAAACGCACACATACATTATATACTAGAGGACATAGAAAACGCACACATACATTATATACTAGAGGACATAGAAAACGCCCACGTACATTATATACTAGAGGACATAGAAAACACACACCTACATTACTTACTAGAGGACATAGATATCGCACACCTACATTATATACTAGAGGACATAGCAAACGCACACCTACATTATATACTAGAGGACATAGAAAACGCACACCTACATTATATACTAGAGGACATAGAAAACGCACATCTACATTATATACTAGAGGACATAGAAAATGCACATCTACATTATATACTAGAGGACACAGACAAGGCACACCTACATTATATACCAGAGGACATAGAAAACGCACATCTACATTAACTACAAGAGGACATAGACAACGCACTCCTACATTATATACTAGAGGACATAGCGAACGCACACCTACATTATATACTAGAGGACATAGACAACGCACACCTACATTATATAATAGAGGACATAGACAACGCACACCTACATTATATACTAGAGGACATAGACAACGCACATCTACATTATATACTAGATGACATAGACAACGCACACCTACATTATATACTAGAGGACATAGCAAACGCACATCTACATTATATACAAGAGGACAGAGAAAACGCACACCTACATTATATACAGAGGACATAGACAACGCACACCTACGTTATATAGTAGAGGACATAGAAAACGCACATCTACATTATATACTAGAGGACATAGAAAACGCACACCTACATTATATACTAGAGGACATAGCAAACGCACACCTACATTATATACTAGAGGACATAGAAAACGCACATCTACATTATATACTAGAGGACATAGAAAACGCACACATACATTATATACTAGAGGACATAGCAAACGCACACGTACATTATATACTAGAGGACATAGCAAACGCAAACCTACATTATATACTAGAGGACATAGCAAACGCCACCTACATTATATACTAGAGGAAATAGCAAACGCACACATACATTATATACTAGAGGACATAGCAAACGCACACCTACATTATATACTAGAGGACATAGCAAACGCAAATCTACATTATATACTAGAGGACATAGCAAACGTACACCTACATTATATACTAGAGTACATAGCAAACGCACAACTACATTATATACTAGAGGACATAGCAAACGCATACCTACATTATATACTAGAGGACATAGAAAACGCAAACCTACATTATATACTAGAGGACATAGCAAACGCACACCTACATTATATACTAGAGGACATAGCAAACGCACACATACATTATATACTAGAGGACATAGAAAACGCACACATACGTTATATACTAGAGGACATAGCAAACGAAAACCTACATTATATACTAGAGGACATAGAAAACGCACACCTACATTATATACTAGAGGACATAGCAAACGCACACTTACATTATATACTAGAGGACATAGCAAACGCACACCTACATTATATACAAGAGGACATAGCAAACGTACACCTACATTATATACAAGAGGACATAGCAAACGCACACCTACATTATATACAAGAGGACAGGGAAAACGCAAACATACATTATATACTAGAGGACATAGCAAACGCACACCTACATTATATACTAGAGGGCATACAAAACGCACACCTACATTATATACTAGAGGACATAGCAAACGCACACAAACAGTATATACTAGAGGACATAGAAAATGCAAATCTACATTATCTACTAGAGGACATAGAAAACGCACACATACATTATACACGAGAGGACATAGAAAACACACATCTACATTGTATAATAGAGAACATAGAAAACGCACACATACATTATATACTAGATGACATAGAAAACGCACACCTACAGTATATACTAGAGGACATAGAAAACGCACACATACAGTATATACTAGATGACATAGAAAACGCACACCTACATTAAATACTAGAGGACATAGCAAACGCACATCTACATTATATACTAGAGGACAGAGAAAACGCACACATACATTATATACTAGAGGACATAGCAAACGCACACCTACATTATATACTAGAGGACATAGAAAACGCACACCTACATTATATACTAGAGGACATAGAAAACGCACACCTACATTATATACTAGAGGACATAGAAAACGCACACCTACATTATATACTAGAGGACATAGAAAACGCACACCTACATTATATACTAGAGGACATAGAAAACGCACACCTACATTATATACTAGAGGACATAGAAAACGCACACCTACATTATATACTAGAGGACATAGAAAACGCACACCTACATTATATACTAGAGGACATAGAAAACGCACACCTACATTATATACTAGAGGACATAGAAAACGCACACCTACATTATATACTAGAGGACATAGAAAACGCACACCTACATTATATACTAGAGGACATAGAAAACGCACACCTACATTATATACTAGAGGACATAGAAAACGCACACCTACATTATATACTAGAGGACATAGAAAACGCACACCTACATTATATACTAGAGGACATAGAAAACGCACACCTACATTATATACTAGAGGACATAGAAAACGCACACCTACATTATATACTAGAGGACATAGAAAACGCACACCTACATTATATACTAGAGGACATAGAAAACGCACACCTACATTATATACTAGAGGACATAGAAAACGCACACCTACATTATATACTAGAGGACATAGAAAACGCACACCTACATTATATACTAGAGGACATAGAAAACGCACACCTACATTATATACTAGAGGACATAGAAAACGCACACCTACATTATATACTAGAGGACATAGAAAACGCACACCTACATTATATACTAGAGGACATAGCAAACGCACACCTACATTATATACTAGAGGACATAGAAAACGCACACCTACATTATATACTAGAGGACATAGAAAACGCACACCTACATTATATACTAGAGGACATAGAAAACGCACACCTACATTATATACTAGAGGACATAGAAAACGCACACCTACATTATATACTAGAGGACATAGCAAACGCACACCTACATTATATACTAGAGGACATAGAAAACGCACACCTACATTATATACTAGAGGACATAGAAAACGCACACCTACATTATATACTAGAGGACATAGAAAACGCACACCTACATTATATACTAGAGGACATAGAAAACGCACACCTACATTATATACTAGAGGACATAGAAAACGCACACCTACATTATATACTAGAGGACATAGAAAACGCACACCTACATTATATACTAGAGGACATAGAAAACGCACACCTACATTATATACTAGAGGACATAGAAAACGCACACCTACATTATATACTAGAGGACATAGAAAACGCACACCTACATTATATACTAGAGGACATAGAAAACGCACACCTACATTATATACTAGAGGACATAGAAAACGCACACCTACATTATATACTAGAGGACATAGAAAACGCACACCTACATTATATACTAGAGGACATAGAAAACGCACACCTACATTATATACTAGAGGACATAGAAAACGCACACCTACATTATATACTAGAGGACATAGAAAACGCACACCTACATTATATACTAGAGGACATAGAAAACGCACACCTACATTATATACTAGAGGACATAGAAAACGCACACCTACATTATATACTAGAGGACATAGAAAACGCACACCTACATTATATACTAGAGGACATAGAAAACGCACACCTACATTATATACTAGAGGACATAGAAAACGCACACCTACATTATATACTAGAGGACATAGAAAACGCACACCTACATTATATACTAGAGGACATAGAAAACGCACACCTACATTATATACGAGGACATAGAAAACGCACACCTACATTATATACTAGAGGACATAGAAAACGCACATCTACATTATATACTAGAGGACATAGAAACGCACACCTACATTATATACTAGAGGACATAGAAAACGCACACCTACATTATATACTAGAGGACATAGAAAACGCACACCTACATTATATACTAGAGGACATAGAAAACGCACACACATTATATACTAGAGGACATAGAAAACGCACACCTACATTATATACTAGAGGACATAGAAAACGCACACCTACATTATATACTAGAGGACATAGAAAACGCACACCTACATTATATACTAGAGGACATAGAAAACGCACACCTACATTATATACTAGAGGACATAGAAAACGCACACCTACATTATATACTAGAGGACATAGAAAACGCACACCTACATTATATACTAGAGGACATAGAAAACGCACACCTACATTATATACTAGAGGACATAGAAAACGCACACCTACATTATATACTAGAGGACATAGAAAACGCACACCTACATTATATACTAGAGGACATAGAAAACGCATACCTACATTATATACTAGAGGACATAGGAAACGCACACCTACATTATATACTAGAGGACATAGAAAACGCACACCTACATTATATACTAGAGGACATAGAAAACGCACACCTACATTATATACTAGAGGACATAGAAAACGCAAACCTACATTATATACTAGAGGACATAGAAAACGCACACCTACATTATATACTAGAGGACATAGAAAACGCACACCTACATTATATACTAGAGGACATAGAAAACGCACACCTACATTATATACTAGAGGACATAGAAAACGCACACCTACATTATATACTAGAGGACATAGAAAACGCACACCTACATTATATACTAGAGGACATAGAAAACGCACACCTACATTATATACTAGATGACATAGAAACGCACACCTACATTATATACTAGAGGACATAGAAACGCACCCTATTTTGGGTGACGCACACATACATTATATACTAGAGGACATAGAAACGCAAACATACATTATATACTAGAGGACATGAAAACTCACACATACATTATATACTAGATGATATAGAAAATTCACACATACATTATATACTATGGGACATAGAAAACGCACATCTACATTATATACTAGAGGACAGAGAAAACGCACAAATGCATTATATACTAGATGACATAGAAAACGCACACCTACATTATATACTAGAGGACATAGAAAACGCACACCTACATTATATACTAGAGGACATAGTAAACGCACACCTACATTATATACTAGAGGACATAGAAAACGCACACCTACATTATATACTAGAGGACATAGACAACGCACACCTACATTATATAGTAGAGGACATAGAAAACGCATATCTACATTATATACTAGAGGACATAGAAAACGCACACCTACATTATATACGAGAGGACATAGAAAACGCACACCTACATTATATACTAGAGGACATAGAAAACGCACATCTACATTATATACTAGAGGACATAGAAAACGCACACCTACATTATACTAGAGGACATAGGAAACGCACACCTACATTATATACTAGAGGACATAGAAAACGCACACCTACATTATATACTAGAGGACATAGAAAACGCACACTACATTATATATTAGAGGACATAGAAAACGCACACCTACATTATATACTAGAGGACATAGAAAACGCACACTACATTATATACTAGAGGACATAGAAAACGCACACCTACATTATATACTAGAGGACATAGAAAACGCACACCTACATTATATACTAGAGGACATAGAAAACGCACACCTACATTATATACTAGACATAGAAAACGCACACCTACATTATATACTAGAGGACATAGAAAACGCACACCTACATTATATACTAGAGGACATAGAAAACGCACACCTATATTATATACTAGAGGACATAGAAAACGCACACCTACATTATATACTAGAGGACATAGCAAACGCACACCTACATTATATACTAGAGGACATAGAAAACGCACACCTACATTATATACTAGAGGACATAGAAAACGCACACCTACATTATATACTAGAGGACATAGAAAACGCACACCTACATTATTTACTAGAGGACATAGAAAACGCACACCTACATTATATACTAGGACATAGAAAACGCACACCTACATTATATACTAGAGGACATAGAAAACGCACACATACATTATATACTAGAGGACATAGAAAACTCACACCTATATTATATACTGGAGGACATAGAAAACGCACACCTACATTATATACTAGAGGACATGGAAAATGCACACCTACATTATATAATAGAGGACATAGAAAACGCACACCTACATTATATACTAGAGGACATAGAAAACGCACACATACATTATATACTAGAGGACATAGAAAACTACATATACATTATATAATAGAGGACATAGAAACTCACACTACATTATATACTAGAGGATATAGAAAATTCACACAACATTATATACTAGAGGACATAGAAACGCACACATACATTATATAGTAGATGACATAGAAAACGCAACCTACATTATATACTAGATGCATAGAAACGCACATCTACATTATAACTAGAGGACAGAGAAAACGCACATCTACATTATATACTAGATGACATAGCAAACGCACACCTACTTTATATACTAGAGGACATAGAAAACGCACAACTACATTATATACTAGAGGATATAGAAAACGCACACCTACAGTATATACTATAGGACATAGAAAACGC
>CM026387.1:22593926-22662811 GCA_014843695.1 Archivesica marissinica
TACTAGAGGACATAGAAAACGCACACCTATAGTATATACTAGAGGACATAGAAAACGCACACCTACATTATATACTAGAGGACAGAAAACGCACACCTACATGATATACTAGAGGACATAGAAAACGCACACCTACATTATATACAAGAGGACATAGAAAACGCACACCTACATTATATACTAGAGGACATAGAAAACGCACACCTACATTATATACAAGAGGACATAGAAAACGCACACCTACATTATATACTAGAGGACATAGAAAACGCACACCTACATTATATACTAGAGGACATAGAAAACGCACACCTACATTATATACTAGAGACATAGAAAACGCACACCTACATTATATACTAAACATAGAAAACTCACACCTACATAATCTACCAGAGGAAATAGAAAACGCACACCTACATTATACTAGAGGACATAGAAAACGCACACCTACATTATATACTAGAGGACATAGAAAACGCACACCACATTATATACTAGAGGACATAGCAAACGCAAACATACATTATATACTAAGTACATGAAAACGCACACCACATTATACACTAGAGGACATAGAAAACGCACACCACATTAATATACATGACATAGACCAAACGCACACCTACATTATACAGAGGACATAGAAAACGCCACAACATTATATACTAGAGGACATAGAAAACCAAACATACATTATATACATAGAGGCATAGAAAACGCACACCTACATTATATACCAGAGGACTAGAAACGCACACCTACATTATATACTATAGGACATAGAAAACGCACACCTACATTATATACTAGAGGACATAGAAACGCACACCTACATTATATACTAGAGGACATAGAAAACGCACACCTACATTATACTAGAGGACATAAAAAACGCACACCTACATTATATACTAGAGGACATAGAAAACGCACACCTACATATACTAGAGGACATAGAAAACGCACACCTACATTATATACTAGAGGACATAGAAAACGCACACCTACATTATATACTAGAGGACATAGAAAACGCACACCTACATTATATACTAGAGGACATAGAAAACGCACACCTACATTATATACTAGAGGACATAGCAAACGCACACCTACATTATATACTAGAGGACATAGAAAACGCACACCTACATTATATACTAGAGGACATAGAAAACGCACACCTACATTATATACTAGAGGACATAGAAAACGCACACCTACATTATATACTAGAGGACATAGAAAACGCACACCTACATTATATACTAGAGGACATAGAAAACGCACACCTACATTATATACTAGAGGACATAGAAAACGCACACCTACATTATATACTAGAGGACATAGAAAACGCACACCTACATTATATACTAGAGGACATAGAAAACGCACACCTACATTATATACTAGAGGACATAGCAAACGCACACCTACATTATATACTAGAGGACATAGAAAACGCACACCTACATTATATACTAGAGGACATAGAAAACGCACACATACATTATATACTAGAGGACATAGAAAACGCACACCTACATTATATACTAGAGGACATAGAAAACGCACATCTACATTATATACTAGAGGACATAGAAAACGCACACCTACATTATATACTAGAGGACATAGCAAACACACACCTACATTATATACTAGAGGACATAGAAAACGCACACATACATTATATACTAGAGGACATAGAAAACGCACACCTACATTATATACTAGAGGACATAGAAAACGCACACCTACATTATATACTAGAGGACATAGAAAACGCACACCTACATTATATACTAGAGGACATAGAAAACGCACACCTACATTATATACTAGAGGACATAGAAAACGCACACCTACATTATATACTAGAGGACATAGCAAACGCACACCTACATTATATACTAGAGGACATAGCAAACGCAAACCTACATTATATACTAGAGGACATAGCAAACGCCACCTACATTATATACTAGAGGAAATAGCAAACGCACACATACATTATATACTAGAGGACATAGCAAACGCACACCTACATTATATACTAGAGGACATAGCAAACGCACATCTACATTATATACTAGAGGACATAGCAAACGTACACCTACATTATATACTAGAGTACATAGCAAACGCACACCTACATTATATACTAGAGGACATAGCAAACGCATACCTACATTATATACTAGAGGACATAGCAAACGCACACATACATTATATACTACAGGACATAGACAACGCACACCTACATTATACACTAGAGGACATTGCAAACGCAAACATACATTATATACTAGAGGACATAGAAAACGCAAACCTACATTATATACTAGAGGACATAGAAAACGCACACCTACATTATATACTAGAGGACATAGCAAACGCACACCTACATTATATACTAGAGGACATAGAAAACGCACACATACATTATATACTAGAGGACATAGAAAACGCACACATACATTATATACTAGAGGACATAGAAAACGCACACCTACATTATATACTAGAGGACATAGCAAACGCACACCTACATTATATACTAGAGGACATAGAAAACGCACACCTACATTATATACTAGAGGACATAGCAAACGCACACCTACATTATATACTAGAGGACATAGAAAACGCACACCTACATTATATACTAGAGGACATAGAAAACGCACACCTACATTATATACTAGAGGACATAGAAAACGCACACCTACATTATATACTAGAGGACATAGAAAACGCACACCTACATTATATACTAGAGGACATAGAAAACGCACACCTACATTATATACTAGAGGACATAGAAAACGCACACCTACATTATATACTAGAGGACATAGAAAACGCACACCTACATTATATACTAGAGGACATAGAAAACGCACACCTACATTATATACTAGAGGACATAGAAAACGCACACCTACATTATATACTAGAGGACATAGACAACGCACACCTACATTATATACTAGAGGACATAGAAAACGCACACCTACATTATATACTAGAGGACATAGAAAACGCACACCTACATTATATACTAGAGGACATAGAAAACGCACACTTACATTATATACTAGAGGACATAGAAAACGCACACCTACATTATATACTAGAGGACATAGAAAACGCACACATACATTATATACTAGAGGACATAGAAAACGCACACGTACATTATATACTAGAGGACATAGAAAACGCACACCTACATTATATACTAGAGGACATAGACAACGCACACCTACATTATATACTAGAGGACATAGCAAACGCACACCTACATTATATACTAGAGGACATAGAAAACGCACACCTACATTATATACTAGAGGACATAGCAAACGCACACCACATTATATACTAGAGGACATAGAAAACGCACACCTACATTATATACTAGAGGACATAGCAAACGCACACCTACATTATAATAGAGGACATAGAAAACGCACACCTACATTATATACTAGAGGACATAGAAAACGCACACTACATTATATACTAGAGGACATAGAAAACGCACACTACATTATATACTAGAGGACATAGCAAACGCACACCTACATTATATACTAGAGGACATAGAAACACCACCTACATTATATACTAGAGGACATAGCAAACGCACACATACATTATATACTAGAGGACATAGAAAACGCACACCTACATTATATACTAGAGGACATAGCAAACGCACACCTACATTATATACTAGAGGACATAGAAAACGTACACCTACATTATATACTAGAGGACATAGAAAACGCACACCTACATTATATACTAGAGGACATAGCAAACGCACACCTACATTATATACTAGAGGACATAGCAAACGCACACCTACATTATATACTACAGGACATAGAAAACGCACACCTACATTATACACTAGAGGACATAGCAAACGCACACCTACATTATATACTAGAGGACATAGAAAACGCAAACATACATTATATACTAGAGGACATAGAAAACGCACACCTACATTATATACTAGAGGACATAGCAAACGCACACCTACATTATATACTAGAGGACATAGAAAACGCACACCTACATTATATACTAGAGGACATAGAAAACGCACACATACATTATATACTAGAGGACATAGAAAACGCACACCTACATTATATACTAGAGGACATAGCAAACGCACACCTACATTATATACTAGAGGACATAGAAAACGCACACCTACATTATATACTAGAGGACATAGCAAACGCACACCTACATTATATACTAGAGGACATAGACAACGCACACCTACATTATATACTAGAGGACATAGACAACGCAAACCTACACTATATACTAGAGGACATAGAAAACACATACCTACATTATATACTAGAGGACATAGAAAACGCACATCTACATTATCTACTAGAGGACATAGAAAACGCACACATACATTATACACGAGAGGACATAGAAAACACACACCTACATTATATACTAGAGGACATACAAAACGCACACATACAGTATATACTAGAGGACATAGAAAACGCACATCTACATTGTATAATAGAGAACATAGAAAACGCACACATACATTATATACTAGAGGACATAGAAAACGCACACCTACAGTATATACTAGAGGACATAGAAAACGCACACATACATTATATACTAGAGGACATAGAAAACGCACACATACATTATATACTAGATGACATTGAAAACGCCCACGTACATTATATACTAGAGGACATAGAAAACGCACACCTACATTACTTACTAGAGGACATAGAAATCGCACATCTACATTATATACTAGAGGGCATAGAAAACGCACATCTACATTTTATACTAGAGGACACAGACAACGCACACCTACATTATATACCAGAGGACATAGAAAACGCACATCTACATTATATACTAGAGGACATAGACAACGCACACCTACATTATATACTAGAAGACATAGCAAACGCACACCTACATTATATACTAGAGGACATAGACAACGCACACCTATATTATATACTAGAGGACATAGACAACGCACACCTACATTATATACTAGAGGACATAGACAACGCACATCTACATTATATACTAGATGACATAGACAATGCACACCTACATTATATACTATGGGACATAGCAAACGCACATCTACATTATATACTAGAGGACAGAGAAAACGCACACATGCATTATATACTAGAGGACATAGCAAACGCACACCTACATTATATACTAGAGGACATAGAAAACGCACACCTACATTATATACTAGAGGACATAGCAAACGCACACCTACAGTATATACTAGAGGACAGGGAAAACGCACACCTACATTATATACTAGAGGACATAGACAACGCACACCTACATTATATAGTAGAGGACATAGAAAACGCACATCTACATTATATACTAGAGGACATAGAAAACGCACACCTACATTATATACTAGAGGACATAGCAAACGCACACTTACATTATATACTAGAGGACATAGAAAACGCACATCTACATTATATACTAGAGGACATAGAAAACGCACACATACATTATATACTAGAGGACATAGCAAACGCACACCTACATTATATACTAGAGGACATAGAAAACGCACACCTACATTATATACTAGAGGACATAGAAAACGCACACCTACATTATATACTAGAGGACATAGCAAACGCACATCTACATTATATACTAGAGGACATAGAAAACGCACACCTACATTATATACTAGAGGACATAGCAAACGCACACCTACATTATATACTAGAGGACATAGAAAACGCACACCTACATTATATACTAGAGGACATAGAAAACGCACACCTACATTATATACTAGAGGACATAGAAAACGCACACCTACATTATATACTAGAGGACATAGAAAACGCACACCTACATTATATACTAGAGGACATAGAAAACGCACACCTACATTATATACTAGAGGACATAGAAAACGCACACCTACATTATATACTAGAGGACATAGCAAACGCCACCTACATTATATACTAGAGGACATAGCAAACGCACACATACATTATATACTAGAGGACATAGCAAACGCACACCTACATTATATACTAGAGGACATAGCAAACGCACATCTACATTATATACTAGAGGACATAGCAAACGCACACCTACATTATATACTAGAGGACATAGCAAACGCACACCTACATTATATACTAGAGGACATAGCAAACGCACACCTACATTATATACTAGAGGACATAGAAAACGCACACATACATTATATACTAGAGGACATAGAAAACGCACACCTACATTATATACTAGAGGACATAGAAAACGCAAACATACATTATATACTAGAGGACATAGAAAACGCACACCTACATTATATACTAGAGGACATAGAAAACGCACACCTACATTATATACTAGAGGACATAGAAAACGCACACATACATTATATACTAGAGGACATAGAAAACGCACACCTACATTATATACTAGAGGACATAGAAAACGCACACCTACATTATATACTAGAGGACATAGAAAACGCACACCTACATTATATACTAGAGGACATAGAAAACGCACACCTACATTATATACTAGAGGACATAGAAAACGCACACATACATTATATACTAGAGGACATAGAAAACGCACACCTACATTATATACTAGAGGACATAGAAAACGCACACATACATTATATACTAGAGGACATAGAAAACGCACACCTACATTATATACTAGAGGACATAGAAAACGCACACCTACATTATATACTAGAGGACATAGAAAACGCACACCTACATTATATACTAGAGGACATAGAAAACGCACACCTACATTATATACTAGAGGACATAGAAAACGCACACCTACATTATATACTAGAGGACATAGAAAACGCACACCTACATTATATACTAGAGGACATAGAAAACGCACACCTACATTATATACTAGAGGACATAGAAAACGCACACCTACATTATATACTAGAGGACATAGAAAACGCACACCTACATTATATACTAGAGGACATAGAAAACGCACACCTACATTATATACTAGAGGACATAGAAAACGCACACCTACATTATATACTAGAGGACATAGAAAACGCACACCTACATTATATACTAGAGGACATAGCAAACGCACACCTACATTATATACTAGAGGACATAGAAAACGCACACCTACATTATATACTAGAGGACATAGCAAACGCAAACCTACATTATATACTAGAGGACATAGCAAACACACCTACATTATATACTAGAGGACATAGCAAACGCACACATACATTATATACTAGAGGACATAGAAAACGCACACCTACATTATATACTAGAGGACATAGCAAACGCACACCTACATTATATACTAGAGGACATAGCAAACGCACACCTACATTATATACTAGAGGACATAGCAAACGCACACCTACATTATATACTAGAGGACATAGCAAACGCACACCTACATTATATACTAGAGGACATAGCAAACGCACACCTACATTATATACTAGAGGACATAGAAAACGCACACCTACATTATATACTAGAGGACATAGCAAACGCAAACCTACATTATATACTAGAGGACATAGAAAACGCACACATACATTATATACTAGAGGACATAGAAAACGCACACCTACATTATATACTAGAGGACATAGCAAACGCACACCTACATTATATACTAGAGGACATAGCAAACGCACACATACATTATATACTAGAGGACATAGAAAACGCACACATACATTATATACTAGAGGACATAGCAAACGCACACCTACATTATATACTAGAGGACATAGAAAACGCACACCTACATTATATACTAGAGGACATAGCAAACGCACACCTACATTATATACAAGAGGACATGGAAAACGCAAACATACATTATATACTAGAGGACATAGCAAACGCACACCTACATTATATACTAGAGGACATAGAAAACGCACACATACATTATATACTAGAGGACATGGAAAACGCACACCTACATTATATACTAGAGGACATAGACAACGCACACCTACATTATATACTAGAGGACATAGCAAACGCACACCTACATTATATACTAGAGGACATAGAAAACGCACACCTACATTATATACTAGAGGACATAGAAAACGCACACCTACATTATATACTAGATGACATAGAAAACGCACACCTACATTATATACTAGAGGACATAGCAAACGCACACCTACATTATATACTAGAGGACATAGAAAACGCACACCTACATTATATACTAGAGGACATAGAAAACGCACACATACATTATATACTAGAGGACATAGCAAACGCACACCTACATTATATACTAGAGGACATAGAAAACGCACACCTACATTATATACTAGAGGACATAGAAAACGCACACCTACATTATATACTAGAGGACATAGCAAACGCACACCTACATTATATACTAGAGGACATAGCAAACGTACACCTACATTATATACTAGAGTACATAGCAAACGCACACCTACATTATATACTAGAGGACATAGCAAACGCACACCTACATTATATACTAGAGGACATAGCAAACGCAAACATACATTATATACTACAGGACATAGACAAAGCACACCTACATTATACTCTAGAGGACATAGCAAACGCAAACATACATTATATACTAGAGGACATAGAAAACGCACACATACATTATATACTAGAGGACATAGAAAACGCACACCTACATTATATACTAGAGGACATAGAAAACGCACACCTACATTATATACTAGAGGACATAGAAAACGCACACCTACATTATATACTAGAGGACATAGAAAACGCACACCTACATTATATACTAGAGGACATAGAAAACGCACACCTACATTATATACTAGAGGACATAGAAAACGCACACCTACATTATATACTAGAGGACATAAGAAAACGCACACATACATTATATACTAGAGGACATAGAAAACGCACACCTACATTATATACTAGAGGACATAGAAAACGCACACCTACATTATATACTAGAGGACATAGCAAACGCACACCTACATTATATACTAGAGGACATAGCAAACGCACACCTACATTATATACTAGAGGACATAGAAAACGCACACCTACATTATATACTAGAGGACATAGAAAACGCACACCTACATTATATACTAGAGGACATAGAAAACGCACATCTACATTATATACTAGAGGACACAGACAACGCACACCTACATTATATACTAGAGGACATAGAAAACGCAAATCTACATTATATACTAGAGGACATAGACAACGCACACCTACATTATATACTAGAGGACATAGCAAACGAACACCTACATTATATACTAGAGGACATAGACAACGCACACCTACATTATATACTAGAGGACATAGACAACGCACACCTACATTATATACTATAGGACATAGACAACGCACATCTACATTATATACTAGATAACATAGACAACGAACACCTACATTATATACTAGAGGACATAGAAAACGCAAATCTACATTATATACTAGAGGACATAGACAACGCACATCTACATTATATACTAGAGGACATAGCAAACGCACATCTACATTATATACTAGAGGACATAGCAAACGCACACCTACATTATATACTATAGGACATATCAAACGCACACCTACATTATATACTAGAGGAAATAGCAAACGCTCACATACATTATGTACTAGAGGACATAGCAAACGCACACCTACATTATATACTAGAGGACATAGCAAACGCACACCTACATTATATACTAGATGACATAGCAAACGTACACCTACATTATATACTAGAGGACATAGCAAACGCACACCTACATTATATACTAGAGGACATAGCAAACGCACACCTACATTATATACTAGAGGACATAGCAAACGCACACATACATTATATACTACAGGACATAGACAACGCACACATACATTATATACTAGAGGACATAGAAAACGCACACCTACATTATATACTAGATGACATAGAATACGCACATCTACATTATATACTAGAGGACATAGAAAACGCACACCTACATTATATACTAGAGGACATAGCAAACGCACACTTACATTATATACTAGAGGACATAGAAAACGCACATCAACATTATATACTAGAGGACATAGCAAACGCACACCTACATTATATACTAGAGGACATAGCAAACGCACACCTACATTATATACTATAGGACATAGCAAACGCACACCTACATTATATACTAGAGGAAATAGCAAACGCTCACATACATTATGTACTAAAGGACATAGCAAACGCACACCTACATTATATACTAGAGGACATAGCAAACGCACACCTACATTGTATACTAGAGGACATAGCAAACGTACACCTACATTATATACTAGAGGACATAGCAAACGCACACCTACATTATATACTAGAGGACATAGCAAACTCACACTTACATTATATACTAGAGGACATAGCAAACGCACACCTACATTATATACTAGAGGCCATAGCAAACGCACACCTACATTATATACTAGAGGACATAGCAAACGCACACCTACATTATATACTAGAGGACATAGCAAACGCACACCTACATTATATACTAGAGGACATAGAAAACGCACATCTACATTATATACTAGAGGTCATAGAAAACGCACATCTACATTATATACTTGAGGATATAGCAAACGCATATCTACATTATATACTAGAGGACAGAGAAAACGCACATATACATTATATACTAGAGGACATAGACAATGCACACCTACATTATATACTGGAGGACATAGAATTCGCACATCTACATTATATACTAGAGGACATAGAAAACGCACACTTACATTATATACTAGAGGACATAGAAAACGCACATCTACATTATATACTAGAGGACATAGCAAACGCACACCTACATTATATACTAGAGGACATAGCAAACGCACACCTACATTATATACTATAGGACATAGCAAACGCACACCTCCATTATATACTAGAGGAAATAGCAAACGCTCACATACATTATGTACTAGAGGACATAGCAAACGCACACCTACATTATATACTAGAGGATATAGCAAAAGCACACCTACATTATATACTAGAGGACATAGCAAACGTACACCTACATTATATACTAGAGGACATAGCAAACGCACACCTACATTATATACTAGAGGACATAGCAAACGCACACCTACATTATATACTAGAGGACATAGCAAACGCACATCTACATTATATACTAGATGACATAGACAACGCACACCTACATAATATACTAGAGGACATAGCAAACGCACACCTACATTATATACTAGAGGACATAGACAACGCACATCTACATTATATACTAGAGGACATGGCAAACGCACTACCACTGGACATTTCTTCAATTGGTTACCGAAATAATGCTGTTCCACTCAAGGTGATCAATAGATGAAATAAGTCCCAAGCTTACACTAATAAACGCATATATCCCATATGTCTTTGGTATCAATAATTATAAGTTAGCACAAACCTAGTAGTGCGATTGAAATAATTCCAAAAATGGAAATATACGCAACCATCTTCATGTGGTATTTCATTCCAAATTTACTCACAAATGGCATCTAATTAATACCGGCACAGTACAGATGCATCGTCGTTATCAGAATGAAATGCTGTTTAAATACAATATGTGTTCGCTATTTGTCGTCTACAATTAACGTGTTTCATAGATATACAATGCTCAAATGATGTTTAATGTTTGTAGTCATAGCAATAATAAACACACACAAGCATTAACACTGTCATTTGCGGAATCAAGACAATAACACACATGTCGCCTGGGAATCGAACGGGAAATCTAATATAGGTGATGTGTTCTCAAATGCCAAGAAAATGTAATCCGAGAGTAGCTCGGTGATAACAACAGATCAATGCAGAAGAAAATAGCATGTGTGTACAATTCAATTCAATTTTTCTTTATTAACTCAGTTCGTTATTATCATATAATTAGTTAACAGATGTTGTGACACGGGTTGATATATAAATCATAAAGAGTACAGTAGAGTCAAGTTTGGAGATGGGAAAATTGCGGTAAATTCTATTATTTAGATGTGTTTCATTTACTTGTTAGTTTGAATGTATTATGATTGATTTGAAACAGACTGGTCAGGGTAATTGTTTCGTTTACGATGGTTGTTTTGGTCACGTGTGTGTGACCAAATATTGTGGAATTGATGCACATTCTTGAGTTAACCGTGAGTTTTATCTATCAGAAGTAAATGATTTGAGGAGTATATGTTATTGGTAATATATTTATTAATTAATAGTTACGATGTTAAATGTGACAATTGGTTGATGACGTTGCTTTGTTGCACGTGTCATAATCTTTTTCTATAACCTGTTTTCTGTATTTAACTTGAGAATAGATGGTGACAATATTAACTTTGCATGTAGCATAGTATCAGATCAGATGCTACATAATAATATGCCATTTCGTCATATCCCATGCTGCCTGTTATATGAATAGTATGGCTAGACAAACTACTTAAGTCCTTAGATGACTAGCAGACAACATAATATTATACAGCATACATCCAGATTGATATGAAGTGTAATGCTGTTGCTGATCTGCAACCATATCGCATGCAAAGCCTTTTAATTTACTTAGCCGATGAGTTTCCACAAATAATTAGGATGTTTATTTTATTTGGTTTGATTTAATTATTTGAGTAGAAAATAGTTCTTTAATAGCATTTTTTCAGGTGTCCGGATTAATACACTATCATAAAAAATAGTATCAATACGTATTTAGCTGTTCGGTGCTAATAAATGTAGATGTCATTCAGTTTGTGTTAAGTTTTATATATGTACACATATTAAACATCACACAGTTAGTCTGAGGTTGAGTACATCCATAATAGTTCTAACAAATCTACTAACTTAAAGGTTATTTAGTGTATTTGCTTGTCTTGAGGTCATTATCTGTATGTACTTGTGTGAACATAGTATGGTGTCTATGGATAATCTTCTGAGTTCCGTGAAAATAGGACAGACAAGGATATAATGCATTTCATCACCAATAGTATTATTTGTACATAAGTCGCATGTTCTCTCGCTAAGTTCGATGCCCTCCCAGCGACCCACTTCTATTGGTAAGTAATGATTTCCAGTTCTAAATGTCATCAATGATAGGTAATCATGTTTATTTAGAGTTAGAAAATAATTTTCCAAGCTAATTGAGTCTTTGAACAAGTTGTAATTTAAACCATATGATGATATTGATCTGTGTACATTTGTTTGATTAATGTTTTGATAAAATTACTGCTTAAACTTAGAGGAGTATTCCATATATCGGGTCTGCCAGCATTTATGAGTGTAATTTGAATATGTTCTATCCATTTAGATGTGTATTTAGGCAACTTTAGCATGAATTTGTATACTTTGTATGATAGTTTGTTTTGGTCACCTGTTGCCAGTCTGTGCCAGTAGTTTATCATTTTGCATTTGATTGTTATGTTTAATGGTCATCTTCCTAGTTCTGCCATGAGCATGTAAATAGGTGTACTTTTTTAACATTAATTATGTACCTTTGGAATTTTAAATGAATGTGTTCTAGAATGTCTACATTTTCATAGCAAAATATTTCACATGAGTAGGTCAATATAGGTAAAATTGTATTATCAAATAATTTTAGCATTAGATCCATTGGGAGGTGTATGTTATTGATTATTTTATAAAGGTAATGAAGGGCTTTTTCTGCTTGTTGTGCCAGAAGCTTTCTTGCATTAAGGAAGCTGCCATATTTAGAGAAGTATATACCTAGATATTTATAAGAGTCTACAATCTCAATGGGTGCTCCATCTAAGTTAAAGGAATACATGTTAGAGTTTCGACATCTGAATAAAACAACTTTTGTTTTTCAATATTTACTGTTCATTTCCAATGTGCGCAGTATTGTGAGAAGTCATCAAGACATTTTTGAAGGGATATAGGATCCTCAGCCATAATAAGTGTATCATAGTAGAATCATACTTTTTAGCATCTTGTATTAGATCATTTAAATGTATGTCAGAGTTATTCTTTAATGTTAAAAAGTCGTCCAGCTATTTGAGATAGAGGTGCATCACAGACGGATCTGTAGTCCAGTGGTAACACGCTGAACGTTAAACCCAGGTCTCGTGTCGGTGCTTTACACTGTGCACGTAAAAGAACCAGAGGAGACTCTGGAATGGGTCTCTGTCTGTATCATTGCACTATCCTCCATAATCTAAAATGACTAATCTCTTCAGGAGGCGTCGCTCATATGGGTAACCGTTAGCGACGATAAATAAACGTAAAACACACACATATAGGTGTATATAGGGCATTAACAAAAAGCACAATTATACTGATTATTGTAGATTGTACATGCTTCAAATATTGTACATTTTGTTTCATCGAAAAATTTCTATATTTCATAGAAAAGCTTAAAATAAAACAAAATATCCCCCCAACATAGCAGGCGACTGTAAATTACAAAACATACATGTAGATAGAATAGCGTAGCTATCGATACGATGCCATGGGATACAATACAATACGTTTATTACATAAAACAGTTACACATGTTTATAGCAATTAAACAGTAAAAACCAGCAACTATCAGTCTTCCTGTAATAGTCTATCATCGTGCAATGGAATTTTACAAAAGAGCAAAAGTGTTAAATTATTAATATTCAAATATAATATTTCTGCTGTATAAATGTGTTAGTTTCGTTGATTATTTGTAAAATAGATAAATTTGGAAAGTTCGATGATTATTTCTATGGATTTGCAGGACAACAGATTAATAAATGGCTGTATTGTCGGCCAGGTACGGTAATATCGTTTAATGAATTTCGATCTTAGAGTCGAAAAATGTGGGCAGATTAGTATGAAGTGATACACATTTCCCAAAATTCTAGATTTACAATAAAAGTGATTTGTTTTGCCAAAAACAAGACAGTCCGCATGCATCGTTAGTACTCTTTAGCTGATAAGCCCATTTCATTTTGTTGCAATAATTTCTCTTTTCAGTTTTCAACAGTTGGTAAGATTAATAAATGAAGGAATTTCTTGTAAGGTTAATAATTGTAACCATAATGTTACCATTAATAATAAGTATTAAAAAATTATTTTATTTAATTTAAACTGCGTATCGATATGGGAAGAAATGCAACTTTTCCATATAATGCATTTAGGTTTGTGGAGTGCCTTGCGTATAGTATTTTTCTGCAAAATATTGATAGTATTAATTCAACATCGGGTGTATCGTGCTAGCCCCATAATTCTGCTGAGTAGTTAAAAGAAAATTGGTACGACAAGTTAACCAAATAAGTTGGGTGGTCTACTTGATTAGTTTAAAGTTTATTTATTTTGCAACGATTGCGAAGCAAGTTTTAACAACTTATATTAATCACTTTCGTTGGCGCAAATGACGCGTAAATGTGGTCATTCGTGTGGGAGGAAACCGAAGTACCCGGAGAAAACCCGCCTGTCCGATCTGGCGACCACCTCACCATCTCACATACTTCCCGGTCCGATGATCGAAATAGGGTTACATTGGTGAGAAGCGAGCGCACTAACCACTGCACTAATCGGACAGCCAACTACATGTCTACTGGATTAAAAACAATACATAATTTATGTAAAGAAAACGAGTAGTGCTGATCTACAAGTGTTTGAGTTCGTTTCCAATTACCGTTCTTGTATAGGTTGAACACCTAAATATTTAAGCGATTCTACAATCTAAATATATGTAAAAATGTCGAGAATGTCGACCATTTTCCAAAATCAAAATATATGTATTTATTAGTATTAAGACGTAAGCCCCACATATTACAGTAAGTCTCAATACAATTTAATATAGATTACAATGGATTGGGATCTTTTGCAAACACAACAGTATCGTCAGCAAGTAATAGTAAGAATATAGGTCACCAATGTTCATTATACCATTAGGTTTTGCAGCAATAGATATACTTTATTGAACAAACGGTCATAAACCCATGAGTCCATGGTGCATGTAACAACTTTGTCGTAATAGCGCAGTTGTATAGCGTTCGCTTCAGGTGCGAAACGTCCGGAGTTCGAGCCTCCGCTGGAGCCGTTACGATTGTGCCCTTATGCAAGGCATTTAAATTCCACATTGCCTCTTCTCTGTCCCTCGTGGCGATGGATTACATCAGGAATGAGGTCTCGAGAGCGATTAATATAAGTTGTAAGAGCTTGTTTCGCAATCGAGCTAAAATAAAATTGTATTGTATAAAATATAACATGTAACAACAACAACAACAACGTTTAATTGCGTCAGGTTACAGGTAATGTAATAACATGACATGGATATGTTATACAAAATATAAACATTGGGTATACATGCATGGGGGACAGCAATTGTATTATTTAAATAATAGACAATAACAACATTATAATACAATTTACGGAACCAATCAGCAATATATACTTCCAAGTGTGTGTTTTACGTTTATTTATCGTCGCTACCGGTTGCCCATATGAGCGACGCCTCCTGAAGAGATTAGTCATTTTAGATTTTGGAAGATAGTGCAATGATACAGACAGGCACATTCCAAAGTCTCCTTTGGTTCTTTTACGTGCACGGTGTAAAGCACCGACACGAGACCTCGGTTTAACGTCCCATCTGAAAGACTGTTAATTTTATTAGGGTCAGACGGGGGATCGAACCTGCGATCCCTGGGTTACCAGTCCAGCGTGTTACCACAGGACTACATATCCGTCTGTTAACTTCCAAGTGATTGTATGTATCGCCTAAATATATAATGTTCATTTTTACTTATTAAATACATATGTTTGCTCATATAAATCTGTGTCTGGGAAAAGAAACCGAAACATTGACGAAAATCAATTAGTTACTAATATGATATTGCGTACGGTAATAAGACTGCGTATACATATATACATTCAAATAATGTAAATATAATAATATGTCGACAGACTGTGATAGTTTGATTATCTGTGATTACATTAGTCTCTTATAATTCTTTTATAATGAATAGTGTTGTACTTTGCCATGATAACTTGTTGTGTATATGTTATGTATTGTACAAGGATGAGACTGAAATAAAGAATAAATCTTCAATAATTTTATAATATTAAACAATTACATTAATAGTTGTTGTTCATTATAAATACATCTCATGTATCTGTACGTCAATGGCGGTTTATAGTATCACACTTAATCAGCATCAAAGGAAATGCATGCACAAATTCTTACAACATCTTCAACTGTGCAGTATTCCAAATTGCGATAAACATGAAGCTATCTAATCAATTATTTAACTATTTATGAACAGTGTAGGAATGTATACATGAACATCATTACGAGGAGATAAGTGATGACTAATAATACACGTGATTTCTTATTTCAAACTTGAAGACAAAAGTAGATAACTTCTTCGGTGTATTAACATTGTATGTTGCTAAAAGTTCAATACATTTGGGAATGATTGGATTCTTCCAAAAGTATGTGTTGATATAGTTGTAATATAAAATGGAATTCGTCTTCGATTGAGTTACATATTAGGCACTTTCTTTCAATTCTATGTATCTTATTTGGTGTATGCCATCGTCCTGTTTCAATAGATAATATATGTGCTGACAGTCTTAATCTAGTTAATGCAATTCTGAATTTTCTAATTTTAATTTTGTCTAAATATTCCTTGAATCCAAAATCGGAGAAAAGTTTATATGTTGTAGCTCTGGATGATTCATCAATTGAGGTGTTCCAGTACTGTTTATATGTATCTCTATGCGTCTTTGTTTCAACAATGCAATAATATGTCATGCTCTACACCTTGATTACGCCAAACATGATGGAAACCTAAATTTTCCAAAATACTTTTTATTGATTGTGCCCAGTTATTCTTAACTTTATTAGTCTTATCTGGTCTATTATCTAGATCTCTTAGCATAACATGATACATATTTGTTATATATATTGTGTCAATTGACTTCAAAATGTTGACCAAGTATTTAATCATTTGTAATTTGCTATGGTTAGTAATAGTGCTCCTTCCCAATGCTGCATAGATAAAAGCATTTTGTGTCTGTAATCTAACACATAATACGTTTTTGCAAAAATGTAATTGCACTCTTTCAAGCTTTGAAAGCCCCAACTATCACAACCATATGTTAAAATTGGTACAATAAGTTTATCAACAAGTTCAAAAGTATGCTTAATAGACAGACCTGGGAATGTTTGAATATATATCTTGAGTTTATAAATAGCCTTTACTGCTTGTCCAGATAATGATTCGTATGCCTGTGCAAATGAACCTCATGTAGTTAGGACGATACCTAGATAACTGAATTGTTTAACGATTTCGATATCATTGTACATTAATTTTAAATGCGTCCTATTTCCCCCTCCCTTTTTAAAAATCATAATTTTGGTTTTATTAACGCTAACTAGTAATTTACATTTATCACAGTACTCTTTTAATATACGCAAGAATGTGCATCCATTCAACAGTATTTGGTCACACACACACGTGACCAAAACAACCATCGTAAACGAAACAATTACCCTGACCAGTCTGTTTCAAATTAATCATAATACATTCAAACTAACAAGTAAATGAAACAAAACAAAATAATAGAATTTCCCGCTCTCTTCCCATCTCCAAACTTGACTCTTTTCTCTACTATAGTTTTTATTATTTATATATCAACCCGTGTCACAACATATGTTAACTAATTACATGTATACTCATATGTCATGTAAATGATCTGAGCTAATAACGAATAATTGAATTGAATTGAATTATAACCCTTCGCCACCGCTGTATCCGCTAAGATAGCAATGTCATCTGCATAGAAATGTAGAAATAATTAAAGGTCTACATCATTAAAACCTTGTAATATAAAAGTTCTTCCAAGTCATTCAAAAACATCAGCAGAGGAATGGTGAAATACAATCGCCTTGACGGTCTCCTAACGTACTCACGAACGTCTCATTTAAAACGTTTTGTGTCTTTACTCTAGACTTAACATTCGCGTAATGGACTTTAAGACATTCAAAATATGATCTCGTACCCCAGGTTTTATCAATTATAACCAGTGATTTTCCCTTACTACATAATCAAATGCCTTCGTATAATCTACATAGCATACAAGGAGTATTTTGTTTTCGCTTAGCATGTGGTTAATCAGACCATGTAATATAAAACATATTGTCAATAGTTCCCATTTGAGTCCTAAATCCAGTCTGTGCCTCGACATATACCTGGTAATATTCTGCCCATTGTGTGTGCCGTGTGTTGAACAGTTATGAAAATAATTTCCCTAACGTACTAAGTAATGTTATACCCCTATAATTGTCAGGTAAGTCTGGGTCCGCTTTTTAAATAAATGTATAATTCATCCTTCTGACCACTGGGCTGGAAAGTGGCCTTTATGCATATTCTTATTAAACAGTTTATTTACATACGGTATAAGATACGCAATTCCGTGCTTATATTACGGATATATTTCATTAATAAAATGATCTGAGCCACCAGATTTTAATGACAAACTTTGCGTACCCAACATTCTCCATTTCAGCTTGTTTATTCATGTGAATGATCTTATCTTGAAAATGACCGTATTGTTTTCTTAAGTTTCAAATGTTTAAGCAATATATTATATATATATAGTGGAAATCTTTTCAATTGTTTATTTTAAGAATACCTTTTCGTGTTTATATATTTGCACCTATGGCGATCAACTTCAATTTGTACATGTACTCTTTAACACGATATACAAATGTTTGCTCTAGTTATAGAACTTATTCGAAAGAGAGATTCTAGAGGAACATTAACCGCACAATAATTAATAGCATTTATATGTATCTACCTCCCTTTGCAATACAACTAGTAGTACCCACTTTTTTCTACAGATAATTCACCACAAAGACAAAATACGATTGATGAACATTGCTTTAAACTGCTTCAGATAGAAAAGTTAAAAAGCGCATAGCCATTATTGTTCGTCAAATCGTCATAACGGGCCCCTGTTATTATTTTGGGTGAATTTATTATTAATAAACTTAAAATACTATACGTCACATGAATAATACACAGTGTACATATGTCTCCTTTTTGTGACTTATTTAGCTGAAATAAAATGAAATGCAAAGAAGTTATCCAGCTGGATTGTGGAAGGTAGGTAGTTCTACCCGGGTGCCTCTCAGCCTGAAGTACGTCTCACAGGGCACAATAATAACACCTGGAGAGTCGCCATGTGATTTAAAACCTGTCCGTGAGACTTAAAATCCAACACAATCAAAGCTATAGCTGATTAATGCTTCACCTAATATGTGCTTGATAAATGATAATTATGAAAGCTGTTGAAGACAAACCCGAATAATCCTTATATAAAAAGTGATTCCAAGCCTTAAATATATGTGTACAGGCGGATCTGTAGTCCAGTGGTAACACGCTGGACTGGTAATCCAGGGATCGCAGGTTCGATCCCCCGTCAGACTCTAATAAAATTAACAGTCTTTCAGATGGGACGTTAAGCTGAGGTCTCGTGTCGGTGATTTACACCGTGCACGTAAAAGAACCAGAGGAGACTCTGGAACGGGTCTCTTTCTGTATCATTGCACTATCCTCCAAAATGACTAATCTCTTCAGGAGGCGTCGCTCATATGGGCAACCGGTAGCGACGATAACTAAACGTAAAACACACATACATATATGTTTTAAATTTAGTAATTCTGCAGCAGCTATTGCTATGTTTGGAATGTTAATATGTCCTTAATTAAGCAGGACAACTACTCTGCTAATTGCTGTAACCAGTTCCTCCAAATGAAATAACTCTGATTGGTTTTTATTTGGTTTTTGTTATACTTTATTTATTTTATAACGATTGCGAAGCAAGTTTTAGCAACTTATATTAATCACACTCGTTGGCTCGGATGAAAGCGTATATGTGGTCATTCATATGGGAGGAAACCGGAGTACCCGGAGAAAACCCACATGTCAGATCTGGCGACCAGCGTAACATCTCACATACTTCCCTGTCCGAGGATCGACATATGATTAATGGTTCATCGACGTGCTTTATAAGTAGTAATGCTGTTTGAAAAGACTACCATGAATCTTGAACACCAAATAAATCCAAGACATAATATATGTGACGCGAGTTACCAAAACGGACCGACCCACTGGATGGATGACGTTACGTCGAGAAATGACGTCTAAAGTTACGTCACGCAATCGAAAACGGCAACGTTCGCGCTATGCATTTTTAGAACAAATAATCTAAACGGAATTACATTAAATGTTTAAAATTGCTAAAGGAAATGACTAGAAAACATAAATCTGGGGAAAAAAACATTTTTGAAAATTTCACCCAGTCCCTTTTGATAAATCGCGTCACATATGTATACATTCAGTCCTGTGTTAGTGGTCACCTCTATTAAGCAGCCAACCTGCATTAAGCAGCCAGTTTTCAGATTCCAATATGTTACTTTATATACATTTGACCTCTATTAAGGAGTCACCTGTGCTAAGCAGCCACTATGTGAGTCCATAGGCTGGCTGCTTAAGGCAGGTTTGATTGTATATATAATTTACGTAAATACTACTTCAGCAATTGTCTGCTACATATATCCTCAATGAGAGACTGTGTCAGTTACTGCCGCTGAATACTTTCTAAAAGTATATAGTTCCCCTCAAGTTGTTTCCTCTGTTTTATCATTGATTCCCTTTTATTCCACATTCTCATTTTATAATTATTATGTTACTATATCTCCACAGATACCCTACAGTATATCCAATGGGTAAAACATCTGTATCATTTGTTTATCAATTAATTAACAGGATTTGGATAAAATCACATTTGTCATAACGCAACATATGATTAGGGAACAACTGTAAAACAAATGGTTTCAACTGAAAGGAAAGCTATACATTTAGGGATAAATCGGACTTTATCTACCAAGGGAGGTAATAGAAAAACGAGCGAGGTCCCTCATTGAGACAGATATACAGCTGTAGTACACTGCTACAGTGCAGTGAGTCCGTCCAGATATAAGAACTCTTCTCTGTAAACTTTTGACCTGTCAAATAATTTCGATGGCCGGTCATCATAGCCGAATAAAAGACAGTCTTCAAGTACGAATCTTCTCAATCGCTCCATGTCTTCTAACGGTACCTGCCTATACGATTGTATCAACGCTTCTTCGCGCTGTTGTTTCACCTCTGTACGATTTACTGGAATGTCTAGAGCGGCTATTATTGCCGCCATATAATCTTTATTCCTTATTACATCAGCATCGATGTCGTTGAAAGGAAATGAAATATGTTTGGATAAATGACCCCGTATTTGTAAATCTCTCCATGTCCGCAGCATGAGCTTAATGAAGGGAAATTTTATTTCATTCAATGCCTCTTTTGCCAAAAATAGCAAGTTAACATGTATTTTAGCACTGTCAAGAGCAGTCTCTTTTTCAAAATCATCAAACTGTAATGTCACATCTTTGAATTCGTTTCGCCATTTAGAAATCAAATAATCCGCGTCATCTGTAAACGTCTCAAACTTGCCTATATATTGAAAATGTGTTGAGCATGGGTCACACTTTAACACCATTGGAGCAAAGTGACCGTCGATTGTACGATGCGAATCGCTCAAGAACAGAATATATTTTACAAATTCTGGAAATTTGACATCAAATCCATAGTTATTGTATACACCATTATGATTCCCTCTTATGTCATGAACAACATGTCTACCAAATCTATTCCAGGTCAATAGATTAGAATGATAAATTTTGTGCTCATATCCAGAGAATAATCGAGCGTATGGATCTCTAACAAACATAAAAGATGTGCCTCTTTTCATTAAATTAGTTACTTCACTCTTAGTTAGGTCCTTCATATCCAATTCCCGTACGCTACCTGAATTAATTTGGAACGGTGAGTGTAATTTCCCTTGACTTGCAATTACTGCCATCATTCTCTTCCAGAACGTTGAAGCCACTTTTGCAATTTGACAATAATATATAGAATGAATTTTTTCAACTTTCAAATTACTATACTTTAAAACAGTTGTATCTGTGTCTGTCCGATTAACCTTTGCACAACCATCTCTGATCAACTGGCGACGTTGAGCATACATGTACTCCCGGGAGTCATTTGCAATATCAGCTGACGGTCTAAATGCCATTGTCGCCATATCACTCTCTGGAACGCCATACGTCGCAAAACCTGAAATTGCGTTGATAATGTACCGAATATTGTGTGCTGCTGCTAGTTTCTCTGAAAAATAATAATTAAGAAACATTACAGAAGTGGAATGCACAAATGCGTCGATAATTTGACAACACATTGTACATAACAATAATAATTACGAAACATGACAGTAGTGGAATGCACAAATACGTCGATACTATGACAACACGTTGTACATAACAGTAATAATTACGAAACATGACAGTAGTGGAATGAACAAATGCGTCGATACTTTGACAACACATTGTACATAACAATAATAATTACGAAACATGACAATAGTGGAATGCACAAATGCGTCGATACTTTGACAACACGTTGTACATAACAATAATAATTACGAAACATGACAGTAGTGGAATAAACAAATGTGTCGATACTTTGACAACACGTTGTACATAACAATAGTACTTACGAAACATGACAGTAGTTGAATGCACAAATGCGTCGATACTTTGACAACACGTTGTACATAACAATAATAATTACGAAACATGACAATAGTTGAATGCACAAATGCATCGATACTTTGACAACACGTTGTACATAACAATAATAATTTCGAAACATGACAGTAGTGGAATGCACAAATGCGTCAATACTTTGACACCACGTTGCACATAACAATAATAAATACCGAACATGAGAGTAGTGGAATGCACAAATGCGTCGATACTTTGACAACACGTTGTACATAACAATAATAATTACGAAACATGACAGTAGTGGAATAAACAAATGTGTCGATACTTTGACCACACGTTGTACATAACAATAATAATTACGAAACATGACAGTAGTGGAATGCACAAATGCGTCGATACTTTGACAACAGGTTGTACATAACAATAGCAATTACGAAACATGACAGTAGTGGAATAAACAAATGTGTCGATACTTTGACAACACGTTGTACATAACAATAGTACTTACGAAACATGAGAGTAGTTGAATGCACAAATGCGTCGATACTTTGACAACACGTTGTACATAACAATAATAATTACGAAACATGACAGTAGTTGAATGCACAAATGCGTCGATACTTTGACAACACGTTGTACATAACAATAATAATTACGAAACATGACAGTAGTGGAATGCACACATGTGTCGATACTTTGACAACACGTTGTACATAACAATAATAATTACGAAACATGAGAGTAGTGCAATGCACACATGTGTCGATACTTTGACAACACGTTGCACATAACAATAATAATTACCGAACATGACAGTAGTGGAATGAACAAATGCGTCGATACTTTGACAACACGTTGTACATAACAATAATAATTACGAAACATGACACTAGTGGAATGCACAAATGCGTCGATACTTTGACAACACGTTGTACATAACAATAATAATTACGAAACATGACAGTAGTGGAATAAACAAATGTGTCGATACTTTGACAACACGTTGTACATAACAATAGTACTTACGAAACATGACAGTAGTTGAATGCACAAATGCGTCGATACTTTGACAACACGTTGTACATAACAATAATAATTACGAAACATGACAATAGTTGAATGCACAAATGCATCGATACTTTGACAACACGTTGTACATAATAATAATAATTACGAAACATGACAGTAGTGGAATGCACAAATGCGTCAATACTTTGACACCACGTTGCACATAACAATAATAAATACCGAACATGACAGTAGTGGAATGCACAAATGCGTCGATACTTTGACAACACGTTGTACATAACAATAATAATTACGAAACATGACAGTAGTGGAATAAACAAATGTGTCGATACTTTGACCACACGTTGTACATAACAATAATAATTACGAAACATGACAGTAGTGGAATGCACAGATGCGTCGATACTTTGACAACAGGTTGTACATAACAATAATAATTACGAAACATGACAGTAGTGGAATAAACAAATGTGTCGATACTTTGACAACACGTTGTACATAACAATAGTACTTACGAAACATGACAGTAGTTGAATGCACAAATGCGTCGATACTTTGACAACACGTTGTACATAACAATAATAATTACGAAACATGACAATAGTTGAATGCACAAATGCATCGATACTTTGACAACACGTTGTACATAACAATAATAATTACGAAACATGACAGTAGTGGAATGCACAAATGCGTCAATACTTTGACACCACGTTGCACATAACAATAATAAATACCGAACATGACAGTAGTGGAATGCACAAATGCGTCGATACTTTCACAACACGTTGTACATAACAATAATAATTACGAAACATGACAGTAGTGGAATGCACAGATGCGTCGATACTTTGACAACAGGTTGTACATAACAATAATAATTACGAAACATGACAGTAGTGGAATAAACAAATGTGTCGATACTTTGACAACACGTTGTACATAACAATAGTACTTACGAAACATGAGAGTAGTTGAATGCACACATGCGTCGATACTTTGACAACACGTTGTAAATAACAATAATAATTACGAAATATGACAGTAGTTGAATGCACAAATGCGTCGATACTTTGACAACACGTTGTACATAACAATAATAATTACGAAACATGATAATAGTTGAATGCACAAATGCGTCGATACTTTGACAACACGTTGTACATAAAGTCTAAGGTCCCCATCAGGGGTTTGACTTATAGGAAGATTGATAGATAGATAACATTACTAATTACGAAACATGACAGTAGTGGAATGCACAAATGAGTCGATACTTTGACAAAACTTTGTAGATAACAATAATAATTACGAAACATAACAGTAGTGGAATGCACAAATTGTCGATACTTTGACAATACTTTGAACATAACAATAATAATTACGAAACATGACAGTAGTGGAATGCACAAATGCGTCGATACTTTGACAACACGTTGTACATAACAATAATAATTACGAAACATGACAGTAGTGGAATGCACACATGTGTCGATACTTTGACAACACGTTGTACATAACAATAATAATTACGAAACATGAGAGTAGTGCAATGCACAAATGCGTCGATACTTTGACAACACGTTGCACATAACAATAATAATTACCGAACATGACAGTAGTGGAATGAACAAATGCGTCGATACTTTGACAACACGTTGTACATAACAATAATAATTACGAAACATGACACTAGTGGAATGCACAAATGCGTCGATACTTTGACAACACGTTGTACATAACAATAATAATTACGAAACATGACAGTAGTGGAATAAACAAATGTGTCGATACTTTGACAACACGTTGTACATAACAATAGTACTTACGAAACATGACAGTAGTTGAATGCACAAATGCGTCGATACTTTGACAACACGTTGTACATAACAATAATAATTACGAAACATGACAATAGTTGAATGCACAAATGCATCGATACTTTGACAACACGTTGTACATAACAATAATAATTACGAAACATGACAGTAGTGGAATGCACAAATGCGTCAATACTTTGACACCACGTTGCACATAACAATAATAAATACCGAACATGACAGTAGTGGAATGCACAAATGCGTCGATACTTTGACAACACGTTGTACATAACAATAATAATTACGAAACATGACAGTAGTGGAATAAACAAATGTGTCGATACTTTGACCACACGTTGTACATAACAATAATAATTACGAAACATGACAGTAGTGGAATGCACAGATGCGTCGATACTTTGACAACAGGTTGTACATAACAATAATAATTACGAAACATGACAGTAGTGGAATAAACAAATGTGTCGATACTTTGACAACACGTTGTACATAACAATAGTACTTACGAAACATGAGAGTAGTTGAATGCACACATGCGTCGATACTTTGACAACACGTTGTAAATAACAATAATAATTACGAAACATGACAGTAGTTGAATGCACAAATGCGTCGATACTTTGACAACACGTTGTACATAACAATAATAATTACGAAACATGATAATAGTTGAATGCACAAATGCGTCGATACTTTGACAACACGTTGTACATAAAGTCTAAGGTCCCCATCAGGGGTTTGACTTATAGGAAGATTGATAGATAGATAACATTACTAATTACGAAACATGACAGTAGTGGAATGCACAAATGAGTCGATACTTTGACAAAACTTTGTAGATAACAATAATAATTACGAAACATAACAGTAGTGGAATGCACAAATTGTCGATACTTTGACAATACTTTGAACATAACAATAATAATTACGAAACATGACAGTAGTGGAATGCACAAATGTGTAGATACTTTGACAACACATTGTATATAACAATAATAATTACGAAACATGACAGTAGTGGAATGCACAAATGCGTCGATACTTTGACACCACGTTGCACATAACAATAATAAATATCGAACATGACAGTAGTGGAATGCACAAATGCGTCGATACTTTGACAACACGTTGTACATAAGAATATTAATTACGAAACATGACAAAAGTTGAATGCACAAATGCATCGATACTTTGACAACACGTTGTACATAACAATACTAATTACGAAACATGACAGTAGTGGAATGCACAAATGCATCGATACTTTGACAACACGTTGTACATAACAATACTAATTACGAAACATGAGAGTAGTGGAATGCACAAATGCGTCGATACTTTGACAACAAGTTGTACATAACAATAATAATTACGAAACATGACAGTAGTGGAATGAACAAATGAGTCGATACTTTGACAACACGTTGTACATAGCAATAATAATTACGACACATGACAGTAGTTGAATGCACAAATGCGTCGATAATTTGACAACACGTTGTACATAACAATAATAATTACGAAACATGACAGTAGTGGAATGCACAAATGCGTCGATACTTTGACACCACGTTGCACATAGCAATAATAAATACCGAACATGACAGTAGTGGAATGCACAAATGCGTCGATACTTTGACAACACGTTGTACATAACAGTAATAATTACGAAACATGACAGTAGTGGAATGCACAAATTCGTCGATACTTTGACAACACGTTGTACATAACAATAGTACTTACGAAACATGAGAGTAGTTGAATGCACACATGCGTCGATACTTTGACAACACGTTGTAAATAACAATAATAATTACGAAACATGACAGTAGTTGAATGCACAAATGCGTCGATACTTTGACAACACGTTGTACATAACAATAATAATTACGAAACATGATAATAGTTGAATGCACAAATGCGTCGATACTTTGACAACACGTTGTACATAAAGTCTAAGGTCCCCATCAGGGGTTTGACTTATAGGAAGATTGATAGATAGATAACATTACTAATTACGAAACATGACAGTAGTGGAATGCACAAATGAGTCGATACTTTGACAAAACTTTATACATAACAATAATAATTACGAAACATAACAGTAGTGGAATGCACAAATGTGTCGATACTTTGACAAATATTGTACATAACAATAATAATTACGAAACATGACAGTAGTGGAATGCACAAATGTGTCGATACTTTGACAACACGTTGTACATAACAATAATAATTACGAAACATGACAGTAGTGGAATGCACAAATGCGTCAATACTTTGACACCACGTTGCACATAACAATAATAAATACCGAACATGACAGTAGTGGAATGCACAAATGCGTCGATACTTTGACAACACGTTGTACATAACAATAATAATTACGAAACATGACAGTAGTGGAATAAACAAATGTGTCGATACTTTGACAACACGTTGTACATAACAATAGTACTTACGAAACATGACAGTAGTTGAATGCACAAATGCGTCGATACTTTGACAACACGTTGTACTTAACAATAATAATTACGAAACATGACAATAGTTGAATGCACAAATGCGTCAATACTTTGACACCACGTTGCACATAACAATAATAAATACCGAACATGACAGTAGTGGAATGCACAAATGCGTCGATACTTTGACAACACGTTGTACATAACAATAATAATTACGAAGCATGACAGTAGTGGAATAAACAAATGTGTCGATACTTTGACCACACGTTGTACATAACAATAATAATTACGAAACATGACAGTATTGGAATGCACAGATGCGTCGATACTTTGACAACAGGTTGTACATAACAATAATAATTACGAAACATGACAGTAGTGGAATAAACAAATGTGTCGATACTTTGACAACACGTTGTACATAACAATAGTACTTACGAAACATGAGAGTAGTTGAATGCACACATGCGTCGATACTTTGACAACACGTTGTAAATAACAATAATAATTACGAAACATGACAGTAGTTGAATGCACAAATGCGTAGATACTTTGACAACACGTTGTACATAACAATAATAATTACGAAACATAATAATAGTTGAATGCACAAATGCGTCGATACTTTGACAACACGTTGTACATAAAGTCTAAGGTCCCCATCAGGGGTTTGACTTATAGGAAGATTGATAGATAGATAACATTACTAATTACGAAACATGACAGTAGTGGAATGCACAAATGAGTCGATACTTTGACAAAACTTTGTACATAACAATAATAATTACGAAACATAACAGTAGTGGAATGCACAAATGCGTCGATACTTTGACAATACTTTGAACATAACAATAATAATTACGAAACATGACAGTAGTGGAATGCACAAATGTGTCGATACTTTGACAACACGTTGTATATAACAATAATAATTACGAAACATGACAGTAGTGGAATGCACAAATGCGTCGATACTTTGACACCACGTTGCACATAACAATAATAAATACCGAACATGACAGTAGTGGAATGCACAAATGCGTCGATACTTTGACAACACGTTGTACATAACAATATTAATTACGAAACATGACAATAGTTGAATGCACAAATGCATCGATACTTTGACAACACGTTGTACATAACAATACTAATTACGAAACATGACAGTAGTGGAATGCACAAATGCATCGATACTTTGACAACACGTTGTACATAACAATACTAATTACGAAACATGACAGTAGTGGAATGCACAAATGCGTCGATACTTTGACAACACGTTGCACATAACAATAATAATTACCGAACATGACAGTAGTGGAATGCACAAATGCGTCGATACTTTGACAACAAGTTGTACATAACAATAATAATTACGAAACATGACAGTAGTGGAATGAACAAATGAGTCGATACTTTGACAACACGTTGTATATAGCAATAATAATTACGAAACATGACAGTAGTTGAATGCACAAATGCGTCGATAATTTGACAACACGTTGTACATAACAATAATAATTACGAAACATGACAGTAGTGGAGTGCACAAATGCGTCGATACTTTGACACCACGTTGCACATAACAATAATAAATACCGAACATGACAGTAGTGGAATGCACAAATGCGTCGATACTTTGACAACACGTTGTACATAACAGTAATAATTACGAAACATGACAGTAGTGGAATGCAGAAATTCGTCGATATTTTGACAACACGTTGTACAGAACAATAATAATCACGATACATGACAGTAGTGGAATGCACAAATGCGTCGATACTTTAACAACACGTTGTACATAACAATAATAATTACGAAACATGACAGTAGTGGAATGCACAAATGTGTCGATACTTTGACAACACGTTGTACATAACAATAGTACTTACGAAACATGACAGTAGTTGAATGCACAAATGCGTCGATACTTTGACAACACGTTGTATATAACAATAATACTTACGAAACATAACAGTAGTGGAATGCACAAATGTGTCGATACTTTGACAACCAATTGTACATAACAATAATAATTACGAAACATGACAGTAGTGGAATGCACAAATGCGTCGATACTTTGACAACACGTTGCACATAACAATAATAATTACCGAACATGACAGTAGTGGAATGCACAAATGTGTCGATACTTTGACAACACGTTGTACATAACAATAATAATTACGAAACATGACAGTAGTTGAATGCACAAATGTGTCGATACTTTGACAACACGTTGTACATAACAATAATAATTACGAAACATGACAGTAGTTGAATGCACAAATGCGTCGATACTTTGACAACACGTTGTACATAACAATAATAATTACGAAACATGACAGTAGTGGAATGCACAAATGCGTCGATACTTTGACAACACGTTGTACATAACAGTAATAATTACTAAACATGAGAGTAATTGAATGAACAAATGAGTCGATACTTTGACAACACGTTGTACATAACAATAATAATTACGAAACATGACAGTAGTGGAATGCACAAATGTGTCGATACTTTGACAACACGTTGTACATAACAATAATAATTACGAAATATACACGTTATGCATAACAGTAATAATTACGAAACATGACAGTAGTGGATTGCACAAATGCATCGATACTTTGACAACACGTTGTACATAAACATAATAATTACGAAACATGACAGTAATGGAATGAACAAATGCATCGATACTTTGACAACACGTTGTACATAACAATAATAATTACGAAACATGACAGTAGTGGAATGCATATATATACGTTGACAACAGGTTGTACATAACAATAATAATTACGAAACATGACAGTAGTGGAATGCACAAATGTGTCGATACTTTGACAACACGTTGTACATAACAATAATAGTTACGAAACATGACAGTAGTGGACTGAACAAATTAGTCGATACTTTGACAACACGTTGTGGTATACAGCAAAGGAATGCAACATGCACACTCTTTCTTTTCGTATCCCAAAGAAGCAATGACAATGTAAGCGAACAGGTTTGCTTAGATGCTCAAGTACTTGTGGGAGGTCGTCTCACAGATGCGGGAGAAATAAATTTTACTCCTTTGTCTAAAATGGAATTCATGGAAATTACCAGCTTCATAGGAATAAAACAGTTGTTGGAATGTATTCCTTTTTCCAAAACAAAGTGCAACCCATTTTGAAAACGATGCAATATATTGTACCTCAACAGCAACAAAGGCAATTATTTTACAGTACAATGTTTCTGATGACAAAGAAACCCGGAATGCTAAGGTCAGTATTAAATCTGAGACCCATAAACATGTATACGTATTTAATAAAGAAACATTTCAAAATGAATATATTAGCACAACAGCGATTCATCTGATAAAATCAAGCGACTGGGCAATTACAAAAGATTTAGCAGATGGATCACAATTTTCGGATCAACAATATTCATTACCAGGTTTTTACAAGAAACTAGATCATAAATACAATTTATAGCCAAATAAATTAATTTATGGGCGCGATACACCTACATGCCCCTTAGAGAAAGTATTGGCAGAACAACCAGGTACGGACAGGGCCGGCTAAACCAGTATATAGCACCATACGATAATTAACATAAAAATAATGTCCCCAAGTCGCCATTTTGTGAAAAAATGTAAGAAGGTTTTAAAATTAAATCTACAGTTTGTGGTTGAGTATATATCTAAATTGATATGGATTAACATTTATGAAATACTTATGGATCATACTATGTGAAAAGATTGTGGAAAACGATCACACAGGAGTAAAACGCTTTGACGGAATTTGTTCCCCATTCGGGCCATTGTCACCACTCATTGAATCATGAGTCATTGTTTACATTCATGTTTCTTGTCATCTGACTATTTTAGGCCTACGGAAGTTTGTGTTCGACATTGTTCAGAACTCATTGACCAAGAAGTTATTTACAGGTATAGACAGGTACACAGCGTGTCAGATAGGAGGTACGGTTAAATTCCCCTGGATCGGTTAATCGTGGAACTAAATTGAATTTGAATGAAATGTGTGCACATGTATTGATTGAGTGTATTAACAAAAAATGTCTGTACTTGTGCTTGGAACGTCCCATATTAATCGTCTGTGGCGTTATTGTGTTCAACTGAATGGAGCTGTGAACCCATTGAACTTGGATAACTACATGTACGACGGACGTTTCTATTTCCAAGGTATCTCAGGGGGGGGGGTAGGTGTCGAACAATTCTCACTTACGTAGATGGGAGAGCTCGATTCAACAGATCCGACCGAGAATCTTGATTGTGGAATTGGGTGGCAATGATGCAGACGCAGTATCGTGTACCAGCCCAGATGAATTGGCCCTGAAGATGTATTCCCTACTGACCTGTTGGCAGTCCAACATTGCTAAAGTAGTGATAATACAACTCTTTCCGCGGCCATCTCCGAGACATCACACTAGTGCACATTATAACAACTTTATTATGAAAGTGAATCAGTGTTTGAAAGCGGAAATAAAGAACAAAGTCACCATGTTGTATTGGACATTGACGGGAGTGAAACATCCGAATGTTCCGATTTATTCAGATGGCTGCCATTTTAATGACAATGGAAATCTGAGGTTCTATCGCCTATACAGGGCTTCCAACGTGCTGCTGTACATATATCCATTAATAATTAATTCGATATGGTACATATTAAATGAATTATATTAGACACAGGTATCAAATATTTTGACATCAAATCCAATTAGGTCAGTCACTTCGGTTTTAAGTCACATTTCACAACTTCTGTTTATGCCTGGTATGACCGCCGGCCGCATTGACAGGAGCGCAACGACAAAACAAGTCAAATTCTGGAAATACAGGTAAATACATGTTGCCAATGTGCTTTTTAAGTGAGTGTGTACTTAACAACATACTGCGTAGTAATAGTTCACACCTTTTGCCAAACACAATTTGTTCATTGAATTGATGGCTGATTAACAGTTTCTGAACAATTTGCTTTAAATTGTAAATGAAAATTTCACAAAACATCTAGTAAGGCGTTGGAAGTTTTTGCTTGGTATAATTTTAAGAACTTTAATTATAAATTCCTAGTGGGTCTGAGCAAATTAGTATTATAGTATCACCTTTGTACATGTATAGCCTGGTGTTTAGTTACATGGTACATGTATCTTACTTATGCGCCACTGACTCCAGTGACCCCAGTAGGATTCGAACCTACAGCGGTGAGGGGCAAGCGATTTGAAGTCAACGACCTTAACCACTCGGCCACGGAGGCCCCAACCCCTGACTAGTACCAGGCTGTAGTTTAATTAGCTCTCCGGGAAACATGCATGCGGGCATTATATTGTATAACTATAATTAGATTACATTAGCATCTTACATGTACTACATTTTAAGTCAATATCATATACATTCTCTATTGTGTCTGAGCAGAGACCCACTAGTACCGTACTTGTATAACCCGATGCTTAGATACATGGTATCTTAATTATGTGCTGAGGACGCTAGTATCAGGCTGTAATTTAATTAGCTCTACAGGGAGCAATTATGTGCTGAGGACGCTAGTATCAGGCTGTAATTTAATTAGCTCTACTTGGAGCAAACATCATAGTTGAATTAGTTGTATATCCTGATGCTTAGATACATGGTATCTTAATTATGTGCTGAGGACGCTAGTATCAGGCTGTAGTTTAATTCGCTTTACTGGGAGCAAACATCATAGTTGAATTAGTTGTATATCCTGATGTTTCGATACATGGTATCTTAATTATGTGCTGAGAACGCTAGTATCAGGCTGTAATTTAATTAGCTCTACTGGGAGCAAACATCGTACTTGCACCATATGTCCCGTTTCATGGTGCTCTTTATTGCATATTGTTTTTCCGAGTCATTAGCACCAGCAACAGTAACAACATATGTCTCTGCTCTTGGCTATTTCCATAAGCTACATGGGTGGACTGTGGTCACAGACCATTTTTGGGTACATAAGTCCTTGACGGGTTATCGTAATATTAGGAAACGCCAGGATGTTCGCCTGCCAATTACTATGGACATGTTATGCTCATTAATTCAAGCGGTACCACATATTACTACATCACATTTTATAAGGTCCCTGTTTCGAGCAATGTTTCTAGTAATGTGTCATTGTTTCCTGCGCCTGGGCGAGATCACGACAGGCAAATCACAACCAGTTTTGTCTACGAGCGACGTCAGTTTCCGATACTCCAGTCCAGGGAAGTTGAATGGGTTTGAATTGACCATCCGGGATTATAAACATAGTCAAGGTGCGCAGAAAGTTGTGTTTGTTTCTGCAAGTGATGATGTAACTAGATGTCCAGTACACTTCCTAAAGGAGTATTTGCAATTGCGCAACTCACAGCCTGGACCCTTATTTGCCTTCATGGATAACGCACCCATCTCAAGAGCCTATTTCACTGATTATCTCCGCAAATGTTTGGCATTTGCGGGGTATGATCCGGCAAGATACAAAGGCCATAGTTTCCGCATTGGCCCAGCAACGACGGCGGCAGAAAATGGGCTATCAGAAACTAATATTCAACAGATGGGAAGGTGGTCCTCCTCGGCCTTTAAGAAATATATACGCATACAGATGCTGCAATGCTGATAAGCTTTATTCACGGTTCAGTCAATATTACTATGCAGTTCAGCACAACGGGAAAAACGTTCTACCGTCATCTAGCAGGATAGTCCGTCGGTTGGTGTTATACAGTACAAACTGTACATGTATGTAAATATCGTCTGGTTAAGGAATTACTAGCATTAGTCATTTATGTCATAAGTATTAAATGCCATGCGGACGAGGTTTCAGATATACAATTCATAGCATTACATCGGACAGACAATGAAACTACGCATGTCATGGGGACAAGGGCCTCTGACATGTCGTATCCGCCGCATATCATGTGCAAAAGTGTAGGTCATGGGGACAAGGGCCTCGGAAAATCGTAATTATGGTATATCATGTGTGTACAAGTAGGTGTATATGTCATGGGGACAAGGGCCTCTGACAAACATATTTACTGTATGTCATGTGTGTAAGGGTATATGTCATGGGGACAAGGGCCTCTGACAAATCACATTTACTGTATAGCATGGGTGTTATGGTATAGGTCATGGGGACAATTATAATTACTGGATATCAGGAGTGTATGGGTATAGGTCATGGGGACAAGGGCCTCTGACAACTCATATTTACTGTATATAATGTGTGTAATGGTATAGGTCATGGGGACAAGGGCCTCTGACAAATCATCCTTACTGTATATAATATGTGTAATGGTATAGGTAAAGGGGACAAGGGCCTCTGACAAATCATTATTACTGTATATAATGTGTGTAACGGTATAGGTCATGGGGACAAGAGCCTCTGACAAATCATATTTGATCGTTGCAAAGTGAACAAAGTATTGACTACATGGTACGTTGTTGGTACTTTTTGTTGGGGTTATTGCAAAATGCAATACTGAATTGTTTTGCATTGTGCAATAGTTGGCCGTTTTCATATACCCAACATTTGATTTCAAAGTAAATTTTTGAACTAAACTTAACAATATCTTTGTTACCTAATTGTCAATAACATGCATAATGGTTTAGTCATAAAATACATTGTGTACATAATTGCATATTGTTATGTTGATTATGTAATTGCATGTTTTTGCATATTATATTGTTATGGCATTTACATGTTTATGTAAATAGACTATTATGCATTACATACCGTCATTTATATTAAATGACATATTTCAATTCAATTGGATTTGTGTCTTTATTCTGTGAAATCAAACAGAGAAAATGTACCAACAACTAAGCGGCTGACATAAATACAATTAATAGCCAAATAAATTAATTTATGGCGCGCGATACACCTACATGCCCCTTAGAGAAAGTATTGGCAGAACAACCAGGTACGGACAGGGCCGGCTAAACCAGTATATAGCAGAATACGATAATTAACATAAAAATAATTTCCCCAAGTCGCCATTTTGTGAAAAAATGTAAGAAGGTTTTAAAAAACCCACCCACCCAACCCGGACCAGTTTAATACCCAACACTTGATGTCAAGGCCGTTTTCATACCCAACATTTGATTTCAAAGTAAATTTTGAACTAAACTTAACAATATCTTTGTTACCTAATTGTCAATAACATGCATAATGGTTTAGTCATAAAATACATTGTGTACATAATTGCATATTGTTATGTTGATTATGTAATTGCATGGCTTTGCATATTATATTGTTATGGCATTTACATGTTTATGTAAGCAGATTAGTATGCATTACATACCGTCATTATATTAAATGACATATTTCAATTCAATTGGAGTTGTGTCTTTATTCTGTGTAATCAAACAGAGAAAATGTACCAACAACTAAGCGGCTGACATAAAAGAGGTTTATTCTACTATCTAGCCCCACTGGAGCCATTACGATTGTGCCCTTATGCAAGGCATTTAAATTCCACATTGCCTCTTTTCTCCTCCATGGCGATGGATTCCATCAGGAATGAGGTCTCGAGAGTGATTACTATAAGCTGAAAGAACTTGTTTCGCAATCGAGCTAAAATAAATTTGTATAAATACTATCTGAAAATGACACAGAAATGTTGATGAAATTAGGGTAGGTTGAAGATGAGAAAACACTTATTTCTTAGTTTGAATGAGCCTCACAAACCAGTGCGTTCATAAACAGCAAACTGGATATAAGCACATTACACATGCGTCTAGATGACAAACATTTAAATGTGGACGTGTACCAACGTACATTGTCCGGTTCGGACACCAGGCGACCTCTTGGGAAAGGTGACCAACACAGCAGCTCAGATTCACACGCTACATATTGAATTAGTTTATGAAATACATTCCACAGGTTCCTAACTCTCCTACTCTGGTTATATTCTAGTCTGACTCTAGTGAGGTTCTTATTCTATTCTGCTATCCAAGAGGCTACGCTGTCTGATATAACCTCCCAGAACTCACTATGTAACCTGCATGTACATAGCAGCGAATCTTTGGTGGTAAGAACTACCTGTTCCAAGTAACCATCCATATTTTATGTAAGGAGGTTCTCTAACCTCAATTAGTATATCCCCAGATGTAGAAAGGACACACGGTGTCGGACGCCCACGCTGGATAAATCAGTTGATACATATTATTACAAACGTGCATATTACCAGGGCAATTGCAACTTTATTTCCTATTTTTAAATGAAACCTATATGGATTCAGGTCTAGCTTCAGCAGACTTGCCTAAACAAACTACATTTACTCGGTTTCTTTTGAGAGATATAAATTCTGCATTCAAGTAGTTCAAGTACACGTAGCGGTGATAGGGAAAGTTAATTACATGATTGTTTATTCAGCCAGGATCAGGTGTTTTACAACGGTTTAAACCGTTCAATGCTATCGGTCCTGAAATGATTTCTAGGAATTAGCGTTGCCATTAAAGATACCATTTAGCAATAACCTAGATGGGTTGTGTGACTGGTAACCTGACGGCTGACCATTGGCTACGTGGGTAAGTACACGTGTACCCGGAGTTGATGTGAAAAATCATCTGGTGTTTCAGGGCCACTCATCGTTAGAACTCCATACAAACAAGACGTAACTTTAAAACGGTACACCAACAACAAAATTGGGCAAGTTTGAGAGCGAATAATTCTCGTTGCCGGCATTTACCGCATCAACAATAGCATTTATATAGAACGTTTCTTTATTCTGACATACTAAATAGTTAACTAACTGTGAAAATGGTGCAACATTACACATTCAAAATAAGACAATTATGTCATTACAATTTACACTATCCAAACAAGGCAAACGACTTCTAATTTATCACAAACAATGTACATGTATTGCAACTAAAGCCATTGAAAAGAAATATTATTACTTGTTCTGCATATTTAGCACAAACCTTATATTGTGACTTGCAAAACTATCCAAACAGTTGGAAAGCTACACCAACTTATATTTACATATCCTTTCATAGAGATACTCCATCAAACTATAGGCCGATATCATTAATTAGTTGTCTTGGCAAAGTCATGGAACGAGTAATGTTCAAATATCTGTACAACTATCTTCATGCTAACGATCTAATTTTTAAATACCAATCTGGATTTTTACCTGGACACTCTACTGTTTTTCAACTTATTGACTTATATTACCAAATATGTAAAGCGTATGATGAAAAACTAATTACTTGTATTGTTTTTTGTGACATTTCAAAAGCGTTTGATAGAGTTTGGCATTCAGGATTATTGTTCAAATTAAAACAAAACGGAATAACTGGTAAGGTTAATAAGTGGCTCGAAAATTATCTAAGTCATAGAAAACAACGAGTATTTGTTGAATCATCTTTTTCTGAAACAAAATACATTAATGCTGGTGTACCTCAGGGATCAGTGTTAGGACCACTGTTGTTTTTAATCTATGTGAACGACATTGCTGACCTATTAGATAGTTCTACTAGATTATTTGCAGACGATTGTTCAATGGCAGTGTCGTCCGTCAATAAAACACTTATTGAAACACGGCTAAATTCCGATCTCCAAAAAGTATCTGATTGGTCGAAACAATGGTTGGTTAAATTTAACCCTTCTAAAACAGAGGTAGTGGCATTTTCGTTAGCAGAAAGAGAACTTCCTAAATTACAATTTCAAAATACAGAACTTAGTTTCGTTGATAGTCACAAACATCTTGGAGTTACCCTCAGTAAAGATGGTTCTTGGCATGATCACATAAAAAACGTAATTTCGTCTGCATCTAAAGTACTTGGCTCCATGCAAATGCTAAAGTTTAAGCTAAGGCGACACACGCGTAACCAAATTTACATATCATATCTACGACCTATACTTGAATACGCTTCAATTGTCTGGGATAACTGTACTTTATACGAAAAGGAATCCATAGAAAAACTGCAGTACGAAGCTGCTAGAGTAGTAACTGGTTTAACACGTTCTGTGTCCATTGAACGGCTTCTAAGCGAGATAGGGTGGGTGTCTCTTTTAGATCGACGTATGATGCAAAAGCTAATATTAGTTTACAAAGATAAACTTGGGTATTTACCAGAGTATCTTTCAGAATTATTTCCTCCTTCTATGCAAGAAACTAATCCTTATAACTTGCGAGCTAACATAAATTATGTCACAGTTCCTAGAGGTTTAGAAATATAATCCAGATCAGTAATTCCATCTTCAGTAAAACTCTGGAATGAATTTGATAACGATATTCGCAATTCACTTACACTCTCAAGCTTCAAATCAAACCTTAAAAGACATTTCAAACCACCTCTTGTTCCTCAGTATTTCTTGAGGGGTAAAAGACATTACTCGGTTTACCATGCTAGAATCAGAAACAAATGTAGTAATTTGAACGCTGATCTCTTCCGTAACCATTTAAGTCAACACTTCTCTTATGAATGTGGGAATCCTTGTGAAGATGCCGAACACTACTTTTTCCAATGTAACAACTACGGCCAACAAAGATACATATTATTCCAAGCTCTTCGTATTTTTCGTCCTCTTAGTACAAATACACTATTGTTTGGAAATGAAAACCTCACGGACGATGAAAACGAATTCATATTCCTCGAAGTACAAACATTTATTCAACACACAGAAAGGTTTAAGCGTGAATAAATTAATGTATTACATACTATTTCTTTTATCTTATTAAACAAGTATTTTTGATCATTCAAAGTTTTATAATACAAAGTGTATTACTGCTCATTCCAGAGGAAACTGTATAAGAAATCTAATATCAATACTAACATGTAATATAAATCGATACAAAATCAGCATGTATTGTCTTCACAATTTGACCTATATTGTTCTGGGGTGGGGGTTCGGGGATAGGCAGTGAAGTAGATGGTGAGGGCAGCTCTTAAAAAACACTTTTCTTTTCTTTTCTTTTTTTTTTCTTTCAGTTTACTTTGTTCATCTATTTATTATTTTATTCAAAATGTCCCGTCTTTTTCTTATTCATTCTAAGCAATAATTATCTTGGTAAATTTAATAAAGTAGAACTACATACATCGGAATTTATTGTATAACAAAATTGACCTCTGGGAAAGGGCTAATTGCTAATGTTGTCAAAACTTGTAGCCCGATCCTTTTGCACTTTTGAAAATGTTATATATATGTAAGGAACAATTGTCATGATTTATGTATGTGTAAATTTGATTGTATTGATGAAACGATATTGTGAAATGTAAATTGTGTTGTACATGCTGTGGAAACAAAGTTGCAATAAAATATTATTAAATAAAAAAAATCGATTTCTTTAAACACAAACCGTGTATATTGTAGTACGTACGCATTTACTTGAGACATTATCATAAATTACACGCTTCAATTACAGCGGTAAAGTAATTAAATAACTTCATGAATGTATTTAATCTATGCAATGAACGCAAACGCCGGTAACCGTACGGTCTAAAGGGTTGATACTAAACTCAAATGACATGAGCTAGTTCGCATGGGTTCGAATCCTTACATACCGGAGAACAGCCAAATAAGTCAGAAATATGTAATAAGGCTTTTAGTCAGTCTGGAAATTTAATTAATGCAACATATGCGTGAGTTTGACATATGTAATAAAGCGTTTTGCCAATATGCATCTTTAAAGAAGCACATGGACCATATGTGTGTGAAATATGAACAAGACGTTTAACCATTCCAGTAGTTTGAAGATGCACATGATGAAACATACTGGAGAACGTCCTCATAAGTGTGAACTATGTAATAAGATGTTTAGCCAGTCTGGGGCTATAAAGCGACATATGCTTGTACATACTGGAGAACTTCCACATGAGTGTGAAATATGTAATAAAGCATTTAGCCATTCTGGAACTTTAAAGAAGCATATGCTCGTACATACTGGGGAACGGCCATATGAGTGTGAAATGTGTAATAAAACATTTAGTCAGTCTAGCAATTTAAAAAGGCACATGCGCATACATACCGGAGAAGGACCACATGGGTGTGAAATATGTAATAAAACGTTTAGTCAGTCTAGCAATTTAAAGCAGCATAATGGAGAACGTCCACATGAGTGTGAAACATGTAATAAAGCCTTTCGCCAACCTCGAACTTTAAGGAGGCACATGTTCATTCATACCGTATCGGTGTGAAACATGTAATAAAGCATTAATCCTATTAATAGGCCCATTAGAACGTGACTTAATTAATAACGTACTTTAATCCAAAGCGAGGCATTGCAATGTTGATCAAACTTAATCATTGGCCGCCATTGTTTGCTGGTCAACGGAACGGTAAATAGTTTTAAACAGTACAATGTGTGTCTGAATTGACACATTTACTCAACATTTAAGTCGTCCTTACTTCAATTACGCCAAATCGACCATTACCACTTAAACTTAATAGTTAAAATCCGCCATCTCGTCGATATAGCACAGAAACGGGAAATGTTATGCTTGCGATGTAAATGAGGCTACGGGAGCATTCGTGTATATTCGTGTATGTTCGAAAATGATCGTGTATAATCGAGCCTGTTCGGCGATTTCCGATAGAATTCCGTTTCTATATTAAGTGATAGAGAAAAGTTGGCGTTCTTCAAATCTACACCCTCATGAACGAGGGTGTAAGTAGATGACGCTACGATCCGAAATCCAGTTTCCCAATGCTGTCATTTTGCCAGAAGTTAAAAAGTGAAAATCGACAGACTGTAACCCAGGCTAATGTATACTGGAGAACGGCCACAGACGGTTAGCCGGTCTTGCAGTTTAAAGAGGCACATATTCACACAGACACGAGAACGTTCACATGAGTGTGAAGTGTGTAATAAGACGCTTAGCCGATCTGGCAATTAAAGCAACATACTGGAGAACGGACACATTAATGTGAAATTTATAATAAAACTTTTATTCTAGTCAGTCTGACTCTTTAATGAAGCATAGTCGTATATTTACTTGAGAGCGACCACATGAGTGTGGAATATTTAATACGGGTTTTGGCCTGTCTGACAGTTTGAAGATGCACAGTCGCATACTTACTTGAGAATGACCAAATGTGTATGGAATATGTAATACGGCTTTTAGCCTGTCTGACAGTTTCAAGGTGCACAGTCGCATACACACTTGAGAACGACCAACAACTGATTGTGGAATATGTAATACGGCTTTTAGCCGGTCTGACAGATTGAAGGAGCACATGCTCAAATATTCTAGAGAACGATTACGTGAATGTGAATTATATAATAATCCAGATTAATGAGTGTAAAACAGCACATGGTCACATCCTCGAAGAACGACCACACTAATGTGCATGTATGTCAGATAGTTGACAAGTGTATACATTTGAAGAGGGACATGCTTGATATGCCGAACATCTTCCACTAGAGTGTTAAATCACTAAGAAGGCTATCAGTGGCTATATCAATTTGAAACAGCGCATGCTCACATCAGTGGGATATTTGTACAAACACTTATATACTGGCTAGCGATTTAAAGATGGAGGTGCTCATACAATACTTTGCAGCAGTAAATGTAGACAACTTTTGCAATTTTACTCCTCTGCTATTTTGTTCTTTCTGTCCATACACTGAGGTGAACATTTAGAATACTACAATATATTTTGTACATTGAAGATGCCATGAAACCTGTCCGATCTCGCAATTGCACGTGATGTTTGTATATTAAACTAAGTACTTTGACGATAGTAAGTAAAATATTGTAGTATATATATGTTGTATATTGAAGATGCCATGAAACATGTCCGATCTCGCAATTACACGTGCAATTTGTATATTAAACTAAGTACTTTGTATGTGGATTGCATTTACAGTTCCTAGTATTGATGTTGTATATTATCTATTCAGCTTAAATATAAGAAACACATCAATTTACACACTGTACGAGATGGAAAACATTTAGCCTTACAGTAAATATTTCTGTTATACATTTTCTATGCAGTTATGTCATTGTAAACGCATACTTCTATTGTACTTAACTGCTAGTATTTACTGTTGTCATGTGTGTTGTATTTGCTTGTATATAGATGTTGTATGATATACATTAATTTAATTAGAATAACTTCTTTGTGTAATGACGACTATAAATACAATAAGAACTTGCATACTAGTGTGTACATTTAATATTATAATGTTTGTAATAAAGCGAATTGTGTTCATTAAACCATGTTGAATTTGTTATTGAAGTCCAACACCAAAATGTCTGCACCCGTTGTTAGTACATTTCTCTCTGCACATTGTGTGTACATTATTCTAAGCACGTTGCTTGTACATTGTCCTAAGCACACTGTTAGTACATTGCTCTAAGCACGCTGTTTGTAACATTGCTCTAAGCATGTTGCTTGTATATTGTTCTAAGCACGTTGATTGCACATTGCTCTAAGCATGTTGATTGTACATTGCTCCAAGCACGTTGTTTGTACATTGTTCTAAGCACATTGTTTGCACATTGTTCTAAGCATGTCGCTTGTACTTTGCTCTAAGCATGTCAATTGTACATTGCTCTAAGCAAGTTGTTTGTATATTGTTTTATGCACGTTGTTTGCAAATTGCTCTAAGCATGTCGCTTGTACATTGCTCTAAGCATGTCAATTGTACATTGCTCTAAGCACGTTGTTTGTACATTGCATTACTCTAAGCACATTGTTTATACATTGCTATACGGACGCTGCTTGTACATTGCTCTAAGCACGTTGCTTGTACTTTGCTATACGGACGCTGCTTGTACATTGCTCTAAGCACATTGTTTGTACTTTGCTATACGGACGCTGCTTGTACATTGCTCTAAGCACATTGTTTGTACTTTGCTATACGGACGCTGCTTGTACATTGCTCTAAGCACGTTGTTTGTACATTGCTCCAAGCACGTTGTTTGTACATTGTTCTAAGCACATTGTTTGCACATTGTTCTAAGCATGTCGCTTGTACTTTGCTCTAAGCATGTCAATTGTACATTGCTCTAAGCAAGTTGTTTGTATATTGTTCTATGCACGTTGTTTGCAAATTGCTCTAAGCATGTCGCTTGTACATTGCTCTAAGCATGTCAATTGTACATTGCTCTAAGCACGTTGTTTGTACATTGCATTACTCTAAGCACATTGTTTATACATTGCTATACGGACGCTGCTTGTACATTGCTCTAAGCACGTTGCTTGTACTTTGCTATACGGACGCTGCTTGTACATTGCTCTAAGCACATTGTTTGTACTTTGCTATACGGACGCTGCTTGTACATTGCTCTAAGCACATTGTTTGTACTTTGCTATACGGACGCTGCTTGTACATTGCTCTAAGCACATTGTTTGTAATTTGCTATACGGACGTTGCGTGTACATTGCTCTAAGCACATTGTGTGTACGTTGCTTTACGGACGCTGCTTGTACATTGCTCAAAGCACGTTGTTTGTACATTGCTCTAACCACATTGTTTGTACCTTGCTACACGGACGCTGAATGTACATTGCTCTAAGCACGTTGTTTGTACATTGCTCTAAGCACATTGTTTGTACTTTGCTATACGGACCCTGCTTGGAAATTGCTCTAAGCACATTGTTTGTACTTTGCTATACGGACGCTGCTTGTACATTGCTCTAAGCACATTGTGTGTACGTTGCTTTACGGACGCTGCTTGTACATTGCTCAAAGCACGTTGTTTGTACATTGCTCTAACCACATTGTTTGTACCTTGCTACACGGACGCTGAATGTACATTGCTCTAAGCACGTTGTTTGTACATTGCTCTAAGCACATTGTTTGTACTTTGCTATACGGACCCTGCTTGGAAATTTAGAAAGCGGTCAGAGTACCTATTATTTCCCAGGAAATGCGATTGTTCCACTCCCTGCTACAGCAGAATGACCTCCCAACAATAATCAGAAAATGATTGATGGTCAGTGGGAATAATAAAGAATACTATTTGGACGGTACGGTACGGAGAATAGACCCGGAAGAGTTGGATACATTTCCACACTAAAATATTATCACTTATGTCCCTTTGTAAAAATACGCCGTTTGTACTCAACAAAAATGTCCAATGGGACAATTTATTAATAGGTAATTATAAGATACTAATCCCCAAATGCATAATAATTTTATGCGATGGCGACTTTGGAGAACATTGGATAGTTAGTTGGGTAATTATTTGTTTGTATATATACATTGCAATACCTTCTACTGGTGGTTCAACGGCTGATTCGGACCAGATCAGTTGTTTTTTCTGACCGCTCACACCGTTAACGATGTCTAGAGGCAGTAAACGAAATATACAATGGGCAGTAATCTTGAAACAATTGGCAGTAATATGGACATTAGGGTTAGTATTACAGTTGATCTTCAATTGAAGAGTATTCTAATTTTCAGCTTTAGTGGGTTGTTGGGTGTTTGGTCAAACTACAAATTCGACAAACTTATAAAACAGGTAGTCGTTTCGTCATTTATATAGTAGTTTATTGTTATGGTCGCGGAGGTGTTTATATAGTAGTTTATTGTTATGGTCGCGGAGGTGTTTATATAGTAGTTTATTGTTATGGTCGCGGAGGTGTTTATATAGTAGTTTATTGTTATGGTCGCGGAGGTGTTTATATAGTAGTTTATTGTTATGGTCGCGGAGGTGTTTATATAGTAGTTTATTGTTATGGTCGCGGAGGTGTTTATATAGTAGTTTATTGTTATGGTCGCGGAGGTGTTTATATAGTAGTTTATTGTTATGGTCGCGGAGGTGTTTATATAGTAGTTTATTGTTATGGTCGCGGAGGTGTTTTATATAGTAGTTTATTGTTATGGTCGCGGAGGTGTTTATATAGTAGTTTATTGTTATGGTCGCGGAGGTGTTTATATAGTAGTTTATTGTTATGGTCGCGGAGGTGTTTATATAGTAGTTTATTGTTATGGTCGCGGAGGTGTTTTATCACCTCTGCGTTCCCAAACAAACTACTACATAAATAGTAGACGAAACACAAACAAGGCAATTATGCCTATTGTTGAAAAGGTTCCTGACTAGATTGGTTTTTTGGGATAAAATGATTTTTAAAGTAATATTGTTGACTATTCTGAAATACGTTTTCACAAAGCAGTGGAGAAAAAACGTATTTCAGAATAATGTCCAAGATTATCTTAGATCATTGTATCACAAAACACATAATAATTTGTTAGAAAATAGATTGTAGATCATTAAATTTCCAAAATTAATATTAATTTCAAGCAATTCATGATACAAATATAAAATAATTTTTAAGTTTAAAAGTAATTATAATGTTGACTTAATGGTATCTATCAGTTAAATGATATGTTGTTGAATCCTCGTTGTACATGTGCTACATTCCATCTGCATTATTGATACATATTTCATAAGGTGTTAATTGGCACTTACTTACTCACTCACATTCCACAAATGGTTCAGTTTGACGGACAGATACTTTTCACATTTATTTGTTGTATTAATCAAACTACCTATTTATTATATATATTCATGTTCAGTCTCTCACGTTTGCCTGTGCATGTATCTCTCAGAAAGACAACATTAATGATAAATGGAACAAGATTGTCTACTATCAATTTGATTTGGGTATTAAGAATTAATGAAAGCACAATAACGCATGCACAACTAACGAATGGATATATATATATTGTGCATTTAAACATATATACAAGCATACACAAATGGTGACATTAATAATACACAATGACATACATACATACATTAACACAAATCGAGACACAGTGACAAACAAACATTAAAGACTCAAATTGAAGACTGAATTATTTGTACAAAAATAGCTAATAATAACAATTTACAATTTTACATTTAATTTATTGCATTCCTAATAATGATCTAATCTGACCAAACGAAATAAAGATTAGATTCAATAATGCATAATATAATAACACTTTGTTTATTTTATTTTTTATAATAACAATCAAACACTTTGCTAGTATTTAGTATGTTCTAACTTTCATAAATAACATAAAAGATAGACATACTAAATGCTGATATGATATAATAACAGACATTTCAAACAATGATCTAATCTGACGAAACAAAATACAGACTAGATTCATTAATGATGACTATATATTTTATTTAATTCCATTAATTTGTATAACATTTTTCAGTGATAAAATATTTAAAATATAACATCATTTCTGTTCATATTAACATCTAGAAGTCATCGTCATGGACTGCATCTGTGGTGGTTGTAGGTCTAAGTCCTGCGATGTGACTCACGGTACGTAATAATTGGGTCGTCGTCAGCTCGTCAATTTCGTATTTATCCCACGCCTCAAAGAGTCGTCCATGTAGCGAAGCATATTTCTTCCGATGGATTATTGTCAGTAGGTGCTCGCTGACGAGGCGGATCTGTAAGACGACGGTCTCTGCCTCGCCACGGAGTAGGGGTATCAAGACGTAGAAGCCTAAATTTGCTCTTCGAGCCTTACCATTGATACGACGATGCCATCCTGAAATTAGACAATTATTACCATACCATATCATGTACATAGCACAATATCATACAATAAATACATTGATGCAAAGCATCACAAGGCGCCGCCAATAGATGTACTGCCACCTGTGTTGTGGGATTACTGCCTCTATCCCTAAACACTTATAACAAGTACATTTTTTTTCTGATCAGATTTTTATTGTGGCATATACCACAACATATTCTCATACCTACGCGGATATACCACAACGTATTCTATTAACTACGAGGATATACCACAACATATACTCACAACTATGCGGATATACCACAACATATTATATTAACTACGCGGATATACCACAACATATTCTCATAACTACCCAGATATACCACAAGATATTCTCATAACTACCCAGATATACCACAACATATTCTCATAACTACCCAGATATACCACAACATATTCTCATAACTACGAGGATATACCACAACATATACTCATAACTACCCAGATATACCACAACATATTCTCATAACTACCCAGATATACCACAACATATTCTCATAAATACGTTGATATACCACAACATATTCTCATAACTACGCAGATATACCACAACATATTCTCATAACTACGCGGATATACCATAATATATTCTCATAACTATGCGGATATGCCACAACATATTCTCATAACTACGCGGATATACCACAACATATTCTCATGACTACGCAGATATACCACAACATATTCTCATAACTACGCGGATATACCACAACATATGCTCATAACTACGCGGATATACAACAACATATTCTCATAACTACGCGGATAACACGAAAGCTTTGGTCAAACCATGTATCTAAAAATAGATATGATTGGAAAACATAAAAGAAAACACCCCATCCAACTAAAACAGTGGCAACAGATACATTATGATCATTGTGTGTGTATGTATTTACGTTTATTTATCGCCGCTTGCACACATGATTTATTTTGAAAGTATTTCTTTATGTCAAACGTATGTATTTATTTTGCTTGTCAGCGTTTTATCTGATTACAGTCAAACCGGTGTTATTGGTCACCTTTATCGCCAGTAACTACAGGCCAATTTCGCTCACCTGCATTGCTTCCAAACTATTGGAGCATATTTTTGTCTCTAACAGCATGATCCATTTTCACAATAATGCTAATTCTAACATGGCTTCAGATCAAAATATAGTTGTGAATCTCAGCTTATCAGCTTCACACATGAGGTAAACGACAACCTTGAAAATGGTAAACAAACTGATGTTATTGTTATTGATTTTAGTAAAGGGTTTGACAAGGTTGATCACAACAAACTAATATACAAACTTAATGAGCTGGGTGTCCACCCCCTGGCATCACGGTGGATCAAGTCATTCCTAAAGGGCCGAACAAATAGTTGTGGATGGCTGCACTTCTGATACACTGCCTGTCATCTCTGGGGTCCCGCAAGGCTCTGTCTTAGGAACGTACCTTCCTAGCCTACATTAATGACCTCCCCAACTCCATCAAGAGTAAATCTAGACTGTTCGCAGATGACACCATATTGTATTTCACAGTAAAATCCTCCTCTGATGCACACATCCTCCAAAGTCACCTCAATGCTCTTGAACAATGGGAACGGGACTTGTCCATGCATTCATTCCAGAAAAGTGTGAGGTGCTGAGAATAACTCGCAAAAGAAAACCACTTATTTTCCCTTACACACTCCATAGCATGGTACTAAAATCAAACGATTCCGCCAAATATCTAGGTGTTACAATTAGTAAAGATTTAAACTGGTCTACCCACATAAACAACAACTGCTCCAAAGCTACTAATTCTCTCAGATTTATCAAAAGGAATGTAAAGACCGGTAATAAGAAGGTCAACGAAAAAGCTTATCACACCTATGTACGTCCTCTACTCGAGTATTGCTCAACCGTCTTGCACCCCTGGCAAAAGTCTCTCACCTATATAGCAGAAAGAGTGCAAAGATCAGCCGCACGCATGTCTGCAATGACTAACTATACAAGCAGTGTAACAATAATGATCAATTTCCTGAACTGGCAAACACTTGAATATCGACGCATACAATTATCAGTAAAATACCTATATAAAATCAAAATAAATTTGGTATGCTTCGACCAAAACCATCTAGCAGATACAAGGAACCTGAACTACTTAATTTCTCAGTCCCGAACCCAATACCATATAAACGCCTCCCCCAAACTAATACTTCTCTTGAATGGCCTCCCCTACTATGTACAGTCCAGCCCAGCTTAACCTTTTTTGCTGAGCGGTTGGCCACTGTACCACTAACATGATATCTGTTTTTAACCTTAGTATGTAGTTCTTTTAAAACTCTATTTCACTAATTGAGATTTTTAACGACTGTCCCTGGCAACAACTTCCTGTCATACTAGCGTCTAGAGTGTTGGGAGTACTATATAGAACTAGAATGTAGAACTTAAGCAGCCAGTTTCCAGATTCCCAATATGTTGTTTTATTATGCATTTGAACTCTATGAAGCAGCCACAAATAAATGATCAACAACAAAATAGGATAGTGGGTATTGCTCGTAAATCAAAACACAACTGGCGACGCATATATTGTTCTACCATCTACCGTATCTGGCGACGTATATACCCTAAGTTATATGATATGAGGTGAATATCCCATTCGTTGAACATGGCTACTCATGATGGTGATGATGATGTTGATGTGGTCAGTATGACCGAATTATGACTTTATATAATACCCGGATGGAATGGCCAATAACGATTTGAAACGTGCATTTATAATATGTTGTTTACTTCCAGGAGATGAAACATGATGTTTACAGATCTAGATGAGTTCATACATGCTCATTATTATCAAAATGTGAACTCGATGTTAGAAATATGCTATGCAGTATAAGAACGTATCAACCTTGTCAATTCATTTGCATATAGTGCGAAAATGGATGTATTAACATAATCTATGGATTCTCACAATGTCTTGAAGAATAATGCAGGACATCACCATTCAAGTACGGCCACATGAGTGTGAAACATGTAGAAAGACTTTCATTCAGTCTAGCCATTTAAAGCAGCATATATTTATACATACTGGAGAACGACCACATGAGTGTGGAATGTGTAACAAAGCTTTCAGTCTGTCTGCAAATTTAAAGCAGCATATGCTCATACATACTGGAGAACAACCACATGAGTGTGGAATGTGTAATAAAGCTTTCAGTCTGTCTGCAAATTTAAAGCAGCATATGCTCATACATACTGGAGAACGACGACATGAGTGTGGAATGTGTAATAAAGCTTTCAGTCGGTCTGGAACATTAAAGCAACATATACTCAAACATACCGGACAAGGACCGCATGAGTGTAACATATGTAATAAGGCTTTCAGTAAGCCTAGCCATTTAAAGGAGCATATGCTCATACATACCGGAGAACGAACACATCTGTGTGAAATATGCAATAAGGCTTTCCGTCGGTCTAGCCATTTAAAGCAACATATGTTCATACATACTGGAGAACGACCGCATGAGTGTGAAATATGCAATAAGGCTTTCAGTCGATCTAGCTATTTAAAGCAACATATGTTCATACATACTGGAGAATGTCCACATACCTGTGGAATATGTAATAAGTCATTCGGTCTGTCTTGTAATTTAAAGAAGCATATGTTCATACATACCGGGCAACGACCATATGAGTGTGAGATATGTAATAAAGCTTTCAATAATTCTAGCAATTTAAAGCGGCACATTAACATACATACTGAAGAACGGCCGCATTAGCATGAAATATGCAATAAAACGTTTACCTAGTCCTCTAATTTGAAGCAGCACCTGTACATTCATACGGGAGAATGGCAATACGAGTGTGGAATATGTAATACGGCTTTAAACGTTCACATGCGCATACATACTGGAGAAATGCCACACGAGTGTAATAATATATATAAACAATACAACGTTTGCCATGTTGGCAGTTTGAGACTGCACTTGCTCAAGCATAACAGAGAACGGTCATAAAGAGAAATGTAATTTGATTTACAGTCAGTCTAGAAATTTAATGGATCTCATGCACATTCATATTGGAGAACGGTCAAATGAATGAGTAATACGTATCTTTGAAGATGTTCCTTCAGCCCAGCGATTTAAAGAAGCACATTCACATACTTTCCGGAGAACGTCTTCATGAATGTTCATGTATGTCAGATATTTGACTAGTGTATAAATGTGAAGAGGAACATATATGGAATTCCTTAAACTAAATATAGCGTGCATAACATTCTGTGTGCTAAATATCTAAGTCGGCAATGAGTTGATTTGGCAGTTTCAAGCAGCACACGAGTGTGATCTGTGTACACACACGTATAGACTTTAACAGATGGACGCTCTCATACATTCCTTTGCTTTTGAAATGAGTTTGCTGCAGTAAATGTATGTGTATTTAGTCTTCATTTCAGTCTGGTATATACATCATATTTTCAACACAATGTGTCATACATATAAACAAATATAAGAACATTAGCTTTTATTTTAACGAAACATAACAATCATAACAACAGGGAGCCATAACAGTTGAATTAATGTAATAAATAATGTACATTTACTATATGCCAACAAAGGATTCCAACTGAAAGGACTGCTATACATTTAGGGATAAATCGGACATTATCTGCACATGATTTCATTGTAAATATTTCCCAAATAGTTATGTTGTACAATATCTAATGAGAGCCATCAGTCAGTTACTGCCCCATGCATACTCTTTAAACATATGTAGGTCCTCTTAAGTTATTTCCTACAGTATATCCAATTGGTAAACAATTTGTAATTTGTTGTTTTCGTTGTAAATATTGTCCAAATAGTTATCTTGTACAATATCTAATTATATATACAGTTGGAAGGAACACACATGTAGCAAACGCACCAATCTGTTTCCGCTTATTTGCTTGTATTTATTTACTGTTGTAACATGTGCTATATTTGCTTACAGAAGTGTAGCATGTATACGTTTTACCATAACATTCTTTAAAATAATTGTTAATATGTATTTAATAAACCAAATTGTGTTTGTTATAAAATCTACCGATTTTCTATTGAAATCCAACATCAATATGTTTGCACCCACTGCTTCTATACTGAATATAAATTCGATAATACACTGAAACAAACAATTATACTCATATTTATGTTTGCATGTTTTGTTCCTAGCCACTGCCTATTGAAATGGTTTCAACGTAAGCGTGTTCAGACTCAAACCGTTAGTGACATCATTTATTTATGACGTCGCCTAAACGCGACATTCTAGTGTAGTTTAGCGCCTGGCCGTTTTCAGTCTAAAATATAAAGATAATTTGTTTGTTTAAGGGACTGATCAAAATATAGTTCACTCTATAGGGAACTGTTGCCACTATTGTAAGATAGCAGTAATTTTGGATTACATTGGTAATTGTTTGGTTAGCGTTGTCGTCAATAAACATTGGCCTGTCAGCCAACTCATGATTGTCGAAATGGGGGACTAGGCATGGAGCTAGCACATTGTCACTGTATTTTTGGCCTGTCAGATTACCATCAAGAACGTACAAGTCTAACTTACAGTCAAAGGCAAAACATCCCCCAGACAGTTACACCCCACCTCCAAAAGCAGTTGTGCCCAAAATATGGTTGTCCTGAAATGAAGTGTTTCGTTGGCGCTAAACCCCTGCACGACCGTCGATAGGGCGTAACATAAAACGACTTTCATAAGACCAGTTTCCATGTGCGATTAGTCTACCTCAAATGTCCATGTAACCAGTCAAATCGAGCATGGCGATGAGCTAATGTCAAGTAAAGTCAAATGTGGACGTTATATGGGTCGTCGCGCTCGCAATCCCTGATTGTTTAGGCGTCTGATTACAGTACGCGTGCTAATGTGGCCCCAAACGCTAAATTACCACGAAGTGCACAAGCTGTACTGAACGGCCGTTACGGCGCCCGTCTGGATATGAGCCGGTCCTCTCGCGGCGTCGTTTAGCGTGATCTACCTGCACGTGGACGTCAGTAACATTCCCCGTTTGACGAACACGCTGCATCAGTCGTACAATGATGGAATAGTTAACCTAGTCTGCCACCCTTCTATGCCTAAAACAACCGTTGTATGTGTCAACAGCTTTCCACATTTCTGGTATGGTTAATTTTCGCCGCACGATACCCAGTCAATAGAAAATGAAAACTCTACATAACAAAGCATTCGTTCGCAAACACAAATGTTAGTACTTTACGTTGCACTTACACACCCTGCCATATAAACATAAATAAACGTCGATCAATAACCTGTTTCACAGGTAAGTAAGTAAGTACATGTATGTGTTTACAGGTAACGAAAACAGAAAACCGATTTAAAATATGTTCATTATTAAAAAAGATATTATTGAAACAAGTCAGGTGGTGCTTATCTTTTGTTGGAGTGTATACATAGAAAGCTAATATTATCTAGTGTCGTCAAAACCATTTCCCTGTTATATTAACCAACACTAGATATACCAGTGGATGTGGGCCGCCGTCGCTGAGCTGTTATGATTATTTATATTAACTCACTTGAAATCATTGCGCTATCTTCAATTCCATATCCGAATACTGTCATGTGAGTAAGCCATCCAGCTGGTTTGCAGAAGGTTGGAGGTTCCACCCGGGTGCTTGTCTGACATACTGCTCGGAATGAGACTCGGTGTATTCCTCCACCAATAACAGCCCAAGAATCGCGGCGGAATAAAACTAGTTCTTCAATCCTGATGACCTACTTTGACAGATGTATGCAAACCATTTTCAGTAAAATTCTACAGTCGTATGATTAGAATTGTGTTTCCAATATAACAAATTTTCAAATGGTACTGAACGGAATTAGCATAACCAATTTTGTAATCGCCATTGTTCTTTGTCGTCAGTCTTCCTCATACGCTATTTTCAAAATACTTCATAATAATTATTGCGCTTAAGTTTGTTTCTCTAATCTGAACGTGGAATATATTACTTCTAAACCTATTCATCCACAGCGTTCAAAGAGAGGGTAGTAATTTGGACCTCTGTTTATGACTAGAAAAGGAGCTTAGCTTTCAGTAAGCATATTGTAAAATGAATGTGATTTATTACAGTAAGTATGGAGAAATAGCTGTAAAATTAATGGGATTTATTACTGTAAGTATGGAGAAATAGATGTAAAATTAATGGGATTTATTACAGTAAGTATGGAGAAATAGCTGTACAATACATGGGATTTATTACAGTAAGTATGGAGATATAGATGTAAAATTAATGGGATATGTTACAGTAAGTATGGAGAAATAGCTGTAAAATTAATGGGATATATTACAGTAAGTATGGAGAAATAGATGTAAAATTCATGGGATTTATTACAGTAAGTATGGAGATATAGCTGTAAAATTAATGGGATATATTACAGTAAGTATGGAGAAATAGATGTAAAATTCATGGGATTTATTACAGTAAGTATGAAGATAAAGATGTAAAATTCATGGGATTTATTACAGTAAGTATGGAGAAATAGATGTAAAATGAATGGAATTTATTACAGTAAGTATGGAGATATAGATGTAAAATTAATGGGATTTATTACAGTAAGTATGGAGATATATATGTAAAATTAATGGGATTTACTACTGTAAGTATGGAGATATAGCTGTAAAATTAATGGGATTTATTGCAGTACGTATGTGGAAATATATGTAAAATTAATGGGATTTATTACAGTAAGTATGGAGAAATGGATGTAAAATTAATGGGATTTATTACAGTAAGTATGGAGAAATAGCTGTAAAATTCATGGGATTTATTACAGTAAGTATGGAGATATAGATGTAAAATTCATGGGATTTATTACAGTAAGTATGGAGAAATAGCTGTACAATACATGGGATTTATTACTGTAAGTATGGAGATATAGATGTAAAATTAATGGGATTTACTACAGTAAGTATGGAGATATAGCTGTAAAATTAATGGGATTTATTACAGTAAGTATGAGGAAATATATGTAAAATTAATGGGATTTATTACAGTAAGTATGGAGAAATGGATGTAAAATTAATGGGATTTATTACTGTAAGTATGGAGAAATAGCTGTAAAATTAATGGGATATATTATAGTAAGGATGGAGAGAAATAGATGTAAATTCTACTGTTGCATGCTTTTAATTTGTTTTCGGAAATAACTAGTTTAGGGTTAAAAGGAATTAGCTTACAAAGTCCTGTAATCGCCATGTTCTAGTTATTGCGTTTAAATTTGAGTCTCTAATCTAGACATGGAATAAATTACTTCTAATACGATTCGTCCATAGTCATAGGTGAGTGCAGAAACTTAGAGAGGGCAGTAATTTAGAGTTCTGTTTATAACAATAAAATGAGTTTAACTTTCCGTTAGCATATAATGAAATTAATGGGGTGTATTACAGTAATTATTGAGAACTATGAAACTTAGTTGCAATGGGCGGTTGTGGATTGAGTTTGAAGGCATGATCGACAGTAAACTGCTGTAATATCTTCCAATGCAATCGGGATATACTCGTTCTTGTCGACGTATATCAATACTAGCTTCATCTGTCAGCCGCAATATTTAACGAACATGCTCCTAATACCAACAATTCTGTTAGTGTAGACACTATGATTATTAATACATCTACATTGAACACACGTGATGTGCTGAGATAAGTGCGCATTTCCGATTGCTTACAGTGTATATAATAATCACACATTGTATATGACCAGCCAGTAATATGACAGGAAATGTTGCAAGTGCTAACTATTTGCAAACTTGAGTGGTTACGGTCATTGGCTACACATCACGTGTCACTCACAGCTGTTCGAATCCCAAATGGAAGCTTAACCTAATTCGTTTAATTTTGTTGTTGTTTTTTTATTCGAAATAAAATTAGCCACAAGCTAGTTAAATAATGGTTACCGATACCCTACTAGCATGGCGCCTGGCAAACAAGCATAATTATGATTCGGTAAGTACTGATGTTCATAAAAAGAGGTGTCTCATAAGTCAGAAATGGCTGGCCCTTTAAATAGGTGTGACACTATGATAAACAAACACCGCCGGTCGATCTCCTCACGACGTGCACGTCGTGACCGGTGCACATCCCGCAGCAGCAGCGTAGGATTCTGGGATCTTCTGGTCGTCGATCTTGCGAATAGGAAATCTCTCTAACGTGTGGCCATGGCTATGGCACATCAGGACAGATCCACCGCCTCTTCTATAGTGTTTTTACTCCCAGGCTGCCACACTCTTTCTTCGCTGGCGTTTTCGAGCTTTCGATATTTCGTCTACTTCTCCGGCGGATAGACGAGACGACGGATCTGAGGGAGCGGCAATGGTCATGGCTTCCACGTTCCCTTGAGTGACAATCGACGACCAGATGTCTAACTGTCAGATCCGTATAAATGCTGCTGCGGGGTGACCAACAGTGAGGAGTGTGGCCCTACAGAGGACCCATTCGAAAGAGAAACCAGGACTTGTCACCCTGAAGAACGAGGATGCCTTCACAGCTTCGTCAACATAAACAACTTAGAGAGAAATCAACATAAACAACTTAGAAAGTTCAGTCGCCCAAATGCATTTATGCGGTGGCGACTTTAAACAAAACTACATCGTTCGTTCGATAAACAAACACTTTTTATACACAAGTATGAGGTGTTCACGTCTATATATCTATCTTCCGCTAATGTCGAACTCCTCGCGGGGACGTAGACATATAATATATTCGGTTACATAAATATCTATTCCTTACCGTGCATTTTCTTGTTGCAAGATTACGCTTAGCTTAACGTCATTTTGAATATTGCTAAATAATTATTATAGCATGTATTTATATGATACACCATCATAATAAACACCGGATCCGGTCCATTACATGTATGTGAATCACTTGCATACTTAGCTCCCTTTTCCTAAAGACACCATCTGCACAAGTGTAAGTATATTTTATTTCTGATAATATTTTATTGTGGTATGTGCAGTATATATTTGTCAACACGTAAACTCCCAGCTTGCATGATATAGTTCAAGGTGAAATGTGGATATACTACAACATATTCTCATAAATAAGCGGATAAAGCGAATGTTTTCATTAAACCAGTTATCTAAAAATAGATATGATAATTATTATAATGATCTGATATGTTGACTCGGAATACCTTTGTGTTAACAGTTAAGTCGGGTGATGAGTATGCAAGTGAGTAATTTATTCTAAGAGGATTAAATAACAACGTAGCTACTTATCGGATCCATGTACTAGTTGATGACTTATATTAACTTTTGCTAAACGTTTTAGACTATTCTGTCATTGAATCGAAATGAAATTGTATTAGTATGTTGGCAATTAACCGGACATTAAGATTATTGACCGTGCAGTGTTATTTGAAAACATTGCTCTAATTTGTCCTGTTAGCAAGTATATATTCAAATAAATTGTTTGAATCAAATAAACTTGAGGAATTGTCTGATGTAAATAATTTTCTTTCAATGCAATTATGTTAATTTAAGACACAAATACCTAAACATGAATCATTTGTAGCATATATATTGTAATCATTGAACATGTATACGTGTACAGCGGCTCTATATACTCTGATATACGCTGATCATACTTTGTGTAGTTCACATTCTCGTAGGATTCTGATTGAATCCTCTACCAGGCATAATTGCGATGTGTGAACATATCGGTACATCTCTTTTTCTTACGAGCCTCTCGCTCTTTTCATCAATGTACAGGCATGATAACGCGGAATCATATGTCACCCTAACAATCAACCTGTAGCGTGTGACCGTATAGTGCGCCACCAAGCGAATTTGCACACTTTTTTCGTGAACTGAAATATCAAAAGGTATGGCTATTTAACAGCAATAGTGTTTTAATAAATATTCCGATTCTTAATTGTTACAATTAATGTTGTTATTATTTTGCAAGAATGTTTGGAATTTCTGATTTGTGTGTTATCAGTTGCCTATTTCAAATATGCTGCTGGTGGTTATGGTGGTTGTGGTGGTGGTGGTGGTTATGGTGGTGGTGGGGATACGATATGAGGTTAAAATCCAATCGTTGAACCCGACTAATATTAGTTGATACAAATTTAATTTAGCTCGCTGCTGTATTGCGAAACAAGTTCTTACAACTTATATTAATCACCCGAGGGAGACCACATTCCTGATGGAATCCATCGCCATGAAGGAGAGAGAAGAGGCAATGTGGACTTTTAGTACATTACCTAATGCCACAATCGTAACGACTGCAGTGGGGATCGAACTCCGGGCCTTTCGCATCTGATTCGATCGCGCTACCACGACTTCCACAAACAATATTGATGATGATGTTGATAATATCTTCATGGCCCAACTGTGACTTATTATAATAAGGTTTATAACGGCAAATAATTACTGAAACATTCAGTTGTGACTTATGAATATTTAATATGTTGTCTGCTTACAGGAGATGAGACCTGGTGCTTACAGGAACAGATCTAGATGAGTTCATTTGCAAGAATTTGAAACTTCACATGATGAAACATACTGAAGAACGTCCACATAAGTGTGAAATATGTAATAAGACGTTTAGCAAGTCTGGCAATTTAAAGCAACATATGCGTGTGCATACTGGAGAACGACCATATGAGTGTGAAATATGTAATAAGACTTTTAGCCAGTCTGGCAATTTAAAGCAACATATGCGTGTGCATACTGGGGAACGGCCATATGAGTGTGAAATATGTAATAAGACTTTTACCCAATTTGCATCTTTAAAGGAGCACATGCTCATACATACTGGAGAACAACCATATGAGTGTGACATATGTAACAAAACGTTTAGCCATTCCAGTAGTTTGAAGATGCACATGATGAAGCATACTGGAGAACGTCCACATAAGTGTGAAATATGTAATGCGGCTTTTAGCCAGTCTGGCGCTATAAAGCAACATATGCTTGTGCATACCGGAGAACGTCCACATGAGTGTGAAATATGTAATAAGACATTTAGCCAGTCTGGTACTTTAAAGCATCATATGCGTATACATACTGGAGAACGTCCACATGAGTGTGAAATATGTAATAAGACATTTAACCATTCTGGTACTTTAAAGCAACATATGCTTGTGCATACTGGAGAACGTCTACATGAGTGTGAAATATGTAATAAAACAGTTCGCCAATCTGAAACTTTAAAGAGGCACATGCTCATGTGTATCATACTGGGGAACGACCTTATCGGTGTGAAACATGTAATAAAGCGTTTATTCATTCCGGAATTTTGAAGCGGCACATGCTCAATCATACTGGTTAACAGCCATGTGAGTGTGGAATATGTAACACAGTTTGAAGGTGCACTGTGGCATACATCCTGGAGAGTGACCAACAACTGAGTGTGGAATATGTAATACGGATTTTAGCCTGTCTGACAGTTTCAAGGTGCACAGTCGCATACATACTGGAGAGCGACCAACAACTGAGTGTGGAATATGTAATACGTATTTTAGCCTGTCTGACAGTTTCAAGGTGCACAGTCGCATGCATACTGGAGAGCGACCAACAACTGAGTGTGGAATATGTAATACGGCGTTTAGCCGGTCTGACAGTTTGAAGGAGCACATGCTCAACTATTCTATAGAACGATTACGTGAATTATATAATAATCCAGATTAATGAGTGTAGAAAAGCACATGGTCACATCATCGAAGAACGACAACACTAATGTGCATATATGTCAGATGTTTGACAAGTGTATACATTTGAAGAGGAATATGTATGATATGCCGGACAACTTCCACTAGAGTGCTAAATCACTAAGACGGCTATCATTGGCTATGTCAGTTTGAAACAGCGCATGATCACATCAGTGGAATATTTGTACAAACACGTATATACTAGCTAGCGAATTAAAGAGGGAGCTGATCATACAATCCTTTGCACTTCGAAATGTGTGTGAAGGAAATGTATATATATTTAATCTTTATTTCAGTACCATAGAACATTATTTCACAACATGCAGTACATATAGATAACTTTGCCATTTTGCTCCTCTGCTATTTTGTTCTTGGTTTCTGTCCATACACTGAGTCGAACATTTAGAATACTACAATATATTTTGTACATTGAAGATGCCATGAAACCTGTCCGATCTCGCAATTACACGTGCAGTGTGTACATTAAACTAAGTACTTTGACGATAGTAAGTAAATTATTGTAGTGTATATTTTGTATATTGAAGATGCCATGAAATCTGTCCGAGCTCGCAATTACACGTGCAGTTTGTACATTAAGCTAAGTACTTTGTATGTGGATTGCATTTACAATACCTAGTATTGATGTTGTATATTATCTATTCAGTTAAAATATAAGAAACACATCAATTTACACACTGTACCAGATGGGAAACATTTAGCCTTACAGTAACTAGTTCTGTTATATATTATCAATGCAGTTATGTCATTGCAAACGCATACATCTATTGTACTTAACTGCTAGTATTTACTGTTGTCATGTGTGTTGCATTTCCTTGTATATAGATGTTGTATGATTTACATTCATTTAAATAGAATAACTTCTTTGTCGTTGATTGTACATTGTTCTAAGCATGTTGTTTGTACATTATTCTAAGCACGTTGCTTGTACATTATTCTAAGCACGCTGTTTGTACATTGCTCTAAGCACGCTGGTTGTACATTACTCTAGGCACACTGTTTGTACATTGTTCTAAGTACGCTGTTTGTACATTGCTCTAAGCACGCTGTTTGTACATTGCTCAAAGCATGTCTCTTGTACATTGCTCTAAGCACGTTGTTTGCACATTGCTCTAAGCATGTCGATTGTACATTGCTCTAAGCACGTTGTTTGCACATTGCTCTAAGCATGTCGATTGTACATTGCTCTAAGCACGTTGTTTGCACATTTCTCTAAGCATGTCGTTTGTACATTGCTCTAAGCACGTTGTTTGCACATTGCTCTAAGCAAGTCGATTGTACATTGCTCTAAGCACGTTGTTTGTACATTGCTCTAAGCCTGTCTCTTGTACATTACTCTAAGCACGTTGTTTGTACATTGATATAAGCATGTCGCTTGTACATTGCTCTTAGCACGTTGCTTGTACATTGCTCTAAGCATGTCGCTTGTACATTGCTCTTAGCACGTTGTTTGTACATTGCTCTAAGCATGTCGATTGTACATTGCTCTAAGCACGTTGTTTGTACATTGCTCTAAGCATATCGCTTGTACATTGGTCTAAGCACATTGTTTGAACATTGCTCAAAGCATGTCGATTGTACATTGCTTTAAGCACGTTGTGTGTACATTAGCCTATGCACGCTGCTTGTACATTACATTGTTTGTACTTTGCTATACGGACGTTGCTTGTACATTGCTCTATTCACGTTGTTTGTACATTGCTCTAACCACATTGTGTGTACTTTGCTATACGAATGCTGCTTGTACATTGCTCTAAGCACGTTGTGTGTACATTGCTCTATTCACGTTGTGTGTGCGTTGCTCTATTCACGATGTTTGTACATTGCTCTAAGCACGTTGTTGGTACGTTGCTCTAAGCACTTTGTTTGTACATTGCTCATATGCACGTTGTTTGTACATTGCTCTATGCATGTTGCTTGTACATTGCTCTAAGCACATTGTATGTATCATTATTATTCGTCTGATTCGGCATATTATCCGTTCTTGTTTCTTCATATTTTTGTAATCGTTTTTCCTGTACATCTGTATCAAAATCAATACCCTCGAATCTAGCTATATACCTGTACGTTTTACCCTTATATATCGTCGTTACCGGTTATCCGTGTGAGCGACGCTTCGTGAGATTAGTCAGTTTAGATGTGTCGAAGATTTTTGGAGGATAGTGCAATGATACAGAGAGAGGACCATTCCATTCCTGTTTTGTTTACATGCAAGATGTAAAGCACAGACACGAGAACTTTTTAAAGTCCATCTGAAAGACTGTTAATTATATTAGGGCCATACGTAGGCTCGTACCTGCGATTCCTGCATTATCAGTATATTAACATAACAGTTGGCCAGTAGGTATGTGTGTCTTCAACAACAACAACAAGCCGTACAGTATTAGTTAATTTAATTGTCCGTGCAAAGATATCCTCGTACATTATCGCATGTGTCCTTACATTGTTGGTATTATACACAGAGCCGCAGTGGCCGAGTTGTCTAACGTGCCGTTGATGGAACAGGCCTTTCACTGATATCATCATTGCAAAAAGTTCGCTCCATATCGGGGACAAGAGATAAATGATTATATATCGGAGAAAGCGGTCAGAGTATCTATTATTTCCCAGGAAATGCGATTGTTCCACTCCCAGCCGCAGCAGAAGGACCTCCCAACAAATAATCAGAAAATGATTGATGGGCAGTGGGAATAATAAAGAATACTATTTGGACGGTACGGAGAATAGACTCGGATGTGTTGGATACATTTCCACACTAAAATATTATCACTTATGTCCCTTAGTAAAAATACGCCGTTTATACTCAACAATGGGACAATTTATTAATAGGTAATTATATACTAACCCCCAAATGCATAATAATTTTATGCCACGGCGACTTTGGAGAACATTGTATAGTTAGTTGGGTAATAATTTGTTTGTATATATACATTGCAATACCTTCTACTGGTGGTTCAACGGCTGATTCGGACTGAGCTTATTCTGACCAGATCAGCAGTGGTTTATTCTGACCGCTCCCACCGTTAACGATATCTAGAGGCAGTAAACGAAATATACAATGGGCAGTAATCTTGAAATAATTGGCAGTAATATGGACATTAGGGTTAGTATTAAAGTTGATCTTCAATTGAAGAGTATTCTAATTTGCATTAGTGTACTGCCACCTGTTGTGTTAGATTACTGCCTCTATCCCTAAACACTTATAAAAAGTACATTTTCTTTTTGATCAGATTTTTATTGTGGCATATACCACAACATATTCTCATAACTACCCGGATATACCATAACATATTCTATTAACTACGCGGATATACCACAACATATTCTCATAACTACCCAGATATACCACAACATATTCTCATAACTACGCGGATATACCACAACATATTCTCATAACTACGCGGATATACCACAACATATTCTCATAACTACGCGGATATATACCACAACATATTCTCATAACTACCCATATATATCACAACATATTCTCATAAATACGCGGATATACCACAACATATACTCATATCTACGTGGATATACCACAACATATTCTCATAACTACGCGGATATACCACAACATATTCTCATAACTACGCGGATATACCACAACTTATCCTCATATCTACGCGGATATATCACAACATATTCTCATATCTACGTGGATATACCACAACATATTCTCATAACTACGCGGATATACCACAACATATTCTAATATCTACGCGGATATACCACAACATATTCTCATAACTACGCGGATATACCACAACATATTCTCATAACTACAAGGATATACCACAACATATTCTCATAACTACAAGGATATACCACAACATATACTCATATCTACGTGGATATACCACAACATATTCTCATAATTACGCGGATATACCACAACATATTCTAATATCTACGCGGATATAACACAACATATTCTCATAACTACGCGGATATACCACAACATATTCTCATAACTACAAGGATATACCACAACATATTCTCATAACTACGCGAATAACTCGAAAGCTTTGGTCAAACCATGTATCTAAAAATAGATATGATAATGAATGCAAGTGATTAATTTATTTTATGAGAATTAAGTTACAACTTATCTACCTATGAGTTATGAAATTATCCAATACTATTTGACTGGAAAATTATCCAATACTATTTATATTCCTGATATGGTAAGTGTTTGTTGTTACTGATTTTAGACATAGAGGATATTTGTGTTTAAATACTTATTATTTCCAATGATTTAGGATAATATTATAGCTGTTCTCATATTTAATTAATTTTAACTTGCTCTATCGGGTGCCTCATTTCTATTCAATACACAACAGCACAACCACTCGTTTTAGTGTGAAGGTCCTTAATAAGATATAGTTCCGGTATAATGTTCTAGTTAGTTTCTGTTTTCTGTCAAAATTAAACACTACAGACAAAAGAAATTCATTAGAATATATTACGTTATATTAACTTTTCATGATTGTAAGAAAAGGAATACGAAAATCAAGGTGTGACATAGAAAATGCATCTTTCATTGTTTGAAAACAGTCGGAAAGATGGCGTTTTCTTTACCTAAGACAATTCGATCATTCATTGGAAAACATAAAAGAAAACACCCCATCCAAATAAAACAGTGACAACAGATACATTATGATCATTGTGTGTGTATGTTTTTACGTTTATTTATCGCCGCTTGCACATATGATTTATTTTGAAAGTATTTCTTTATGTCAAAATTGTGTATTTATTTTGGTTGTCAGCGTTCTATCTGATTACAGTCAAACCGGTGTTATTGGTCACCTGTATCGCCAGTAACTACAGGCCAATTTCTCTCACCTGCATTGCTTCCAAACTATTGGAGCATATTTTTATCTCTAACATCAAGATCTATTTTGACAATAATGACCTCCTAAGCCAATTCCAACATGGCTTCAGATCAAAACATAGTTGTGAATATCAGCTTATCAGTTTCACACAAGAGGTAAACGACAACCAATGGTAAACAAACTGATGTTATTTTTATGGATTTTATTAAAGCATTTGACAAGGTTCATCACAACAAACTAATATACAAACGTAATGAGCTGGGTGTCCACCCCCTGGCATCACGGTGGATCAAGTCATTCCTAAAGGGCTGATCCCAAAATGTAGTTGTGGACGGTTGCACTTCTGATATACTGCCTGTCATATATGGGGTCCCGCAAGGCTATGTCTTAGGAACTTATCTCTTTCTAGCCTACATTAATGACCTCCTCAACTACATCAAGAGTAAAGCTAGACTGTTCGCAGATGACACCATATTGTATCTCACAGTAAAATCCTCCTCTGGTGCACAAATCCTCCAATTTGACCTCAATGCTATTGATCAATGGGAACGGGACTTGTCCATGGATTCATTCTAGTCAAGTGTTAGGTGCTGAGAATAACTCGCAAAAGAAATCCACTTATTTTCCCTTACACACTCCATAGCGTGGTATTAAAATCGATTCCGCCAAATATCTAGGTGTTACAATTAGTAAAGATTTAAACTGGTCTACCCACATAAACAACATCTGCTACAAAGCTACTAATTCTCTCAGATTCATCAAAAGGAATGTAAAGACTGGTATAGAAGGTCACGTAAAAGCTTATAACACCTGTGTACTTCTCTCTCGGTTGCTAAACCGTCTTGCACCCCTGGCAAGTATTTCAACTATAAAGCAGAAAGTGTGCAAAGGTCAGCCGCACGCATGTTTGCATTGACTATAACTATGCAAGCAGTTATGATTAATTCCCTGACTGGCAAACATTTGAATATCGAAGCATACAATCATTAGTAATATACCTTTATAAATCAAAATAAATTTGGTATGAGTCGCCAAAACAACCTGATACAATGAATATGAACTACTTAATTCCTCAGTCCCGAACCCAATACCATATAAACTCTTTTGTTGTGTGGTGTTTGTTGTGGTTTTTTTTGGGGTTGGGGTTTGTGGGTGTATGTTTTTATGTTTTTAGCACTCTCTTATTTCACTAATTGAGATTTTTAACCACTGTCCCTGACAAGAGCATCCCTGTCATACTAGCTTCTGAGTGTTGGGAGTACTGTGTAGAACTAGAATGTAGAACTTAAGCAGCCAGTTTCCAGATTCCCAATATGTTGTTTTATTATGCATTTTAACTCTATGAAGCAGCCACAAATAAATTATTAACAACAAAATAGAATAGTGGGTATTGCTCGTAAATTAAAACACAACTGGCGACGCATATATTGTTCTACCATCTACCGTATCTGGCGACGTATATACCCTAAGTTATACGATATGAGGTGAATATGGTTTGTGGTGTGTGTGTGTTGGTCAGTATGACCGAATTATGACTTTATGCAATAAGCGGTATGCATTTATGGCATGTAAATATTTAATATGTTGTTTACTTCCAGGAGATGAAACATGATGTTTGCAGATCTAGATGAGTTCATTTATTTAAGTATTTGTGCTATGAACATATTCATGTTCGTCCATTTCGGATCATCAATTTAATATTCACTAGAAAAACAGTCGAGGATATATCATCGTTTCGCTTATTTTTGGCTTATATATGCTCATTATTTTCAAAATGTGAACTCGATGTTAGAAAGATGTTATGCTGTTTAAGAACTTATTAACCTTGTCAATTCATATTCATATAGTGCGAATAAAGGATGTATTAACATAATCTATGGATTCTCACAATGTCTAGAAGAACAATGCAGGACATCACCATTCAAGTACGACCAAATGAGTGTGAAACATGTAGAAAGACTTTCAATAAGTCTAGCCATTTAAAGGAGCATATGCTCATACATACTGGAGAACGACCGTATGTGTGTGCAATATGTAATAAGGCTTTCAGTCGGTCTAGCTGTTTAAAGGAGCATATGTTCATACATACTGGAGAACGACCGTATGTGTGTGAAATATGTAATAAAGCGTTCGTCGTTCTAGCTATTTAAAGCAGCATATGTTCATGCATATTGGAGATCGACCACATGTGTGTGGAATGTGTAATAAAGCTTTCAGTTTGTCTGGATCTTTAAAGAGGCATATGCTCATACATACTGGAGAACCACCACATGCGTGTGGAATGTGTATGAAGCTTTTAGTTTTTCTGGAAATTTAAAGCAGCATATGCTCATACATACTGGAGAACGACCGTATGAGTGTGACATATGTAATAAGGCTTTCAGTCAATCTGGAAATTTAAATAAGCATGTGTTCATACATACCGGGGAACGACCGTATGAGTGTGAAATATGTAATAAGGTTTTCAGTCAATATGGAAATTTAAAGCAGCATAGGCTCATACATACTGGAGAACGACCGTATGAGTGTAAACTATGTAATAAGGCTTTCAGTCAGTCTAGCCATTTAAAGAAGCATATGCTCATACATACTGGAGAACGACCGCATGAGTGTGATATATGTAATAAAGCTTTCAGTCATTCTAGCCATTTAAAGCAGCATATGCTCATACATACTAGAGAATGACCACATGTGTGTGGAATGTGTATTAAAGCTTTTAGTCTGTCTCGAACTTGAAAGCAACATATGCTCATACATACTGGAGAATGACCACATGCGTGTGGAATTGTAATAA
>CM026387.1:22663811-22708353 GCA_014843695.1 Archivesica marissinica
TTGTACATAACAATAATAATTACGAAACATGACAGTAGTGGAATGCACAAATGTGTCGATACTTTGACAACACGTTGTACATAACAATAATAATTACGAAACATGACAGTAGTGGAATGCACAAATGCGTCGATACTTTGACAACACGTTGTACATAACAATAATAATTACGAAACATGACAGTAGTGGAATGCACAAATGCGTCGATACTTTGACAACACGTTGTACATAACAATAATAATTACGAAACATGACAGTAGTGGAATGCACAAATGAGTCGATACTTTGACAACACGTTGTACATAACAATAATAATTTCGAAACATGACAGTAGTGGAATGCACAAATGCGTCGATACTTTGACAACACGTTGTACATAACAATAATAATTACGAAACATGACAGTAGTGGAATGCACAAATGCGTCGATACTTTGACAACACGTTGTACATAACAATAATAATTACCAAACATGACAGTAGTGGAATGCACAAATGCGTCGATACTTTGACAACACGTTATACATAACAGTAATAATTACGAAACATGACAGTAGTTGAATGCACAAATGTGTCGATACTTTGACAACACGTTGTACATAACAATAATAATTACGAACCATGACAGTAGTGGAATGAACAAATGAGTCGATACTTTGACAACACATTGTACATACCAATAATAATTACGAAACCTGACAGTAGTGGAATGCACAAATGTGTCGATACTTTGACAACACGTTGTACATAACAATAATAATTACGAAACATGACAGTAGTGGAATGCACAAATGAGTCGATACTTTGACAACACGTTGTACATAACAATAATAATTACGAAACATGACAGTAGTGGAATGCACAAATGCGTCGATACTTTGACAACACGTTGTACATAACAATAATAATTACGAAACATGACAGTAGTGGAATGCACAAATGTGTCGATAATTTGACAACACGTTGTACATAACAATAATAATTACGAACCATGACAGTAGTGGAATGAACAAATGAGTCGATACTTTGACAACACATTACCATAAATAATAATTACGAAACATGACAGTAGTGGAATGCACAAATGTGTCGATACTTTGACAACACGTTGTACATAACAATAATAATTACGAAACATGACAGTAGTGGAATGCACAAATGAGTCGATACTTTGACAACACGTTGTACATAACAATAATAATTACGAAACATGACAGTAGTGGAATGCACAAATGCGTCGATACTTTGACAACACGTTGTACATAACAATAATAATTACGAAACATGACAGTAGTGGAATGCACAAATGTGTCGATACTTTGACAACACGTTGTACATAACAATAATAATTACGAAACATGACAGTAGTGGAATGCACAAATGAGTCGATACTTTGACAACACGTTGTACATAACAATAATAATTACGAAACATGACAGTAGTGGAATGCACAAATGTGTCGATACTTTGACAACACGTTGTACATAACAATAATAATTACGAAACATGACAGTAGTGGAATGCACAAATGCGTCGATACTTTGACAACACGTTGTACATAACAATAATAATTACGAAACATGACAGTAGTGGAATGCACAAATGTGTCGATACTTTGACAACACGTTGTACATAACAATAATAATTACGAAACATGACAGTAGTGGAATGAACAAATGAGTCGATACTTTGACAACACATTACGCATAAGAGTAATAATTACGAAACATGACAGTAGTTGAATGCACAAATGTGTCGATACTTTGACAACACGTTGTACATAACAATAATAATTACGAACCATGACAGTAGTGGAATGAACAAATGAGTCGATACTTTGACAACACGTTGTACATAACAATAATAATTACGAAACATGACAGTAGTGGAATGCACAAATGTGTCGATACTTTGACAACACGTTGTACATAACAATAATAATTACGAAACATGACAGTAGTGGAATGCACAAATGCGTCGATACTTTGACAACACGTTGTACATAACAATAATAATTACGAAACATGACAGTAGTGGAATGCACAAATGTCGATACTTTGACAACACGTTGTACATAACAATAATAATTACGAAACATGACAGTAGTGGAATGCACAAATGCGTCGATACTTTGACAACTCATACACAACAATAATAATTACGAAACATGACAGTAGTGGAATGCACAAATGTGTCGATACTTTGACAACACGTTGTACATAACAATAATAATTACGAAACATGACAGTAGTGGAATGCACAAATGCGTCGATACTTTGACAACACGTTGTACATAACAATAATAATTACGAAACATGACAGTAGTGGAATGCACAAATGCGTCGATACTTTGACAACACGTTATACATAACAATAATAATTACGAAACATGACAGTAGTGGAATGCACAAATGCGTCGATACTTTGACAACACGTTGTACATAACAATAATAATTACGAAACATGACAGTAGTGGAATGCACAAATGCGTCGATACTTTGACAACACGTTGTACATAACAATAATAATTACGAAACATGACAGTAGTGGAATGCACAAATGCGTCGATACTTTGACAACACGTTGTACATAACAATAATAATTACGAAACATGACAGTAGTGGAATGCACAAATGTGTCGATACTTTGACAACACGTTGTACATAACAATAATAATTACGAAACATGACAGTAGTGGAATGCACAAATGCGTCGATACTTTGACAACACGTTGTACATAACAATAATAATTACGAAACATGACAGTAGTGGAATGCACAAATGTGTCGATACTTTGACAACACGTTGTACATAACAATAATAATTACGAAACATGACAGTAGTGGAATGCACAAATGCGTCGATACTTTGACAACACGTTGTACATAACAATAATAATTACGAAACATGACAGTAGTGGAATGCACAAATGTGTCGATACTTTGACAACACGTTGTACATAACAATAATAATTACGAAACATGACAGTAGTGGAATGCACAAATGCGTCGATACTTTGACAACACGTTGTACATAACAATAATAATTACGAAACATGACAGTAGTGGAATGCACAAATGTGTCGATACTTTGACAACACGTTGTACATAACAATAATAATTACGAAACATGACAGTAGTGGAATGCACAAATGCGTCGATACTTTGACAACACGTTGTACATAACAATAATAATTACGAAACATGACAGTAGTGGAATGCACAAATGTGTCGATACTTTGACAACACGTTGTACATAACAATAATAATTACGAAACATGACAGTAGTGGAATGCACAAATGCGTCGATACTTTGACAACACGTTGTACATAACAATAATAATTACGAAACATGACAGTAGTGGAATGCACAAATGTGTCGATACTTTGACAACACGTTGTACATAACAATAATAATTACGAAACATGACAGTAGTGGAATGCACAAATGAGTCGATACTTTGACAACACGTTGTACATAACAATAATAATTACGAAACATGACAGTAGTGGAATGCACAAATGCGTCGATACTTTGACAACACGTTGTACATAACAATAATAATTACGAAACATGACAGTAGTGGAATGCACAAATGCGTCGATACTTTGACAACACGTTGTACATAACAATAATAATTACGAAACATGACAGTAGTGGAATGCACAAATGCGTCGATACTTTGACAACACGTTGTACATAACAATAATAATTACGAAACATGACAGTAGTGGAATGCACAAATGCGTCGATACTTTGACAACTCATTGTACATAACAATAATAATTACGAAACATGACAGTAGTGGAATGCACAAATGCGTCGATACTTTGACAACACGTTGTACATAACAATAATAATTACGAAACATGACAGTAGTGGAATGCACAAATGCGTCGATACTTTGACAACACGTTATACATAACAGTAATAATTATGAAACATGACAGTAGTGGAATGCACAAATGCGTCGATACTTTGACAACACGTTATACATAACAATAATAATTACGAAACATGACAGTAGTGGAATGCACAAATGCGTCGATACTTTGACAACACGTTGTACATAACAATAATAATTACGAAACATGACAGTAGTGGAATGCACAAATGCGTCGATACTTTGACAACACGTTATACATAATAATAATTACGAAACATGACAGTAGTAGAATGCACAAATGAGTCGATACTTTGACAACTCTTTGCACATAACAATAATAATTACCAAACATGACAGTAGAGGAATGCACACATGCGTCGATACTTTAACAACACGTTGTACATAACAATAATAATTACGAAACATGACAGCAGTGGAATGCCCAAATGCGTCGATACTTTGACAACACGTTGTACATAACAATAATAATTACGAAACATGACAGTAGTGGAATGCACAAATGTGTCGATACTTTGACAACACGTTGTACATAACAATAATAATTACGAAACATGACAGTAGTGGAATGCACAAATGAGTCGATACTTTGACAACACGTTGTACATAACAATAATAATTACGAAACATGACAGTAGTGGAATGCACAAATGTGTCGATACTTTGACAACACGTTGTACATAACAATAATAATTACGAAACATGACAGTAGTGGAATGCACAAATGCGTCGATACTTTGACAACTCATTGTACATAACAATAATAATTACGAAACATGACAGTAGTGGAATGCACAAATGCGTCGATACTTTGACAACACGTTGTACATAACAATAATAATTACGAAACATGACAGTAGTGGAATGCACAAATGCGTCGATACTTTGACAACACGTTATACATAACAGTAATAATTATGAAACATGACAGTAGTGGAATGCACAAATGCGTCGATACTTTGACAACACGTTGTACATAACAATAATAATTACGAAACATGACAGTAGTGGAATGCACAAATGCGTCGATACTTTGACAACACGTTGTACATAACAATAATAATTACGAAACATGACAGTAGTGGAATGCACAAATGCGTCGATACTTTGACAACACGTTATACATAATAATAATTACGAAACATGACAGTAGTAGAATGCACAAATGAGTCGATACTTTGACAACACGTTGTACATAACAATAATAATTACCAAACATGACAGTAGTGGAATGCACACATGTGTCGATACTTTGACAACACGTTGTACATAACAATAATAATTACGAAACATGACAGTAGTGGAATGCACAAATGTGTCGATACTTTGACAACACGTTGTACATAACAATAATAATTACGAAACATGACAGTAGTGGAATGCACAAATGCGTCGATACTTTGACAACACGTTGTACATAACAATAATAATTACGAAACATGACAGTAGTGGAATGCACAAATGCGTCGATACTTTGACAACACGTTGTACATAACAATAATAATTACGAAACATGACAGTAGTGGAATGCACAAATGCGTCGATACTTTGACAACACGTTGTACATAACAATAATAATTACGAAACATGACAGTAGTGGAATGCACAAATGCGTCGATACTTTGACAACTCATTGTACATAACAATAATAATTACGAAACATGACAGTAGTGGAATGCACAAATGCGTCGATACTTTGACAACACGTTGTACATAACAATAATAATTACGAAACATGACAGTAGTGGAATGCACAAATGCGTCGATACTTTGACAACACGTTATACATAACAGTAATAATTACGAAACATGACAGTAGTGGAATGCACAAATGCGTCGATACTTTGACAACACGTTATACATAACAATAATAATTACGAAACATGACAGTAGTGGAATGCACAAATGCGTCGATACTTTGACAACACGTTGTACAAAACAATAATAATTGCGAAACATGACAGTAGTGGAATGCACAAATGCGTCGATAATTTGACAACACGTTATACATAATAATAATTACGAAACATGACAGTAGTAGAATGCACAAATGAGTCGATACTTTGACAACACTTTGCACATAACAATAATAATTAACACACATGACAGTAGTAGAATGCACACATGTGTCGATACTTTGACAACACGTTGTATATAACAATAATAATTTCGAAACATGACAGTAGTGGAAAGGACAAATGTGTCGATACTTTGACAACACGTTGTACATAATAGTAATAATTATGAAACATGACAGTAGTGGAATGCACAAATGCGTCGATACTTTGACAACACGTTATACATAACAATAATAATTACGAAACATGACAGTAGTGGAATGCACAAATGCGTCGATACTTTGTCAACACGTTGTACATAACAATAATAATTACGAAACATGACAGTAGTGGAATGCACAAATGCGTCGATACTTTGACAACACGTTATACATAACAATAATAATTACGAACCATGACAGTAGTAGAATGCACAAATGCGTCTATACTTTGACAACACTTTGCACATAACAATAATAATTACCAAACATGACAGTAGTGGAATGCACACATGCGTCGATACTTTGACAACACGTTGTACATAACAATAATAATTACGAAACATGACAGTAGTGGAAAGCACAAATGTGTCGATACTTTGACAACACGTTGTACATAACAATAATAATTACGAAACATGACAGCAGTGGAATGCACAAATGCGTCGATACTTTGACAACACGTTGTACATAACAATAATAATTACGAAACATGACAGTAGTGGAATGCACAAATGTGTCGATACTTTGACAACACGTTGTACATAACAATAATAATTACGAAACATGACAGTAGTGGAATGCACAAATGCGTCGATACTTTGACAACACGTTGTACATAACAATAATAATTACGAAACATGACAGTAGTGGAATGCACAAATGTGTCGATACTTTGACAACACGTTGTACATAACAATAATAATTACGAAACATGACAGTAGTGGAATGCACAAATGCGTCGATACTTTGACAACTCATTGTACATAACAATAATAATTACGAAACATGACAGTAGTGGAATGCACACATGTGTCGATACTTTGACAACACGTTGTACATAACAATAATAATTACGAAACATGACAGTAGTGGAATGAACAAATGCGTCAATACTTTGACAACACGTTGTACATAACAATAATAATTACGAAACATGACAGTAGTGGAATGCACAAATGTGTCGATACTTTGACAACACGTTGTACATAACAATAATAATTACGAAACATGACAGTAGGTGAATGCACAAATGCGTCGATACTTTGACAACACGTTATACATAACAATAATAATTACGAAACATGACAGTAGTGGAACGCACAAATACGTCGAAACTTTGACAACACGTTGTACATAACAATAATAATTACGAAACATGACAGTAGTCGAATGCACAAATGCGTCGTTACTTTGACAACACGTTGTACATAACAGTCACAAGTACGAAAAATGACAGTAGTGGAATGCACAAATGCGTCGATACTTTGACAACACGTTATACATAACAATAATAATTACGAAACTTGACAGTAGTTGAATGCACAAATGCGTCGATACTTTGACAACACGTTGTACATAACATTAATAATAACAAAGCACAAAGTGGTATTGTTGGACATTTCCATCGTTATAAAGAGTTATTTAGCTTAGTGTTAAAGTAGTATTAATCACAACTGTGATTTGTTGCAATTTAAAGTCTCTTCGTGCATTTTCCTTTCTTCAGTTGGAAAAATATTAATATAATTCATATGCAAATTTGCCCTTGTATTGACTTTAGCAAAGCATCATTTACAGAGTTATTAGTGATTTTGTTAAAATCTCCTCATATCCGCAGAGTGAGTGCTTTAGTTCTAGAGTTCTTCGAAAGGCAATAAAGGAAATTGCCAACATATCAAAAACCAATCTTCCAGAAGTATATGGTACAATACAATCAGCGCAAATCCAAGTGGTATACAGCAAATGCATGCAACATGCACACGCTTTCTTTTCGTATCCCAAAGAAGCAATGACATTGTAAGCGAACAGGTTTGCTTAGTTGCTCAAGTACTTGTGGGAGGTCGTCTCACCGATGCGGGAGAAATAAACTGTACTCCATTGTCTAAAATGGACAACAAAGTGCAACCCATTTTGAAAACGATGCAATATATTGTAATATTGTAAAACAGCACCAAAGGCAATGATTTTGCAGTACATTGTTTCTGATGACAATGAAATCCGGAATGCTAAGGTCAGTATTAAATCTGAGACCCATAAACAGGTATACGTATTTAATAAAGAAACATTTCAAAATGAATATATTAGCACAACAGTGATTCATCTGATAAAATCAAGCGACTGGGCAATAACAAAAGGTTTAGCAGATGGATCAAACTTTTCGAAGGTCTGCAGAGAAAACCGTTTGAACCCTTGCATTAAGCTGGTTTGAAAAATATCACTTTCTAGATTGTCTTCTTAGCAGCTATAACACATTTCAGAAGATCAAGTGATGTACGGTCACTGAAGATTGGAGAGGGTTCCGTTAATATACAGATCATTTCTAAGAACTGTTTTATCAAAACAAGACATACCAACACATTTCGGATCAACAATATTCATTACCAGGTTTTTACAAGAAACTAGATCATAAAAGAGGTTTATTCTACTATCTAGCCCCACTGGAGCCGTTACGATTGTGCCCTTATGCAAGGCATTTAAATTCCACATTGCCTCTTCTCTCCTCCATGGCGATGGATTCCATCAAGAGTGAGGTCTCGAGAGTGATTACTATAAGTTGAAAGAACTTGTTTCGCAATCGAGCTAAAATAGATTTGTATAAATACTATCTGAAAATGACACAGAAATGTTGATGAAATTAGGGTAGGTTGAAGATGAGAAAAGTTCTTTCTTAGTTTGAATGAGCCTCACAAACCAGTGCGTTCATAAACAGCAAACTGGATATAAGCACATTACACATGCGTCTAGATGACAAACATTTAAATGTGGACGTGTACCAATGTACATTGTCCGGTTCGGACACCAGGCGACCTCTTGGGAAAGGTGACCAACACAGCAGCTCAGTTTCACACGCTATATATTGAATTAGTTTATGAAATACATTCCCCAGGTTCGTAACTCTCCTACTCTGGTTATATTCTAGTCTGACTCTAGTGAGGTTCTTATTCTATTCTGCTATCCAAGAGGCTGTGCTGTCTGATAATAACCTCCCAGAACTCACTATGTAACCTGCCTGTACATAGCAGCGAATCTTTGATGGTAAGAACTACCTGTTCCAAGTAACCATCCATATTTTATGTAAGGAGGTTCTCTAACCTCAATTAGTATTTCCCCAGAGGTAGAAAGGACTAACGGTGTCGGACGCCCACCCTGGATAAATCAGTTGATACATATTGTTACAAACGTGCATAGTACCAGGGCAATTGCAACTTTATTTCCTATTTTTAAATGAGCCTCTATGGATTCAGTTCTAGCTTCAGCAGACTTGCCTAAACAAACTACATTTACTCGGTTTCTTTTGAGAGATATAAATGCTGCATTCAAGTAGTTCAAGTACATGCAGCGGTGATAGGGAAAGTTAATTACATGATTGTTTATTCAGCCAGGATCAGGTGTTTTACAACGTCTTAAACCATTCAATGCTATCGGTCCTGACATGATTTCGAGGAATTAGCGTTGCCATTAAAGATACTATTTAGCAATGACCTAAATGGGTTTTGTGACTGGTAACCTGACGGCTGACCATTGGCTACGTGGGTAAGTACACGTGTACCCGGAGTTGATGTGAAAAATCACCTGGTGCTTCAGGGCCATTCGTCGTTAGAATTCCATACAAACAAGACGTAACTTTAAAAAGGTACACCAACAACAAAATTGGGCAAGTTTGAGAGCGAATACTTTCTCGTTTCCGGCATTTACCGCATCAACAATAGCATTTGGAAAGCTACACTAACTTATATTTGCATATCCTATCATATCGAATTCTTTAAACACAAACCGTGTATACATAGTTCCCGCGGCCTGTGAAAATAGTCAACAACACTGATAAGATCTTATCTTGGCAGCCATATTGACTGGCAAGTTTTATTAACGGCAATTTCATGGTTTTACTAGTAATTCTTTAATTGCAATAACTTTATTAATTTTGGTTTCTTAATATAAAATTTCGTATGAGTTTAAAGGTATGGAAATGCACTTTTTAAATATTAATTTATTTTGACAATGATGTATGGATTATAAATTATAAGAAATTAATGTGCACCTATTTTTGAAAGTCTATTTTCACAGTTGAAATATTAAAATACAGGTAAATTATTATTTATTCGTTATTGATACGAAATTTGTGAAATGATACAAAACATATGTCCATTGAGACCTTTCCAACAATATATGAAACATGGTGATGGGGTGAAAAATAAATATTTTATGAAGAAAACAAAAGTACGCTACAATATAATTTATCATACTAATAACAATTCTGTATAACCATTCTTTATGTATAATTGGAATTGGGGTAAAAATGGATTTACCCAGCAATTAGGGATGTAATAAAGTATAACAATGTTGTATATATGTGAAACATGTTCTATTTATGTCATTTCTTGTCATATTATTAACTTAGTAAGTCGTTCCTTTAGTATTATTATGTTATTAAAATGATATAACTTTATTTATGTATAATATCAGTGTCTCTGTAAATGCAGCTAAAGACCATCTCCCCCATCGGTGTAATAGAATCGACCGATCTCACAACCGAAACCACTAATATCAAATAGTTCCATATACTTTTCTTATATATGTTTATTTATAATAGTCCGTTAAGTTTAAGAACATATACCCATGAGGTGAAATGTTAGTGAGTTGTTATTGGGAACATATGTTTGGTGTTGGGCGTTGTTGGCACAAATATCACTACACAGTAATTGCATACATGTACAATTAAAAAATAGCACCATTTTACGGCGAACAGAATAGATCAGAACGGGACGTGATGTTTATCAGCCTGTAATATAATGTTAGCAACGTTATATGTCTAATATTAATAACAAGTAGGTAATATCGTTTTGCTTTAGGAAATATTTCTTTATGGTACTGGTAGATGTAGTCTATTTGGCGTAATATTAGAACCTGTTTTTCAGTGTTGGTCTACTTTCCAAAAAACATAGCATTCAGTTACATTGAACTGTTTTGTACGTAAAATCTTTTTCGCCACCAGTCATTCAGATCCCGATATATATGTGTCATTTATCAGAGATAAACCCATTTATCTTGAAGGTCGCAACATATAAATATTGCAACAAGTGCGACTATATTAGTTTCTACCAGGTACGAACTATTGTACTGTTACATAACGGCATTATAGATAATGCGTATTATTTATCAAAGACTTGAACGTCTCTGTAAGTCTGCTAAAGCCTGTGGTGGGTGGGGTATTTTGTTAAAACATATTTGTTCTCGTCATAGATCATTACATTCCAGTATCAGTAAGATTTATCTCCGTGCCATTACGGTGAACCAAATAAGATTTTGTTTAATATTCAATTGAAGTGTTCATACGCATGCAATGTACTAAAACTATTTCATTTGGATATCTTTTGTGAAGACTGCCCAGAAAAAATGGGAGAATATCACCTGTCGATTTCAAACAGCTAAATAATATGCACAACGGTTAGACAATATATTTTAAGCGTTCGTAATATCTATGGTTAGTATTATTCTTAACACCAATGCACACATTTATAACCGTCATGTCCGAAAAGCTTCAACATATTGGTCAGAACCCCGCCATCGGATCAGGGTGGAAAGTGCTATGCGAAAATGAGCTTTAACGATAAGACCTCGAACTAACAGAAGAAAAATATTTTATGTAGAGGTCTTATATATATATTGTATAATTATATATCAGTTACATATATAGGACTAGCGTCCTTGGTCCATTGGTGGAGCGTCGGATTTGGTATGGAACTGTCCCGGGTTTTATGATCGGTCAGGTCACATATGTAGTGTCATTGTTGCAAGGCACCTAACACACATTGCTTAGTATTGGTCCGCTCACCCTGCCCATGAAAACATGGCTAGGTCCGTGCAAGGGGTTTGATATTAATGGACAATACATACATACACAAAAGTAAAATGGTGCAGGGATTGAACCCACGACCACCCGCTTGCAAGTTGGCTCTCCTAAGTGGGCATGTGCAGTCTGATGTATAGACTTTGCCGAATCACTACATTTCTCCCTCCTGTTCTTTGTAAATGTACTGACAAGTATGAAGTGCTGAGAATTACTCGCAAAATAAAGCTACACATTGTCCTTTACACCATCAACAACACTAAAGATAACCGATGCCGCTACATTGTAAATACCCCTGGCAAGGCAAAAGGTTCTTTCCTATGGTTTTAAGCAGAACATGTCAGGCAGTTTATTCTTATAGGGTGACATCACAATGTCGATGACGTGGAAACACAGCGTGGTAGACTCGGTTCCAGACAACATGCTACATTACCTCTGTCGCTAACAAAATTGTGATACAAAGATGGTGATGCAGTACAATTTATCAATTTGTAATGGATGGGTTCCACCTTGGTTGACTTAGACAAGGGAGCGGCTGGGAACCTGTCAAGCCGGAACTGTCCACCAGACTGTATAGATGTGATGACTGAAAACCCATCATTATCAAAAAAGGGTAAATTACTGTGTAGACTAGTAATAATTATATCTACATTTAACTCTGCACACGGCTAATGTAAAGACTACATGTATAAGTAGCTCAATAATTTTAACAGTCAACAATTTATTAATGTGTTTTTCTTGTTTGTACTTTTAGGGGGTTATTCAGGAAATAGTCAAGTGATTTTATTTAGTATTGTGTCATTATTAATCTACACTACTGAAGCACCTCGTCGAAAATTATATATTTTGATGAACAAACCCGTGTCTTTTGAGTGAAATCTGGCTGGATGCGGCAAACGTTTTTTAAATTGTGTTTTATTTGAAGAACACTTATTATATATATAAAGACTCTGGATAGGCTCTATAATTGGAACATATTTCTTTACAATTGTTGCATATAGGGCCACTTTATTGATCAGTGCGAAATCTGACGTCCTACTGAATAGAATCCCTGAACTACCATTTATATACTAGTACCTCCAAACACTTCATATCCCATTGTTACTATCCCTGAATACTCCCAAAAAGTATATACAAGTTGTTTCCTCTGTTATATCTGTGTTTTCTTTGCCCAAATGGAAAATTCAATTTCTCAGCAAGACAAACTAATATTAATTTATTTTTCAATGAGGAAATATTCAAAACGGGTGACAGCACTTTCAACTGGGTGTGGTTGTCTTCGACATATGTATTGCCCTGCTCCAGTTAAAACAACTCACTGGGGTACATGTTTTATTATTTTAAGGACATTCCAACCTAGGATGTTAAGTTACAGATTCAAGCTCAATGGCATTCCTTGGATTTCATCATGGTGTAAGTATTTGCCAAAACAATCCACTTTTAGTTTATACAAATGTAGTTTAACTTGATTGCGAAACAAGTTCCTACAACTTATATTAACCATTTCCCTCATAGAAGCACCTCTTGATGCCATTGCCAATACGACATACATTGACAATGTAGTAGCCAAACCAATGTTCATAATGCAGGCCAGAATCTCATGTTTTCCCAGTAATATCAATGGAGTTGGGATAGATATGGTGACTACTTATCCATTGCACTATAACTAAATGGCTGTCGTTTATATGGAGATATAATAGTATACTAACCTAAATCTCTATGAAGGAAAGTGTTCATCCATCGCCATAAGGCAGATAAGACAATAAGTATGTGAACTTTAAGTGCCTTGCCTAATGGCACAATTGTAACTGCGAATTCCACTTCTACATTCTCTGTAATTTTATTTTCATTATTTAATACCCTTTATTAGTAGCATCTCTGTATATTTAACACGCATAGCAGAATGGTCTCCGTCTGCTCGTCACAAATGTTTTGTGTCCTCTCAAATCTCTTGAACCGCTGGAGGAATCCTATAATCACTTGAGCAGAGCATATGTTTCAGGCATGTCGGGTAATGTTGATACATGTATGTGTGAGAAATAGGGCTGCCACGTGTACAGATTGTTGTAAACGTGTACACAATCCTTTGTACACGGCATGACGTCGTTTACACTTTGATTATTTTCCATGATTATTTACATGTACTAGGTCTCACAAAATTCAGTGAAACGGTCGATGCTATGATTTTATTACATCACTAAGCTTCATTATACGACGTCATCAATTAAGATAGTGTACACGGTTACTCAATTAGTACACTTGTATTGCCATTACACGACACGACTCCGTTTACACGTGTAACCGTTGAAACCCTAGTGAGAAATACTCCTCATGTCAGACACATCAGATTTTGTATGTATTTTAATCATTTGTCTGACCAGTTTCAAACTATTAATATCACAATATCATGGCCTATAATCGGTGCCTATGGTTTCTAGGGTGCCAAAACCGTTTGTAGTGAAACTCAGATTACATATGTTGATGATAATATGAAGAAATTAAAATGCAACGGATCGACATAATATTTAGTTTCAGTCCTTGTATATACAAGCCTGTCATAATTGAATTGTGCCAATGTCTGAGATTTTTGAAATCACAAAAGTTAGTATGCGGCGAAGATAATTCGAATTCACAAATGGAGCGACAAACAATAAACCTGAAGTTCCTGCCGTTGTCACCACTTTCGAATAAGCACTGCTGCATACAATTATGTAGATTCAAACATAAAAATAGTACGTCCAGGATTATAAAACTACTTTAAAATCTATATTTAGATCATTATATATGGCACATTCCAATAAAACGTGATGTTCATCTTCTATCACATTACAAAAAGGACATTTACGATCTTCTATTCTTAAATTCTCATACCTTCCGGTTTCTATACGGATTGGTGCAACACCGCATCTAAATTTACTAAATGCCGACCTGTGTCGTGTAGGTAAACTCATTTTACAATATTCCTCAGGTTCAAATACATGCTTAAACTTACAATACGTTCTTAATTTGTTACGACCTCGTCCAGTAGTACCATGAATGCTATTTATAGAGGTATACTAATCTGTTATATATTTGTTCATACTAAATTTTTCCACACATTTGACACAATGAGGCTTAGAAATTGGAGCAGATAGGTTACAACATTCTGCAAAATCAATATCCGTAAAATGTTTCTTAACAAAATAGAACCAGTTTTTACAGGAAGCAGGTTTCCCGTTTGCCCAAAGTGCAATTCGTTTGTTCAATCTCGAGTTATTTGTATTGGAAATTCGTACCCAAAAAGTAGAAACTGTTTTCCATTGACGGACAATGGGAGGCTGCATTGGGTGTATACTTGCCGACACCAAGATAAAACAGCATAGCACGGTTTTGGACAGCATCTATACAAGGAAAGGATTTATATCCCCATATTGAGGCACCATAAGCAATTACAGGCCAAACAACAGTGTCGTATAGCTTGGTGAATACATTATACGGTACCCCTCCCGAAAGTTTACATTTAGCTATCAATAATCCTAACGCACGACTTGCACTCTGAGCAACCATCTTAGCTGTAACATTAAAATCTAGGTGTTCCTGAAGAACAACACCCAGGTATGTATATCTGTCAACAACGGATAACTGTTCATTTCCACATTTAAATATATGTTCATACCTCGCCCGGCTATCTGGACGGAATTGCACTATCTTACTCTTACCGGCATTAATTGACATGTCCTTAAGACAACAGCCAAATTTGTAAGTCATATTCATCTTTAGCCAGTAAAACAATGTCATCAGCATATAGGAGTATGCAAACCTTTTCATTATCTATATTAATACCAATATCAAAGGACTTAAGATATACAGCTAGGTCATTGATATATAAATTAAACAACAAGGGTGATAACACACAGCCTTGTCTCAATCCACAATGAACATTAAACCAGTCTGTTTTAAATTAGTTAATTCTAACACAAGAGGCGACAGATGAATAGAGTGACTTTATGGCTAGAACCATTTTACCAGAAATACCTATATCATTTAATCTTTTCCATAATTTAGAACGATTAATGAAATCGTAAGCGTTAAGGAAGTCTATAAAAGCTGCATAAGTACATTGCTTAAGTTTCTTTCGTGTTCCAACTAAATTAACTAAAGACGAAATTTGATCGGAAGTGCTTCTCTTCTTACGGAAACCATTCTGTTCATCTGCTAACATGCCATTGTCTTCAACCCAAGAACTCAATCTATCATTCAATATATTACAGTATATCTTGTATGTTGTACAAGCTAGAGAAATGCCTCTATAAGACATGGGGTCTGTAGGATCAGCTGTTGCAGACTTTGGAATTGGATTAATAATACATCTATTCCATAATGATAGAGTAATATCATTTTCAAAGCATATATTATATAAGGAATGCAGAAACAATATAGTGGTATCATTTTTTAATACTTCCGATGGAAGTTCGTCTACTCCACAAGCTTTACCACGTTTGACCTTATCTACGGCCTTCTTGACTTGTAACAAAGAAATATGTTCATTAAATGGTACACCATCAATAGTATTACTATTTTCAGTAGCCACGGGCTCACTTACACTGTCTTTGTTAAATAAAGAACTGAAATCATGTTTCCACTTAAATAGAACATCATCGACACAAGTAGAAGTAGACCCATCTTCTAAGGTAACTTTCATCGGTATTTGCTTACTTTTACAATTACCTACGCCAATTTTCCCGATCGACTTCCAGAACTTAGTCTGGTCCACATTACAGTCTGTTAGAAGTTCGTTTTGCATGGAATACCAATAACATCGTTTAGCCTTTTGTACTTCCCGATCATGATGTGGTATAGGTCATGTTGATTGTAGCAATTACGAAATGGTCGTCTCCATGTTTGGTTGAAGTTTATCACAACTTTGTGATATGTTGACAACTTGTTCTCACAATTGATACCATGTTCTTTGCCTGTCTTGTCTGCGGTTGTTTCTTAATCGCTTCTCAAAACATATACTTGATTCCACAAAACTGCCAATTGTCATTCAATATGTCTACCATTTCATTAATTTATTTATTATTCATTTACTATTTCTATTATAATTCCCATAATTTTTGATGATTTTAAGATTTCCAATATGGTGGATTATTTTTGCAAGTACCAGGAACATGTACATAGGATTCTTGTAATACATATGAAGTCTAGCATTCAACAAACACGGAGATTGGTCCACATTATAGGTGTGTCCGATCAGATCATGTTTCCAAGAACCCACGTTATTGTAGTGCACACATGTACTCACAGTAAAGCCACTAAAAATTATAATACCAAAACTTATATTTTTGTTTCTGCATTTATTTTTGAATTCCAGTGATTTTGACACTAATGCCAGCAAGCCAATGTCAATTATAGCAATCTACAGCTGTTGGGCCTGCATATAAAATAACAAGAATTTATATATTGTGTTTTACAGGAATACATATGTGCTGCAGATGGTCACAGATGTTCGGTTGTACTGTTTCGTTCCGTATGTGAACAGTCAAATGTGTCATAGTGGTTGTCTGTGATGAGACATAGCAAAATAATAAAATGAACATTGTACCATTTATTGTGATTTATGGAAAACACTCAATACAGTGTCTTGAATGTGTTGGAATATTAGTGAAATACATGTCAAGATAGAGAGCAATAACATATTTATTTACTGTAGGCTATGCAGGTCAATTTGGTTTAACATTTAAACATATATTCTTGAACACAGTAGTTGATTTATACTTCTCTGTAAATTTTCAAATTTCTAACTGTATGAATAGTGAGAAGAAGTTAGGAATAAGTGACTTCTTCCCAAGATTTCAGCCAAGCTTAATCACTGACTGCCTGACCCAAACAACCATCCATTAATTACATATTTAAAATATAGAGAAATATTTACCAACCACTTGACCTGTTTACTCCTACGGGTTAGCGGAATAAATTACATATATGGTTACCGCCTGTCCGACGTCGTCACAATGAACATGTTCAAGCGTCTTCTCCTCAGCAACCATAGGGTCTATAGTAACCATTTATGATTTAGTATTTACTTGTCATCATGGTACAAATTCTTCCATCTCAAAATATTACAAATTCTTCGGAAAATCTACCACCGACATTTAGTAAGATTGATCAATGTACAATAAATTGATATTCATATTTGTTGCATGACACCCTTATGTGAACAATGGAGTCAGGTGAGCGATTTAGGGCCATCGTGGTCCACTTTATTGTTAATAAACTAAAACATCATAAATAATTGTTCAAGTTGTTGGAAATGTATAATTTCTTATGCAAGTGCATATATTTATGTATTTAAGACTATATGTATATAAATTATGTTCATCAATGTTTTATTATTTGCATCTTTTTGAATGTCTGTGTAGAAACATTGCTGTCATGTACTATTGTGATATTTGTACTATCTTGTTAATTAAGTGATTCGCTGACGCAAATCCCCAACCCAAGTCACAGATGATAACACAACTGTTGACTATAGAAATTCCTTGTTTTTTCCCCCACCAGACTGTAGGCCTACATGTATTTATAAACAAGGACAAAATGACTTTGTAGCAACATTTTGAAAATATATTTTTTTTATGTCTTAATGTATTTTACCTAACCACTTTACCTAACAAATGTTTAATTTCCATTAACTGCTACTTTCTTGTCAAACCTTTTCATCCCTATTTACAGGTCGAATATACAAATGTAGGTTTCCCCTACCACCCTTCACCACTTATGCAAGTGACCTAGCATATTGAATATGCATTAAGATTCATTAAAGGAATTCTTTAGCTAAATTGGTTTATATGCATGTAGTCAGTGCAACAACCCTTTCCTAAAACACTGTCGACATGTTTGCTATATTGTCGTTTCTCGTGCTTAACAGTAAACCATGCATATTTATTCTTAGTATAAATAGTGTGTGTTTTACGCTTATTTATCGTCGTTACCGGTTGCCCATATGAGCGACGCCTCCTGAAGAGATAAGTCATTTTAGATTTTGGAGGATAGTGCAATGATACAGACAGAGACAAATTCCAGAGTCTCCTCTGGTTCTTTTACGTGCACAGTGTAAAGCACCGACACCAGACCTCGGTTTAACGTCCCATCTGAATGACTGTTAAGTTTATTAGGGTCGAACCTGTGATCCTTGGATTACCAGTCCAGTGTGTTACCACTGGACTACAGATCCACCTAAATAGTGTCCACACATTGGTTGTTTTATATGCCTGTTGTATAGCAACGAGGCGAGTCTCTCGTTTATAGTCAGACTCATCACTTTTAGATGATGTTTATTTTAAACGTTTTAGAAAACTTATTCGCCCAAATGCATTTATGCGATGGCGACTTTTAAATATGGGGTGTGGGGGTTGTGATGTCTTGCTAATATATACCTCCATTCTCTAACCCCTACATCGTTATTTATAGCAGATGAGTATTGCTATGGCAACAATTGTTGTCATAGCTTTTCTTGTTATATATAATATCTGATCAACTTTGCCAATCAAAATGGCAGCCACGGTAGGAATGATGACGTCACACGGGAACTACGTATTGCAATATAGAAACCCCAGACCGTGTAAATTACAAATTTATTTCATTTCGAATTATTCTAACACATACCTTGTATTGCGATTACAATAATCCCCAAAACGCACAAATACACACATTTCTTCAAGTAGTTTTGCATTTTTAAGATCACTCCAAAATGTCTTTTTAAATAATACAGGTACTGTGTAAATGTACAATCATTATCAGGAACATATACCATGTAAATATAAGATGTTTCTTCTACAGTGACTGTGTTTTATAGTGTATGGTTGATGTTAACTACCGTTTTAATGTATTTTTAAATGACCACAGGCTACCAACTCTGGGCCGATTTAAGATCAATGTTTGCATTCAATCAATAATATTTATAACAATGTCTGTAGACTGACCGTATATTGACATTTTCGACCTAATCTCTTGAAGCTTACTTGCGAAATATGACGTAGTGTAGCAAGTTCAATAATGGTGTGTTTGATTCACAAGGAATAATGTTAGAGAGAATCAATTCTCGACCTTGATTTACGAGGCTAATTGTTGCGAATATACAGTCTGAAACAAAACTTCAAAGCTACCAGTTTATTTAACAATAAATTAAATCTACTAAACTCAACCAACCCAAATAACACTAAGACATTGCACAGTTAATTAACATTTCCCAAATACGTGTTCTATGCACCTAGCATGTTTCATACTGATTAAGTTTCCCTCGAGGCGTGGCTATGTATGTCAAGCAATAAAAATTCCAATTAGCCTACGATTATAATAGTATGTGGAATGTCGGTTACATACTAAGTAAGTAAGTAAGTAAGTTTTTATTAACATGACATATGCAAACATAAACAGTCAATACAAAATATTTAAAAAACTATAAGATGCACCCTGCCCGATGGGCCTATTTGTCACCTAATGCCTGCATAACAATATAAATGAAAGCAAAACATTATCAAAGTGCCAACACAAGAATAAAGGATTCATCACATTGAACTTAAAAACGACTGTCAGAATGTTCTCATATAGAAAGTTATAAAATACTACTCGATTAAACATTTGCACAAATACCCACACGTCATAAATGGAACACAGGTATTTGTATACTACAGGATTATGAATTGTTGACAAAATGTAATGTAAACAAACCGTTTTCGGTTCAATCATACGGTGGTATGATTAGAGACTTTGTCCTCTGATATAAATAGGTCCGTAAAAACAGTGTAATACTTACCACAGTTCAGTTTGAATACACCTTGCTGGAACAGGTAGAATGTGTTTCTACAAATGTTCGTCTGCAATGTTATAATACAATTCGAGGCCATAATCTTTGTCTTATGCCACACTTTATAACCGGAAGCTGAGTTTAACTTTCCTAGGGTATATCACCAAAATAATGGGATGCATTGCAGTGATATGTGGGAAATTTAAATATAGTCGACAATTGGTAGCGGTTGAGAATGTGTACTCTGGGGCTATGTGCAGTAAACATTCTACAATCGTGAAAAGTGTTCACCGGTATTTTTGTGTGCACCAAATGACATTCAACTGCCGATTTAGTGAACACCATAGTATAGGCATGCACGATAAGGGTCGCGTGTGCACCCAATTGGACAAATTGATGCGGACCGATGTGTCTGTTCGAAAATCTATCAAATCAATGATTCATAGCATGTACGAATTTCTACAATTACTTGTAGATTCTCGATCCTACTATTTAAATACCCAGATATCATAAACTGGCAATTTTTACCAAACATAGTTTGAAAATACAACATATCTTCAATAAGCGCATTCTAAATATTTTTATCGTTAAAGTGTGTTACGTTTATTTATCGTCTCCTCTGTTCTTTTACGTGCACGATGTACAGCACCTACACGAGACCTCAGCTTAACGTCCCATCTGAAAGACTGTTAATTTTATTAGAGTCTGACGGGGGATCGAACCTGCGATCCCTGGATTACCAGTCCAGCGTGTTACCACTGAACTACAGATCCGTTTGTTTGATCGTTAAACATTTCTTTACTACTATAAATGCAGTCTTTCAGATGGGACGCTAAACTGAGGTCTCGTGTCGGTGCTGTACACCGTGCACGTAAAAGAACCAGAGGAGACTCTGGAACGGGTCTCTTTCTATATCATAGCACTATCCTCCACAATTATAAAATGACTAATCTCTTCAGGAGACGTCGCTCATATGGGCAACCGGTAGCGACGATAAATAAACGTTAAACACACACATAAATATAATATTATGTTTTGGTTTAAACATATGTATTCGATCATTCTGTACAGTAAATATCTATTGTATAGCTATACAAACGAAAATGGATTTAATCTGAAGCTTAAACCTTATTATGATTATCGCCATTAACTATATAAATGTGTGCACTATAGGCGATTGAGACATATACGTATTATGTAGTATGAACACAATATTTAGTAAGTGTATTAACAGTTAGCTAGATAAAGGGGGAATGTGAGGGGGTAGAAAGCGATGAAATAACACATACAGTTTTTATGTTGTATCATTATGCAAGCGCGCCAGTCTCTGTTTACATATAGATTGTTTGAAACGTTTAGACCTTTCTATGAATCTATGGACAGCTAAAACTATTATTTCATTATGTCCATGTGCCAAGGAATTATCACCAAATAGGATAACATTTAGAGATATTGGACTGAGTTGTGAAATCGTGTTAACTAGTTCAATGCGTATATGATGGTATTTGTAACATTCAAAGAAGTAATGGTAAGTTGACTCAGTTTGGCCGCATGTGCATAGTGGTGAATCAATTATGTTTTTAGAGAAAAGATCATTTTTTAAAAAACTACAATTTATTCTCAATCGGGCAAGTAATATTTGGCTCTTGCGATTACCAGAAAAGTAGTAGTCGGGGATAGGACTGGCGTCACTTTTAAGCTGCATCTTGAACGATGCAAGAGATGGTGCATGTTTAATTAGAGGCGGTAGATCATTAAACGCTCTAACTACCGACGGTAAAAAGGAGTTTTCACATAAATTGGTTGTGTAGCGAGGAACTTGAAGTCGGTCTCTATTTCTTAAATTGTATTTATCAGTATCGACGTCGGGTGGACAAAGAGCAGAGAGATAATTTGGAGTGAGTCCATTTTTTTATCTTGTAAAAAAGAGTCAATTTATGTTTTAATCTTCTTTTACGAAGTGTTTCCCAACCAACTTCAGCCATTAGTTTGTTTATGGACACACGTTTTGTGGTGCCAGTAACTATTCTTGCTGCTTCTTGTTGAATATTTTCAATTTCGTCTTTAGTTAAAATAGACATGTTATCAAAAATAACATCCCCATACTCTAGGAGCGGACGTATGAATGAGGTATACAAACATTCTAAAGAACGGCGATCTAGTGTAAATTTTAATTTACGAAGGATATTGATTCTCTGATAGGCTTTAGTAGACATATAGTCCATGTGATGTTTCCAATTTACATCATTAGAAAAGTGAAGGCCTAAATGCTTTTGATTTGATACTTCATCGATTGATTGATTTTCCATAAATAGAGGTGGATGATACGGCTCATTACACTTTCTAGATATTATCAGAGACTTTGTTTTGGACGGATTAAATTTAACAAGCCATTGCTTGGCCCAATTAGATATAGTATTGAGAACGGACTGGAGAGTAGCAGCGGCTGAGTTGGGGTTATCAACGACAATATAGAGACTAGTATCATCGGCAAATAGTTGGATAGTAGCAGCAATATTTTTTACAATGTCATTGATATATATAATAAATAGCAATGGACCCCTGTGGAACACCAGCAGCTATGTGATTCCACTCTGATTTGTGACCAGAAATAACTACACGCTGTTTTCTATTGAATACATACGAAGAGAACCATTTGTGGACAGAACCAGTTATACCAAAATCTTTAAGTTTATGTAATAGACCAACATGCCATACACGGTCAAAAGCTTTGCTTTGTCACAAAATATCGCTCGTACTTCTTTTCCAGAGTCTATGGCTTGACTGAAATTGTTGTAAATGAACGTTAGTTGATTCACACAAGAATCGCCTGGAACAAAACCAGATTGCATAGGTGTTAATAAATTATTTTCGTGGAGGTGGTTAAAAACATGTCTAAACATAATTTTCTCAAAGACCTTTCCTATGGTATCAATAAGAGAAATGGGTCGATAATTACAAACGAGAGAACGATCACCTGCCTTAAAAATAGGACATACATGAGCAGTTTTCCACGATTCGGGATACGTCATGTTGATAGTGATGTATTGAAAAGATCAGAAAGAGATAGTGAAACCCCGTCTGCGATTTCCAGAAGAAGTCGATTGTTTATTGAGTCTGGTCCGGATGCCTGTCCCATAGTCAGTGTCTTTATAATATCTTTAACCTCATCAGGTGATACAACTATAGAATCAAGAGGAGGAAAGTGAAGCGGTTCTAATTCGGGGAGGTTGCTTGCATTGGTCTCATCTAAGATTGTTTGATCCCGAAAATAATCATTAAATATATTAGCCTTTTCAGATGCATCGGATATCACTTCGCTATTATGTTGTAAAGGTGGTATGCTACTAGACCTAGATGGTGTTATGAAAGATTTAATACAAGTCCACCAGCCTTTTGATAACCGTGCTTCTCTTTTTATTTTGTCAGCAAGTTTATCTGTGTGGTTTTGTTTCGCACTTCTGATATGTGTTGTTACCTTGTTTCTCAGCTGTTTAAAATTTACCCAATCACATTCTCTATTAGTATGTTTTGCCTTTCGGTATAATCGTTTGCGTTGTCGAATAATTTTGCGAATGTATGTAGTAAGCTATGTGGGTCGCCTTGTCTAATTAAAACCTCCTTATTTGAAATACTAATAATCATATCAGTTACATTTTTAGTATATTTATTTATATCTACATGATTGAGGTCGTTCCAGTTAACATTTGATATTTGTTCCCTAAGAAGTTCGTAATTTCCTTTATCGTAAAGCCAAATGTGTCTTTTATAAGACTGTATTTTTCCCTTTTTGAGATTGAGAAGACCAATAACAGGACAGTGAAAGCGGACATCTTGTATGAATGGATCCCCTACTCCTGAATCAAATATAAGCTCTTCCGAAGAAGTAAGAATGACATCAATAAGCGATGATGACGATTCTGTAAAATGTGTAGGTTCTGTGATGCACTGAGTAAGGGAAGATTGTTCACAAATAGAAGACATTTTCTTAACAGATTGTTGGTTCAAGAGATTTATATTAAAGTCACCGGTTACAATTACGTCTCTAATTACAGAATCAACTCTTAGTTGGATAGTATCTACGATTTTGTTATGCGACTGTGCATCAGTATTCGGTGGTCTGTAACTAAATAAAATGTGTTTGGTATGAAGGCAAAGTTCAATCCATATACATTCTACACCCGGCAGTTCAAGATCGAATCTACGTTTATTGGCATTGCTATCTCTAATGTATAGAAGCACACCACCATGACTGTCGCCCTCGCGATCCTTCCTCTCAGGAGCATGGAAAAGGGTATAGTTAAGATCGGAACACGGAATACCGGCATTTAGCCAAGTTTCTGAGAGAGCTATGATGTCGAAAGCAGAACATTCAGCATATATCAAGTCAAGTTTGTTCCTAACACTCTGAACATTATAATGAACAAATGATACATGTTTAGCGAGATCAAAACAAGTTGACATTGATGAACAAGTGGACTGGGTGGACTAGAGCTTCCTGGACAAGGGTTTAACTGTATATCTCCAGATAAGTACTAGATTATAAAGGAAAGTATTATATTGAATGTAAATATTTTGTTACAGCGACATATTTGACTAACTGGCAACCGTTTTCCTAAACATATAGATACTGGCTTATACAGATTTGAAATTTGTACTGACAAAAGAAAACTTTGCGGGAAGATGTCATTACAGTGTATGCAGAGTAGAAATACAACTACTGTGAAAAGTCTAAAGTTATTCTTCATGTATAACTTCCTCATGGTGGTGGTGTTAACATTCTGTACGTTCATGTAATGGCATTCGAGTATGCATAATCCAGAGCGGATATGACCACGAGGAAGTGTGAAAACAGTAAAGAGCAGAGAAACGCGCACATAGAATGCTACAACATGATAACCGCTTTCAGTGATATAAGGGAGGGAGGTGTGAGACAACAACAACAAATGAGGGTGATAATCATTGGAAGTATTAAGGAAATAAGGAGACATAGAGGATATCCATTACAGTTAATGGTACATTTTCGGGTAAAACAAGCCATTGGTACATGTGTTACCGAACACCAATATCACATTGTACGTGTTCTTCGAAGAACACTCGCGGCATAACTCTTACTGTCACAAACATTTTTGACATGGTAATAATACTTAATTTTCCTACACATGTCAATAGCCTAACTTAGTATACAGCCATGTAAACAGCATACATGTAAAACAAATGTATAAACACAAGACATCATTGCGTATTACATGTATATACCAGGGTGTATAAACGGGTTAACATTTAGCGCATGTAGGATATAGATTTAATTGAACGACAGTTCAATAGTATTGCTGTATTACAAGCGTAACTTTACCCGAGACATTATCATAATTATGCGCTTCAATTGCAATGGATGTATGCACTACCTATAAGTTCAAGGCCACACGACAACTAGTGTGACCTAGAGTCGACTAAATACGCAGATGTCTCAGGTAACGTCAAGCCTTCAGTACAAACAAACAAGATATACTTGCTTAATTGCATGACTATATACACGAATTGAGTATCAACACATGTAGTACCCAGTCTGAATATGAGCAACAGTTTGGTACTATAATTGTACAGTAAACAGTTTAGCAAGATATATTAAAGAGGCTGTCTTAAATGATGTATAGTTCCCATCTTGAATTAAATTACAGTTCAATAGTATGTTATATAGCTTTGTACTATAAGGCAAGATATCCATGCGGATTACATGTATTTGCACGAAGTTGTATCAAGACGAATTGAAAATTAACACAGTTGATGATCAGATCTGGCACCACAGCTGTAATGATATACAACTAGTAAAATATCTCTGACGTCGGCAATATACTAAAATGTAAACTGGTTGCACAGGAGAGGCCCGTACTAACATACTGTCAGCAACGAAACACAACATTGAAGAATGTTAGTTCATTGTCGGGGCAACAACATCTGACAAGTCCTTACGATTGGTGATGCGTCGGATGGAGCCATCGTTGTCCTTGACAAGTACTGTGCCGTCTGTTGACCACGCTCAAGTAGCTTGCGAGACTTCACTAGTTATCTCGCCTGGAAGAGGAGTTCTGACCGAATCCGTATGAGGTCTTCATTTATGAACACTCCCTTATGGCCACTGTTCCTCAGCTTAGTGCGGTTCGAGTAGAGTTTTTGGCGAGACCGGTACGTTGCAAATTTCACAATGGTCTGCCGTGGTTTACCGTCGGGCCGGCGCCTACCAATTCTATGGCACCGGTCGATCTCTGGTATAGAGAGGCCAGCGTCGACAGCGTCACACACTTCCATTACAAGTTGGTCGGTGTTTTCACCAAGTGTCTCGGCCACGCCAGACAATCGCAAGCAGTTGCGTCTGCTATACTGCTCTGCATTCTCGGCTGACGACTCAAGTTCAGTCACACGACCCAATAACATTGAGTTTTGGTCCTTTAGGGCCTTATTTTCAATTTCTAGAGTGTCGATACGTGCTTGCAGCCCGTGTACAACGCCATCAACTATCGGTTTTATTGACGCATCTATCATCAGTTGCAAATTGTTTTGGATGGTGTCCTTTAGCGCTAGGGCTATTGCCTGTATAGTAGAGGCGTCAAGTGCGATATTAGTCACAGCTTCAGCCATGATATTAGAATCTGTTATATCTGTGTATGGTGTTACAAACAAACTCTTGCACGTTTTAGGTAAAATAAGTTCCTCCGGTGAAGACAAATCACGTTTCTTGACATTCGATGAGCTAGGTGTCGATGTGGACATTACGTATATCAATACACTAGTGTAGTTTGTAACGATCAAAAGATCCAATTGCTTTGTGAGCTTAGGTAGTATATCCAGGTCACTTCATGGAACGCACGAGAAATACGTGATCATTATGCTCACTGCGGTATTGCAATGGAATGTTCTATTATTAGATTATAAACAACATTGGTACGAAACAAAACACGCTTCAAAGACAATATTACGAAGTGTTTTACCACCTTACGGCATACGAATAGATGGACACCGCAATGTCATACTTGCAAGCAAAGTCCTAATCCTCAAATCTCCTTTTAAAACACAAACAAACTACATTTTCAGCGAGCGAAAAATAAACAAACTATCGCCATTAGCTGCGTTCGATTTTTTGTTTTAAGCTTAGTAATTCTGCTGCAGCTATTGCTATGTTTGGAATGTTAATAGTTCCTTAACTAAGCAGGACAAACAACTACTCTGCTAATTGCTGTAACCAGTTCCTCCAGATGAAATAACTCTGATTGGTTTTTTTTTTTAAATTATACTTTATTTATTTTACAATGATTGCGAAGCAAGTTTTAACAACTTATAGTAATCACTCTCCTTGGCTCGGATGAAAGCGTATATGTGGTCATTCATGTGGGAGGAAACCGGAGTACCCGGAGAAAACCCACCTGTCCGATCTGGCGACCATTGTACCATCTCACATACTTCCCTGTCCGAGGATCGAACCCGGGTCGCATTGGTGAGAAGCGAGCGCGCTAACCACTGGGCTAATCGGACAGCTCTGATTGGTTAATATACAACATATATTTGATTAGATATGATTAATGGTTCATCAGCGTGCTTTATGAATAGTAATGCTGTTTGAAAAGACTACCATGAATCTTGAACACCAAATAAATCCAAGACATAATATATGTGACGCGAGTTACCAAAACGGACCGACCCACTGGGTGGATGACGTTACGTCGAGAAATGACGTCTAAAGTTACGTCACGCAATCGAAAACGGCAACGTTCGCGCTATGCATTTTTAGAACAAATAATCTAAACGGAATTACATTAAATGTTTAAAATTGCTAAAGGAAATGACTGGAAAACATAAATCTGGAAAAAAACATTTTTGAAAATTTCACCCAGTGGGTCCCTTTTGATAAATCGCGTCATATATACATGTACACATTCAATCCTGTGTTAGTGGTCACCTCTATTAAGCAGCCAATCTGCATTAAGCAGCCAGTTTTCAGATTCCAATATGTTACTTTATATACATTTGACCTCTATTAAGCAGTCACCTGTGCTAAGCAACCACTATGTGATTCCATAGGCTGGCTGCTTAAGGCAGGTTTGACTGTATATATAATTTACGTAAATACTACTTCAGCATTTGTTTGCTACATATATCCTCAATGAGAGAAAGTGTCAGTTACTGCCCCTGAATACTCTCTAAAAGTATATAGTTCCCCTCAAGTTGTTTCCTCTGTTTTATCGTTGATTCCCTTTTATTCCACATTCTCATTTTATAATTATTATGTAACTATATCTCCACATATACCCTACAGTATATCCAATGGGTAAAACATCTGTAACATTTGTTTATCAATTAATTAACATGATTTGGATAAAATCACATTTGTCATAGCGCAACATCCGGTTATGGAACAACTGTAAAACCGATGCATTCCAACTGAAAGGAAAGCTATACATTTAGGGATAAATCGGACTTTATCTACCAAGGGAGGTAATAGAAAAAACGAGAGAGGTCCCTCATTGAAACAGATATACAGCTGTAGTACATTGCTACAGTGCAGTGAGTCCGTCCAGATATAAGAACTCTTCTCTGTAAACTTTTGACCTGTCAAATAATTTCGATGGCCGGTCATCATAGCCGAATAAAAGACAGTCTTCAAGTACGAATCTTCTCAATCACTCCATGTCTTCTAACGGTACCTGCCTATACGATTGTATCAACGCTTCTTCGCGCTGTTGTTTCACCTCTGTACGATTCACTGGAATGTCTAGAGCGGCTTTTATTGCCGCCATATAATCATTATTCGTTATTACATCAGCATCGATGTCGTTGAAAGGAAATGAAATATGTTTGGATAAATGACCCCGTATTTGTAAATCTCTCCATGTCCGCAGCATGAGCTTAATGAAGGGAAATTTTATTTCATGCAATGCCTCTTTTGCCTTAAATAGCAAGTGAACATGTATTTTAGCACTGTCAAGAGCAGTCTCTTTTTCAAAGTCATCAAACTGTAATGTCACATCTTTGAATTCATTTCGCCATTTAGAAATCAAATAATCCGCGTCATCTGTAAACGTCTCAAACTTGCCTATATATTGAAAATGTGTTGAGCATGGGTCACACTTTAACACCATTGGAGCAAAGTGACCGTCGATTGTACGATGCGAATCGCTCAAAAACAGAATATATTTTACAAATTCTGCAAATTTGACATCAAATCCATAGTTATTGTATACACCATTATGATTCCCTCTTATGTCATGAACAACATGTCTACCAAATATATTCCAGGTCAATAGATTAGAATGATAAATGTTGTGCTCATATCCAGAGAATAATCGAGCGTATGGATCTCTAACAAACAAAAAAGATTTGCCTCTTTTCATTAAATTAGTTACTTCACTCTTAGTTAGGTTCTTCATATCCAATTCCCGTACGCTACCTGCATTAATTTGGAACGGTGAGTGTAATCTCCCGTGGCTTGCAATTACTGCCATCATTCTCTTCCAGAACCTTGAAGCCACTTTTACAATTTCACAGTAATATATAGAATGAATTTTTTCAACTTTCAAATTACTATACTTTAAAACAGTTGTATCTGTGACTGTCCGATTAACCTTTGCACAACCGTCCCTGATCGATTGGCGACGTTGAGCATACATGTACTTCCGGGAGTCATTTGCAATGTCAGCTGACGGTCTAAATGCTATTGTCGACATATTACTCTCTGGAACGCCATGCATCGCAAAACTTGAAATTGCGTTGATTAAGTACCGAACAGTGTGTATTGCTGCTAGTTTCTCAGAAAAATAATAATTACGAAACATGACAGTAGTGGAATGCACAAATGCTTCGATACTTTGACAACACTTGGACATAATAATAATAATTACGAAACATGACAATAGTGGAATGCACAAATGTGTCGATACTTTGACAACACGTTGTACATAACAATAATAATTACGAAACATGACAGTAGTTGAATGCACAAATGCGTCGATACTTTGACAACACGTTGTACATAACAATAATAATTACGAAACATGACAGTAGTTGAATGCACAAATGCGTCGATACTTTGACAACACGTTGTACATAACAATAATAATTACGAAACATGACAGTAGTGGAATGCACAAATGCGTCGGTACTTTGACAACACGTTGTACATAACAATAATAATTACGAAACATGACAGTTGTTGAATGCACAAATGCGTCGATACTTTGACAACACGTTGTACATAACAATATTAATTACGAAGCATGACAGTAGTGGAATGCACAAATGCGTCGATACTTTGACAACACGTTGTACATAACAATAATAATTTCGAAACATGAGAGTAGTGGAATGCACAAATGCGTCGATACTTTGACAACACGTTGTACATAACAATAATAATTACGAAACATGGCAGTAGTGGAATGCACAAATGTGTCGATCATTTGACAACACGTTGTACATAACAATAATAATTACGAACCATGACAGTAGTGGAATGAACAAATGAGTCGATACTTTGACAACACATTGTACATACCAATAATAATTACGAAACCTGACAGTAGTGGAATGCACAAATGTGTCGATACTTTGACAACACGTTGTACATAACAATAATAATTACGAAACATGACAGTAGTGGAATGCACAAAGGAGTCGATACTTTGACAACACGTTGTACATAACAATAATAATTACGAAACCTGACAGTAGTGGAATGCACAAATGTTTCGATACTTTGACAACACGTTGTACATAACAATAATAATTACGAAACATGACAGTAGTGGAATGCACAAATGAGTCGATACTTTGACAACACATTGTACATAACAATAATAATTACGAAGCATGACAGTAGTGGAATGAACAAATGAGTCGATACTTTGACAACACATTGTACATACCAATAATAATTACGAAACCTGACAGTAGTGGAATGCACAAATGTGTCGATACTTTGACAACACGTTGTACATAACAATAATAATTACGAAACATGACAGTAGTGGAATGCACAAAGGAGTCGATACTTTGACAACACGTTGTACATAACAATAATAATTACGAAACATGACAGTAGTGGAATGCACAAATGCGTCGATACTTTGACAACACGTTGTACATAACAATAATAATTACGAAACATGACAGTAGTGGAATGCACAAATGCGTCGATACTTTGACAACACGTTGTACATAACAATAATAATTACGAAACATGACAGTAGTGGAATGCACAAATGAGTCGATACTTTGACAACACGTTGTACATAACAATAATAATTTCGAAACATGACAGTTGTGGAATGCCCAAATGCGTCGATACTTTGACAACACGTTGTACATAACAATAATAATTTCGAAACATGAGAGTAGTGGAATGCACAAATGCGTCGATACTTTGACAACACGTTGTACATAACAATAATAATTACCGAACATGAGAGTAGTGGAATGCACAAATGCGTCGATACTTTGACAACACATTAAGCATAAGAGTAATAATTACGAAACATGACAGTAGTTGAAAGCACAAATGTGTCGATACTTTGACAACACGTTGTACATAACAATAATAATTACGAACCATGACAGTAGTGGAATGAACAAATGAGTCGATACTTTGACAACACATTGTACATACCAATAATAATTACGAAACCTGACAGTAGTGGAATGCACAAATGTGTCGATACTTTGACAACACGTTGTACATAACAATAATAATTACGAAACATGACAGTAGTGGAATGCACAAAGGAGTCGATACTTTGACAACACGTTGTACATAACAATAATAATTTCGAAACATGAGAGTAGTGGAATGCACAAATGCGTCGATACTTTGACAACACGTTGTACATAACAATAATAATTACGAAACATGGCAGTAGTGGAATGCACAAATGTGTCGATCATTTGACAACACGTTGTACATAACAATAATAATTACGAACCATGACAGTAGTGGAATGAACAAATTAGTCGATACTTTGACAACACATTACGCATAAGAGTAATAATTACGAAACATGATAGTAGTTGAATGCACAAATGTGTCGATACTTTGACAACACGTTGTACATAACAATAATAATTACAAACCATGACAGTAGTGGAATGAACAAATGAGTCGATACTTTGACAACACATTGTACATACCAATAATAATTACGAAACCTGACAGTAGTGGAATGCACAAATGTGTCGATACTTTGACAACACGTTGTACATAACAATAATAATTACGAAACATGACAGTAGTGGAATGCACAAAGGAGTCGATACTTTGACAACACGTTGTACATAACAATAATAATTACGAAACATGACAGTAGTGGAATGCACAAATGTGTCGATACTTTGACAACACGTTGTACATAACAATAATAATTACGAAACATGACAGTAGTGGAATGCACAAATGCGTCGATACTTTGACAACACGTTGTACATAACAATAATAATTACGAAACATGACAGTAGTGGAATGCACAAATGCGTCGATACTTTGACAACACGTTGTACATAACAATAATAATTACGAAACATGACAGTAGTGGAATGCACAAATGCGTCGATACTTTGACAACACGTTGTACATAACAATAATAATTACGAAACATGACAGTAGTGGAATGCACAAATGTGTCGATACTTTGACAACACGTTGTACATAACAATAATAATTACGAAACATGACAGTAGTGGAATGCACAAATGCGTCGATACTTTGACAACTCATTGTACATAACAATAATAATTACGAAACATGACAGTAGTGGAATGCACAAATGTGTCGATACTTTGACAACACGTTGTACATAACAATAATAATTACGAAACATGACAGTAGTGGAATGCACAAATGCGTCGATACTTTGACAACACGTTGTACATAACAATAATAATTACGAAACATGACAGTAGTGGAATGCACAAATGCGTCGATACTTTGACAACACGTTATACATAACAATAATAATTACGAAACATGACAGTAGTGGAATGCACAAATGCGTCGATACTTTGACAACACGTTGTACATAACAATAATAATTACGAAACATGACAGTAGTGGAATGCACAAATGCGTCGATACTTTGACAACACGTTGTACATAACAATAATAATTACGAAACATGACAGTAGTGGAATGCACAAATGCGTCGATACTTTGACAACACGTTGTACATAACAATAATAATTACGAAACATGACAGTAGTGGAATGCACAAATGCGTCGATACTTTGACAACACGTTGTACATAACAATAATAATTACGAAACATGACAGTAGTGGAATGCACAAATGCGTCGATACTTTGACAACACGTTGTACATAACAATAATAATTACGAAACATGACAGTAGTGGAATGCACAAATGCGTCGATACTTTGACAACACGTTGTACATAACAATAATAATTACGAAACATGACAGTAGTGGAATGCACAAATGCGTCGATACTTTGACAACACGTTGTACATAACAATAATAATTACGAAACATGACAGTAGTGGAATGCACAAATGCGTCGATACTTTGACAACACGTTGTACATAACAATAATAATTACGAAACATGACAGTAGTGGAATGCACAAATGCGTCGATACTTTGACAACACGTTGTACATAACAATAATAATTACGAAACATGACAGTAGTGGAATGCACAAATGCGTCGATACTTTGACAACACGTTGTACATAACAATAATAATTACGAAACATGACAGTAGTGGAATGCACAAATGTGTCGATAATTTGACAACACGTTGTACATAACAATAATAATTACGAACCATGACAGTAGTGGAATGAACAAATGAGTCGATACTTTGACAACACATTGTACATACAATAATAATTACGAAACATGACAGTAGTGGAATGCACAAATGTGTCGATACTTTGACAACACGTTGTACATAACAATAATAATTACGAAACATGACAGTAGTGGAATGCACAAATGCGTCGATACTTTGACAACACGTTGTACATAACAATAATAATTACGAAACATGACAGTAGTGGAATGCACAAATGTGTCGATACTTTGACAACACGTTGTACATAACAATAATAATTACGAAACATGACAGTAGTGGAATGCACAAATGCGTCGATACTTTGACAACACGTTGTACATAACAATAATAATTACGAAACATGACAGTAGTGGAATGCACAAATGCGTCGATACTTTGACAACACGTTGTACATAACAATAATAATTACGAAACATGACAGTAGTGGAATGCACAAATGCGTCGATACTTTGACAACACGTTGTACATAACAATAATAATTACGAAACATGACAGTAGTGGAATGCACAAATGCGTCGATACTTTGACAACACGTTGTACATAACAATAATAATTACGAAACATGACAGTAGTGGAATGCACAAATGCGTCGATACTTTGACAACACGTTGTACATAACAATAATAATTACGAAACATGACAGTAGTGGAATGCACAAATGCGTCGATACTTTGACAACACGTTGTACATAACAATAATAATTACGAAACATGACAGTAGTGGAATGCACAAATGCGTCGATACTTTGACAACACGTTGTACATAACAATAATAATTACGAAACATGACAGTAGTGGAATGCACAAATGCGTCGATACTTTGACAACACGTTGTACATAACAATAATAATTACGAAACATGACAGTAGTGGAATGCACAAATGCGTCGATACTTTGACAACACGTTGTACATAACAATAATAATTACGAAACATGACAGTAGTGGAATGCACAAATGCGTCGATACTTTGACAACACGTTGTACATAACAATAATAATTACGAAACATGACAGTAGTGGAATGCACAAATGCGTCGATACTTTGACAACACGTTGTACATAACAATAATAATTACGAAACATGACAGTAGTGGAATGCACAAATGCGTCGATACTTTGACAACACGTTGTACATAACAATAATAATTACGAAACATGACAGTAGTGGAATGCACAAATGTGTCGATACTTTGACAACACGTTGTACATAACAATAATAATTACGAACCATGACAGTAGTGGAATGAACAAATGAGTCGATACTTTGACAACACATTGTACATACCAATAATAATTACGAAACCTGACAGTAGTGGAATGCACAAATGTGTCGATACTTTGACAACACGTTGTACATAACAATAATAATTACGAAACATGACAGTAGTGGAATGCACAAATGAGTCGATACTTTGACAACACGTTGTACATAACAATAATAATTACGAAACATGACAGTAGTGGAATGCACAAATGTGTCGATACTTTGACAACACGTTGTACATAACAATAATAATTACGAAACATGACAGTAGTGGAATGCACAAATGAGTCGATACTTTGACAACACGTTGTACATAACAATAATAATTACGAAACATGACAGTAGTGGAATGCACAAATGAGTCGATACTTTGACAACACGTTGTACATAACAATAATAATTTCGAAACATGACAGTTGTGGAATGCCCAAATGCGTCGATACTTTGACAACACGTTGTACATAACAATAATAATTTCGAAACATGACAGTAGTGGAATGCACAAATGCGTCGATACTTTGACAACACGTTGTACATAACAATAATAATTACCGAACATGAGAGTAGTGGAATGCACAAATGCGTCGATACTTTGACAACACATTAAGCATAAGAGTAATAATTACGAAACATGACAGTAGTTGAATGCACAAATGTGTCGATACTTTGACAACACGTTGTACATAACAATAATAATTACGAACCATGACAGTAGTGGAATGAACAAATGAGTCGATACTTTGACAACACATTGTACATACCAATAATAATTACGAAACCTGACAGTAGTGGAATGCACAAATGTGTCGATACTTTGACAACACGTTGTACATAACAATAATAATTACGAAACATGACAGTAGTGGAATGCACAAAGGAGTCGATACTTTGACAACACGTTGTACATAACAATAATAATTTCGAAACATGAGAGTAGTGGAATGCACAAATGCGTCGATACTTTGACAACACGTTGTACATAACAATAATAATTACGAAACATGGCAGTAGTGGAATGCACAAATGTGTCGATCATTTGACAACACGTTGTACATAACAATAATAATTACGAACCATGACAGTAGTGGAATGAACAAATGAGTCGATACTTTGACAACACATTACGCATAAGAGTAATAATTACGAAACATGACAGTAGTTGAATGCACAAATGTGTCGATACTTTGACAACACGTTGTACATAACAATAATAATTACAAACCATGACAGTAGTGGAATGAACAAATGAGTCGATACTTTGACAACACATTGTACATACCAATAATAATTACGAAACCTGACAGTAGTGGAATGCACAAATGTGTCGATACTTTGACAACACGTTGTACATAACAATAATAATTACGAAACATGACAGTAGTGGAATGCACAAATGAGTCGATACTTTGACAACACGTTGTACATAACAATAATAATTACGAAACATGACAGTAGTGGAATGCACAAATGCGTCGATACTTTGACAACACGTTGTACATAACAATAATAATTACGAAACATGACAGTAGTGGAATGCACAAATGCGTCGATACTTTGACAACACGTTGTACATAACAATAATAATTACGAAACATGACAGTAGTGGAATGCACAAATGTGTCGATACTTTGACAACACGTTGTACATAACAATAATAATTACGAAACATGACAGTAGTGGAATGCACAAATGCGTCGATACTTTGACAACACGTTGTACATAACAATAATAATTACGAAACATGACAGTAGTGGAATGCACAAATGCGTCGATACTTTGACAACACGTTGTACATAACAATAATAATTACGAAACATGACAGTAGTGGAATGCACAAATGCGTCGATACTTTGACAACACGTTGTACATAACAATAATAATTACGAAACATGACAGTAGTGGAATGCACAAATGTGTCGATACTTTGACAACACGTTGTACATAACAATAATAATTACGAAACATGACAGTAGTGGAATGCACAAATGTGTCGATACTTTGACAACACGTTGTACATAACAATAATAATTACGAAACATGACAGTAGTGGAATGCACAAATGCGTCGATACTTTGACAACACGTTGTACATAACAATAATAATTACGAAACATGACAGTAGTGGAATGCACAAATGTGTCGATACTTTGACAACACGTTGTACATAACAATAATAATTACGAAACATGACAGTAGTGGAATGCACAAATGCGTCGATACTTTGACAACACGTTGTACATAACAATAATAATTACGAAACATGACAGTAGTGGAATGCACAAATGCGTCGATACTTTGACAACACGTTGTACATAACAATAATAATTACGAAACATGACAGTAGTGGAATGCACAAATGTGTCGATACTTTGACAACACGTTGTACATAACAATAATAATTACGAAACATGACAGTAGTGGAATGCACAAATGCGTCGATACTTTGACAACACGTTGTACATAACAATAATAATTACGAAACATGACAGTAGTGGAATGCACAAATGCGTCGATACTTTGACAACACGTTGTACATAACAATAATAATTACGAAACATGACAGTAGTGGAATGCACAAATGCGTCGATACTTTGACAACACGTTGTACATAACAATAATAATTACGAAACATGACAGTAGTGGAATGCACAAATGTGTCGATACTTTGACAACACGTTGTACATAACAATAATAATTACGAAACATGACAGTAGTGGAATGCACAAATGCGTCGATACTTTGACAACACGTTGTACATAACAATAATAATTACGAAACATGACAGTAGTGGAATGCACAAATGCGTCGATACTTTGACAACACGTTGTACATAACAATAATAATTACGAAACATGACAGTAGTGGAATGCACAAATGCGTCGATACTTTGACAACACGTTGTACATAACAATAATAATTACGAAACATGACAGTAGTGGAATGCACAAATGCGTCGATACTTTGACAACACGTTGTACATAACAATAATAATTACGAAACATGACAGTAGTGGAATGCACAAATGTGTCGATACTTTGACAACACGTTGTACATAACAATAATAATTACGAAACATGACAGTAGTGGAATGAACAAATGAGTCGATACTTTGACAAACATTACCATAAAGTAATAATTACGAAACATGACAGTAGTTGAATGCACAAATGTGTCGATACTTTGACAACACGTTGTACATAACAATAATAATTACAAACCATGACAGTAGTGGAATGAACAAATGAGTCGATACTTTGACAACACATTGTACATAACAATAATAATTACGAAACATGACAGTAGTGGAATGCACAAATGGTCGATACTTTGACAACACGTTGTACATAACAATAATAATTACGAAACATGACAGTAGTGGAATGCACAAATGTGTCGATACTTTGACAACACGTTGTACATAACAATAATAATTACGAAACATGACAGTAGTGGAATGCACAAATGCGTCGATACTTTGACAACACGTTGTACATAACAATAATAATTACGAAACATGACAGTAGTGGAATGCACAAATGCGTCGATACTTTGACAACACGTTGTACATAACAATAATAATTACGAAACATGACAGTAGTGGAATGCACAAATGCGTCGATACTTTGACAACACGTTGTACATAACAATAATAATTACGAAACATGACAGTAGTGGAATGCACAAATGAGTCGATACTTTGACAACACGTTGTACATAACAATAATAATTACGAAACATGACAGTAGTGGAATGCACAAATGCGTCGATACTTTGACAACACGTTGTACATAACAATAATAATTACGAAACATGACAGTAGTGGAATGCACAAATGTGTCGATACTTTGACAACACGTTGTACATAACAATAATAATTACGAAACATGACAGTAGTGGAATGCACAAATGCGTCGATACTTTGACAACACGTTGTACATAACAATAATAATTACGAAACATGACAGTAGTGGAATGCACAAATGCGTCGATACTTTGACAACACGTTGTACATAACAATAATAATTACGAAACATGACAGTAGTGGAATGCACAAATGTGTCGATACTTTGACAACACGTTGTACATAACAATAATAATTACGAAACATGACAGTAGTGGAATGACAAATGGTCGATACTTTGACAACACATTGTACATAACAATAATAATTACGAAACATGACAGTAGTGGAATGCACAAATGTGTCGATACTTTGACAACACGTTGTACATAACAATAATAATTACGAAACATGACAGTAGTGGAATGCACAAATGAGTCGATACTTTGACAACACGTTGTACATAACAATAATAATTACGAAACATGACAGTAGTGGAATGCACAAATGCGTCGATACTTTGACAACACGTTGTACATAACAATAATAATTACGAAACATGACAGTAGTGGAATGCACAAATGTGTCGATACTTTGACAACACGTTGTACATAACAATAATAATTACGAAACATGACAGTAGTGGAATGCACAAATGCGTCGATACTTTGACAACACGTTGTACATAACAATAATAATTACGAAACATGACAGTAGTGGAATGCACAAATGTGTCGATACTTTGACAACACGTTGTACATAACAATAATAATTACGAAACATGACAGTAGTGGAATGCACAAATGCGTCGATACTTTGACAACACGTTGTACATAACAATAATAATTACGAAACATGACAGTAGTGGAATGCACAAATGTGTCGATACTTTGACAACACGTTGTACATAACAATAATAATTACGAACCATGACAGTAGTGGAATGAACAAATGAGTCGATACTTTGACAACACATTACGCATAAGAGTAATAATTACGAAACATGACAGTAGTTGAATGCACAAATGTGTCGATACTTTGACAACACGTTGTACATAACAATAATAATTACAAACCATGACAGTAGTGGAATGAACAAATGAGTCGATACTTTGACAACACGTTGTACATAACAATAATAATTACGAAACATGACAGTAGTGGAATGCACAAATGTGTCGATACTTTGACAACACGTTGTACATAACAATAATAATTACGAAACATGACAGTAGTGGAATGCACAAATGAGTCGATACTTTGACAACACGTTGTACATAACAATAATAATTACGAACATGACAGTAGTGGAATGCACAAATGCGTCGATACTTGACAAACCGTTGTACATAACAATAATAATTACGAACATGACGTAGTGAAAGCACAAATGCGCGATACTTTGACAACCATGTACATAACACATAATAATTACGAAACATGACAGTAGTGAATGCACAAATGCGTCGATACTTTGACAACACGTTGTACATAACAATAATAATACGAAACATGACAGTAGTGGAATGCAACAATGCGTCGATACTTTGACACCATTGTCATAACAATAATAATTACAAACATGACAGTAGTGGAATGCACAAATGAGTCGATCTTTGACAACACGTTGTACATAACAATAATAATTACGACACATGACAGTAGTGGAATGCACAAATGCGTCTATACGTTGACAACACGTTGTACATAAAAATAATAATTACCGAACATGACAGTAGTGGAATGCACATATTCTTCGATACTTTGACAACAGGTTACACATAATAGTAATAATTACGAAACAGGACAGTAGTTGAATGCACAAATGCGTCGATCATTTGACAACACATTGTACATAGCAATAATAATTACGAACCATGACATTAGTGGAATGAACAAACGAGTCGATACTTTGACAACACGTTGTACATAACAATAATAATTACGAAACCTGACAGTAGTGGAATGCACAAATGTGTCGATACTTTGACAAAACGTTATACATAACAATAATAATTACGAAACATGACAGTAGTGGAATGCACAAATGTGTCGATACTTTGACAACAGGTTACACATAATAGTAATAATTACGAAACATGACAGTAGTTGAATGCACAAATGCGTCGATCATTTGACAACACATTGTACATAACAATAATAATTGCGAACCATGACAGCAGTGGAATGCAAAAATGCGTCGTTCATTTGACAACACATTGTACATAACAATATTAATTACCAACTATGACAGTAGTGGAATGAACAAATGAGTCGATACTTTGACAACACGTTGTACATAACAATAATAATTACAAACCTGACAGTAGTGGAAAGCACAAATGTGTCGATACTTTGACAACACGTTGTACATAACAATAATAATTACGACACATGACAGTAGTGGAATGCACAAATGCATCGATCATTTGACAACACATTGCACATAACAATAATAATTACGAACCATGACAGTAGTGGAATGAACAAATGAGTCGATACTTTGACAACACGTTGTACATAACAATAATAATTACAAACATGACAGTAGTGGAAAGCACAAATGTGTCGATACTTTGACAGCACGTTGTACATAACAATAATAATTACGAAACATGACAGTAGTGGAATGCACAAATGCGTCGATACTTTGACAACACGTTGTACATAACAATAATAATTACCGAACATGACAGTAGTGGAATGCACAAATGCGTCGATACTTTGACAACAGTTACACATAATATTAATAATTACGAAACATGACAGTAGTTGAATGCACACATGTGTCGATACTTTCACAACACGTTGTACATAACAATAATAATACGAAACATGACAGTAGATGAATGCACAAATGCGTCGATCCTTTGACAACACATTGTACATAACAATAATAATTACGAAACATGACAGTAGTGGAATGCACAAATGTGTCGATACTTTGACAACACGTTGTACATAACAATAATAATTACGAAACATGACAGTAGTGGAATGCACAAATGCGTCGATACTTTGACAACACGTTGTACATAACAATAATAATTACGAAACATGACAGTAGTGGAATGCACAAATGCGTCGATACTTTGACAACAAGTTATACATAACAGTAATAATTATGAAACATGACAGTAGTGGAATGCACAAATGCGTCGATACTTTGACAACACGTTATACATAACAATAATAATTACGAAACATGACAGTAGTGGAATGCACAAATGCGTCGATACTTTGACAACACGTTGTACATAACAATAATAATTGCGAAACATGACAGTAGTGGAATGCACAAATGCGTCGATACTTTGACAACACGTACAAAAAAACAAACAACAAAACACAAACAACACAACCACAAACAAAAAAACAAACAACAAAACACAACCAACACAACACGTTGTACATAACAATAATAATTACGAAACATGACAGCAGTGGAATGCACAAATGCGTCGATACTTTGACAACACGTTGTACATAACAATAATAATTACGAAACATGACAGTAGTGGAATGCACAAATGTGTCGATACTTTGACAACACGTTGTACATAACAATAATAATTACGAAACATGACAGTAGTGGAATGCACAAATGAGTCGATACTTTGACAACACGTTGTACATAACAATAATAATTACGAAACATGACAGTAGTGGAATGCACAAATGCGTCGATACTTTGACAACACGTTGTACATAACAATAATAATTACGAAACATGACAGTAGTGGAATGCACAAATGCGTCGATACTTTGACAACACGTTGTACATAACAATAATAATTGCGAAACATGACAGTAGTGGAATGCACAAATGCGTCGATACTTTGACAACACGTTGTACATAACAATAATAATTACGAAACATGACAGTAGTGGAATGCACAAATGCGTCGATACTTTGACAACACGTTATACATAACAGTAATAATTATGAAACATGACAGTAGTGGAATGCACAAATGCGTCGATACTTTGACAACACGTTATACATAACAATAATAATTACGAAACATGACAGTAGTGGAATGCACAAATGCGTCGATACTTTGACAACACGTTGTACAAAACAATAATAATTACGAAACATGACAGTAGTGGAATGCACAAATGCGTCGATAATTTGACAACACGTTATACATAATAATAATTACGAAACATGACAGTAGTAGAATGAACAAATGAGTCGATACTTTGACAACACATTACACATAACAATAATAATTACCAAACATGACAGTAGTAGAATGCACAAATGTGTCGATACTTTGACAACACGTTGTACATAACAATAATAATTACAAAACATGACAGTAGTGGAAAGAACAAATGAGTCGATAATTTGACAACACATTGTACATAACAATAATAATTACGAAACATGACAGTAGTGGAATGCACAAATGCGTCGATCCTTGACAACACGTTATACATAACAATAATAATTACGAAACATGACAGTAGTGGAATGCACAAATGAGTCGATACTTTGACAACACGTTATACATAACAATAATAATTACGAAACATGACAGTAGTAGAATGCACAAATGCGTCTATACTTTGACAACACTTTGCACATAACAATAATAATTACCAAACATGACAGTAGTGGAATGCACAAATGCGTCGATACTTTGACAACTCATTGTACATAACAATAATAATTACGAAACATGACAGTAGTGGAATGCACAAATGCGTCGATACTTTGACAACACGTTGTACATAATAATAATAATTACGAAACATGACAGTAGTGGAATG
>CM026387.1:22709353-22722275 GCA_014843695.1 Archivesica marissinica
GGACATACAGCTATATATACTTCCTGTCAATCAGTAATTAGCAAGTACTGTTCGTACAAATACACAGTTGCCAACTGGACATACAGCTATATATACTTCCTGTCAATCAGTAATTAGCAAGAACTGTTCGTACAAATACGCAGTTGCCAACTGGACATACAGCTATATATACTTCCTGTCAATCAGTAATTAGCAAGTACTGTTCGTACAAATACACAGTTGCCAACTGGACATACAGCTATATATTTCCTGTCAATCAGTAATTAGCAAGTACTGTTCGTATAAATACACAGTTGCTAACTGGACATACAGCTATATACTTCCTGTCAATCAGTAATTAGCAAGTACTGTTCGTAAAAATACACAGTTGCCAACTGGACATACAGCTACATATACAGTTGCCAACTGGACATACAGCTATATATACGTCCTGTCAATCAGTAATTAGCAAGTACTGTTCGTATAAATACACAGTTGCCAACTGGACATAAAGCTATATATACTTCCTGTCAATCAGTAATTAGCAAGTACTGTTCGTACAAATACACAGTTGCCAACTGGACATACAGCTATATATACTTCCTGTCAATCAGTAATTAGCAAGTACTGTTCGTACAAATACACAGTTGCCAACTGGACATACAGCTATATATACTTCCTGTCAATCAGTAATTAGCAAGTACTGTTCGTACAAATACACAGTTGCCAACTGGACATACAGCTATATATACTTCCTGTCAATCAGTAATTAGCAAGTACTGTTCGTACAAATACACAGTTGCCAACTGGACATACAGCTATATATACTTCCTGTCAATCAGTAATTAGCAAGTACTGTTCGTACAAATACACAGTTGCCAACTGGACATACAGCTATATATATTTCCTGTCAATCAGTAATTAGCAAGTACTGTTCGTACAAATACACAGTTGCCAACTGGACATACAGCTACATATACTTTCTGTCTATCAGTAATTAGCAAGTACTGTTCGTACAAATACACAGTTGCCAACTGGACATACAGCTATATATACTTCCTGTCAATCAGTAATTAGCAAGTATTGCTCGTACAAATACACAGTTGCCAACTGGACATACAGCTATATATACTTCCTGTCAATCAGTAATTAGCAAGTACTGTTCGTAAAAATACACAGTTGCCAACTGGAAATACAGCTACATATACAGTTGCCAACTGGACATACAGCTATATATACTTCCTGTCAATCAGTAATTAGCAAGTACTGTTCGTACAAATACACAGTTGCCAACTGGACATACAGCTATATATACGTCCTGTCAATCAGTAATTAGCAAGTACTGTTCGTACAAATACACAGTTGCCAACTGGACATACAGCTATATATACTTCCTGTCAATCAGTAATTAGCAAGTACTGTTCGTACAAATACACAGTTGCCAACTGGACATACAGCTATATATACTTCCTGTCAATCAGTAATTAGCAAGTACTGTTCGTACAAATACACAGTTGCCAACTGGACATACAGCTATATATACTTCCTGTCAATCAGTAATTAGCAAGTACTGTTCGTACAAATACACAGTTGCCAACTGGACATACAGCTACATATACTTCCTGTAAATCAGTAATTAGCAAGTACTGTTCGTACAAATACACAGTTGCCAACTGGACATACAGCTATATATACTTCCTGTCAATCAGTAATTAGCAAGTACTGTTCGTACAAATACACAGTTGCCAACTGGACATACAGCTATATATACTTCCTGTCAATCAGTAATTAGCAAGTACTGTTATTACAAATACACAGTTGCCAACTGGACATACAGCTATATATACTTCCTGTCAATCAGTAATTAGCAAGTACTGTTCGTACAAATACACAGTTGCCAACTGGACATACAGCTACATATACTTCCTGTAAATCAGTAATTAGCAAGTACTGTTCGTACAAATACACAGTTGCCAACTGGACATACAGCTATATATACTTCCTGTCAATCAGTAATTAGCAAGTACTATTCGTATAAATACACAGTTGCCAACTGTACATACAGCTACATATACTTCCTGTCAATCAGTAATTAGCAAGTACTGTTCGTACAAATACACAGTTGCCAACTGGACATACAGCTATATATACTTCCTGTCAATCAGTAATTAGCAAGTACTGTTCGTACAAATACACAGTTGCCAACTGGGCATACAGCTACATATACAGTTGCCAACTGGACATACAGCTATATATACTTCCTGTCAATCAGTAATTAGCAAGTACTGTTCGTACAAATACACAGTTGCCAACTGGACATACAGCTATATTTACTTCCTGTCAATCAGTAATTAGCAAGTACTGTTCGTATAAATACACAGTTGCCAACTGGACATACAGCTATATATACTTCCTGTCAATCAGTAATTAGCAAGTACTGTTCGTACAAATACACAGTTGCCAACTGGACATACAGCTATATATACTTCCTGTCAATCAGTACTTAGCAAGTACTGTTCGTACAAATACACAGTTGCCAACTGGACATTCAGCTACATATACTTCCTGTCAATCAGTAATTAGCAAGTACTGTTCGTACAAATACACAGTTGCCAACTGGACATACAGCTATATATACTTCCTGTTAATCAGTAATTAGCAAGTACTGTTCGTACAAATACACAGTTGCCAACTGGACATACAGCTATATATACTTCCTGTCAATCAGTAATTAGCAAGTACTGTTCGTACAAATACACAGTTGCCAACTGGACATACAGCTATATATACTTCCTGTCAATCCGTAATTAGCAAGTACTGTTCCTACAAATACACAGTTGCCGACTGGACATACAGCTATATATACTTCCTGTCAATCAGTAATTAGCAAGTACTGTTCGTACAAATCCACAGTTGCCAACTGGACATACAGCTATATATACTTCCTGTCAATCAGTAATTAGCAAGTACTGTTCGTACAAATACACAGTTGCCAACTGGACATACAGCTATATATACTCCTGTCAATCAGTAATTAGCAAGTATGTTCGTACAAATACACAGTTGCCAACTGGGCATACAGCTACATATACAGTTGCAAACTGTACCATTCCCTATTATACTTCTATATATATTTATAATTCAGTTAGTAAGTAAGTACTGTTCACAGTTGCCAACTGGACATACAGCTATATATACTTCCTGTCAATCAGTAATTAGCAAGTACTGTTCGTACAAATACACAGTTGCCAACTGGACATACAGCTATATATACTTCCTGTCAATCAGTAATAAGCAAGTACTGTTCGTACAAATACACAGTTGCCAACTGGACATACAGCTATATATACTTCCTGTCAATCAGTAATTAGCAAGTACTGTTCGTACAAATACACAGTTGCCAACTGGACATACAGCTATAAATACTTCCTGTCAATCAGTAATTAGCAAGTACTGTTTGTACAAATACACAGTTGCCAACTGGACATACAGCTATATATACTTCCTGTCAATCAGTAATTAACAAGTACTGTTCGTACAAATACACAGTTGCCAACTGGACATACAGCTATATATACTTCCTGTCAATCAGTAATTAGCAAGTACTGTTCGTACAAATACACAGTTGCCAACTGGGCATACAGCTATATATACAATTGCCAACTGGGCATACAGCTACATATACAGTTGCCAATTGGGCATACAGCTATATATACAGTTGCCAACTGGGCATACAGCTATATATACAGTTGCCAACTGGGCATACAGCTATATATACAGTTGGCAACTGGGCATACAGCTACATATACAGTTGCCAACTGGGCATAAGGCTACATATACAGTTGCCAACTGGACATATGGCTACATATACAGTTGCCAATTGGGCATACAGCTATATATACAGTTGCCAACTGGGCATACAGCTATATATACAGTTGCCAACTGGGCATACAGTTATTTATACAGTTGCCAACTGGGCATACAGCTATATATACAATTGCCAACTGGGCATACATCTATATATACAGTTGCCAACTGGGCATACAGCTATATATATACAGTTGCCAACTGGGCATACAGCTATATATACAATTGCCAACTGGGCATACAGCTATATATACAGTTGCCAACTGGGCATACAGCTATATATATACAGTTGCCAACTGGGAATACAGTTATATATACAGTTGGCAACTGGGCATACAGCTATATATACAGTTGCTAACTGGGCATACAGCTATATACACAGTTGGCAACTGGGCATACAGCTATATATACAGTTGGCAACTGGGCATACAGTTATATATACAGTTGCCAACTGGGAATACAGCTATATATATACAGTTGCCAAATGGGTATACAGTTATATATACAATTGCCAACTGGGCATACAGTTATATATACAGTTGCCAACTGGGAATACAGCTATATATATACAGTTGCCAACTGGGCATACAGCTATATATACAGTTGCCAACTGGGCATAAAACTACATATACTGTTGCCAACTGGGCATAAAACTAAATATACAGTTGACAACTGGGCATAAAACTACACATACAGTTGCCAAATGGGCATGAGGCTACACGATCAGACAATAACAACTAGCTCTTCTCCATAGAAATACATTTGAATTCAACAATCTCGCGCGCGTACACTAAGCCATTTATTACATCGTATATTATGGGTGAATTGTCATTGGGATGAATTACTACTTCGTAAATCATGAGTCAGTTTCAAGCCGCGACCTTTACTAAAAGGTAATAAGATATCACATTGTGTTGTGACTACCGATGCATACATGGAGGTATTCAATGGGTTGTACTTCATTCTAAAACGTTCTAGGTATTCACCCGAAATTAATATTTTGAAAATAAACGACAAAAAGCACGTTCATTTGAATTCAATTAAATATTGGACCAACTACGATGTTTAGAAATAGAGACTTGAGTTTTAATTTATTAATCTCAAGAACAATAGATTATTTAATTATATATCTAAACTGTAAATAAATTATAAATTGTACTTGTATATAACAATGTATGTATGATATAATTGTTCGTGACCGGTGCACATCCCGCAGCAGCAGCGTTGGATACTGGGATCTTCTGGTCGTCGATCTTGCGAAGGGGGAACTCTCCAAGTATGTGGATCCACGGCTATGGCACATCAGGACAGATCTGCCATCTCTTCCAGATGGTGTTTGAGGTGAACACTGGTTTTTCGATGTTTCGTTTAGAAGAGATGGCGGACCTGAGGGAGCGGCAACGGTCGTGGATCCACGCTCCCCCGATCTACACTGAATCTAGACTTGCTTGCGACAATCGACGACCAGATGTCTAACTGTCAGATCCGTATAAATGCTGCTGCGGGGTGACCAACAGTGAGGAGGGTGGCCCTACAAAGGACCACGTACAGACCTGGGCCCCGTTTTATCAACGGTCGTAAGTCAGTCTTAGTTAAGATTATTGCTTAAGACCGAGTTACGCCGTCGTAACGTCTTGGTTAAGACCACGGTCCGTTTTATCAACAAAGTCGCAGCTAAGATATCGTAAATAAAGTCTTAACTTTACGACTGGTTCGATGCAGTCGCAACTTCGAAAAAAGTCTTAAAAATGGCGGTCGAATAAGCAGAATCCGTGCATCAGAGACGTGAAGCAAGAATATTCAGGGCCGGTAGAGACATTGGAGACGTGTGACACCAATATCCTTTCCCGATATCGCAGGACGAGGCTATGGGTTGTCTTGCTTGTGGATATGGTGAGGGAATGACTTGGACAAGGGAACGAACCGCTCTCATTCGATACCCGGTTTGACCCAGGTAAAGTGAAATTGATATATTTCTACATCTTGCATTATTAAGGTGCAAATCAGTGTTATTTGCGTACACATTTCTGTACAGTAGGCCCTTATTTCTATTTTAAGATTACAAGGGACGCTACTTCCATAAGAATCTATCGCTATTTATACAAGTCATGATTTATTATGTTTTTTGGAACTGAATGACGATACGTATTATGTTTCTGCAACGCATTAACTAAGTAAATTGATACAGTGTGCAGGTAGGGAATTAAATGCTTGTGTTAAAACTGTTTATAATGTCGTCCGTTTCTTTTTAAATGCTCGTGTATTGCTACAGTATTCGTACACATAATTAAACGTCCCCACGTGTCCAAATACAAATGTTTTTCTGGACAGGCTTAGCCGACCTAAGCGGTTAACCAGTACTAAACTATGTATGTGAAGTGACTTGCTCAATGACACTACATACGTGGACTGACCGAGTATCGAACATGGGACAGTTTGATTCCAAATCCGACACCATGCCACGGGCGCTCTGAGGAAATCGTCATGTTCAATCTGTCACCATACAATATCACATACTGTCCATCGAACCAGGGTTGAATTAGTGAGAAGCGAGCATTCCTAACTACTGCGCAAATTGGACAGCCAAAAGAAGTGTAATCCATATTACAAGTTGTCATGATTGATCTTAATGCGATGATAGACACGATGAGTCGGGATGACCATAATTATATATAGATACACTGTCCAGTTTGAAATAAATCGGAATATATCGAACTCTATGTTTACATGTATATTGGGTTACGAACTACTACCACAACCAATGACCACAAAGTTGCATTGTAATATAATTATATTGTGGTGAAAACACTGACTGGTTTATGTATCAATAATAGTTGAAACGTTTTGTTCATTTCAGATGCTTATTGATTTAGATACCTATCAATGGGTGATTTATTGTCCAAAGTTGCAGATTTTCATGGCATCAACAGGTAGGTGAACTCTTGTCGACATGATCATTAATTGCTAATGATTAGCGTAGTGAGTAGCACGCTCGCCTCTAGTCAATGCATTCTTGGTTCCTTCCACTGACTGAGAAGTGTGTGAGATGGTACGGTGGTCCCCAAATCGGACCTGTGAGTTTTCTCCGGTTATGTCCCACACGAATGACTACGGTACATAATTATACGCTTTCAACGAGAGTGCTTAATATTATAATCTTGTTTCGAAAATGTTGTAAAGTAAATAATATTTATACAGTTGATTATTCTAACATTAATAACCATAGTTTTTTCAAAAACAGAATTAGGCCGAACTCCAAATATATTTAGTTTCGTCACAGCAACCCAGATTTATGGAATAGTTTCCATCTTATTAATGTACATACACTGTACTAATCACTTATACATTGTTCTTAAAAAAATTAATATCTGTCAGGTCCACCCTCACAAATGCTTAATATTAATTATGCATGTCCACATTTTGTTCACAATCATTCCAGTGTTCAAATTTAACAGATAGTAATGTAGAAGTTTGATGTTAATAGAGTTTTTATATGTTATTTCTTGCAGATTCCCTGATGATATGGCTTTAATTGATGTAGTACAGCAGGATTTTTATCGGAAGTGCCATATTATACAGAATACAGTTGGCTCAGTTGATGGTCTATTGATCTATGATTGTGTGATAGCATGGCCAAGAAAATCAAGAGTGGACAACACTATTTCAACAGATCAGTTCATGCCTCTGACACCACTTGATTTAAGGACACTAATCTTAGCTGTCATATTTACAGTTAAGAAATCTTGAAAACTGATGAAAACTGAGCAACTATCCAGTGATACAAATGCATACTGTTTGGTAGTTTTCTTTTATAGACTATTAAGATTTCATTATGACAAGCGGCACAGTTTTAATAATTATGAAAGAAATTTCCGGTCTTAATTTTTGTGATTTAAGGTTTCCACAAATAAAGCAAACAATAGGTATATATATATGTATGCCAAACAAGCAAAATTAGATGTGCATGAAAACACCCTGGTAATAATATGGTATTGAAGCCTGTGTACAAACAAGATTGTCTATCATACTGTGTTCACTACAGATCTTCAATCTATATCTTGTGCAACAAATCTTCTTTTACTATGAAATCAGAAATGTTGATGCAACAAAACACGAAAATAGATTCACAGTAAATATGATTTGTTGTATCAGATTGCATAGGGTGTGACAGACAGACTTTGGTGTACAAATGTAACTGCTTCAATATACTTCCCACTACACTGTAACAGAAGCTGTAACATTACACAAAGCAACCCAATACAATATATATGTTGATATACATAATACATGAATACCTGTGAGTGTTTTACGTTTATTTATCATAGTTACCAGTTGCCCATTTTAGCGACACCTAATGAAGAGATTAGTTATATTAGATTTGGAGGATAGTGCAATGATGTCTTCTCTGGTTCTTTTATTTGCATTGTGTAAAGCACCGGCACAAGACCTCTGTTTAAATTCTCATCTGAAAGACTTATGATTTTAGTATGGTATAGCGGGGTCTCGAACGGGGTAAAAAGCCCATGTGATCTAGTTTTTTATTGTTTTTTCTTTCTTGTTCCTACGATATAATTATAAGAGGATATGTGTTTGTTTCAGTGTTTGATCGAATAATATTTCACCAATTGAACATTGAAAGCATTATTACCAAGTGTGAAGCTAGTCACGAGTGATATTAATAGCTTTCTATGTGTTTTAGTAAAGTATTATTCGATCATTCACTTAACAAACAAATTTTATTTTGGCTGAAAAGTGTTTTTATGATAGAAAATGATGCCAAAAGTGCCATGGGCTATATCGTACTTAGACAACAATATGTGACGTAATAAATGACTGCTCGAGTCCTTATTGTTATATGTGTTTTATGGTTTGCAATAAATATTGTTTAAACCAATTTATCTTGGCAATTCTATGATAATTCTATTCCATATATGCGAGGATTAAAAACTGCATTACCCATATTATCAGTAATGTTACAAGTGTCAATATGTATCTCTATATGTATTATAAAATTATATTGGGGTATATTTGCAGTGACATTATAAATAATGAAATTTAGAATAGTTCCATTGTTTTATTTCTACTTCCTAACATTCATGATTGTGCTGGTTATAATTAGTTTCAATATAACTTACCGACCAAGTTAACTTGACAACAATGTGGTAGTTAAAGCGATCATTTATCATCGTCTTTGATCTATTGTGTTTTTGAGCTTAATTATCGTCGCTACCGGTTGCCCATATGAGCGACGCCTCTTGAACAGATTAGTCATTTTAGATTGTTGAGGTTATTGCAGTGATAGAGACAGAGACGGAGTATGTGGTCGATTGGTTAATGTTGTTGACTTCGAATCACTTGCCTCTCACAGCTGATGTTTAGACTCTCACCAGGGGTGTCGGATTATTTCGTGCAAGGAAACTATTCGGAATGTTTGTGGTTCTACCCAGGCAGGTGACCTTTCACACTTGACATACTGTATGGAGGGGCGCCCAGGATCTTCCTCCACCAATAATAGCTGGAAAGTCACCATATTACTTGAGCTGTTGGTGATACATTAAACCCCAAAAACAAACAGAGACCCATGCCAGAGTATTATCTGGGGTTTTTTACGTGAAAGGTGTTATTCACGGACTTAAAGACTGATGATCGAACCTTGGATCTACAGACCAATGTGTTCACCACTGAACTATTGACCCGTCTGTATTTGATCTATTAATCTCATCACACAGATATATACGACTAATGTATGACCAGTCTAGGACAGCTTGTACATTTGTATATTATATATGCTAGAATCGCCGTTATAAAAAGACATGCTGATACAAAAGTTTGTATTAATGAATGGAGTCTATTCAGTATTTACATCACTAGATGTTGTGGTAACATGTAAATACCGTAGGCCCTATTCAATTGCCTCAACATTATTTACAGACACAAATCTGGAACATACCCTTGAAAATGAAATAATATTTAACAACATAATCCTATTAGCAAAGAAGTTTACATTTTTACGCAAAAACGATGTATAAGTTATTTAAAGTATAATAAAAAGTCTGAAATGTTTAACAATTCAATATATGAAAACAACGTATCAGATTTAAAATATTGTTGCACATACCAGTTATACTGAAATAGATTATACATTCACAGTAACAAGGAAGATTTAGTGGGGCCGTGTTTTGACCAACTACGTCATATTGGATTTAATATACATTGCATGTCTGGAGAGGCCTGCGCGTAAGGTTTAATTCGATATAAGCAATATTAACATATTCCAAGAAATAAAGAAGTTATGAATAATATATACAGGGGCGCCGTGTTTTAAACATGTCCGATGTTGACATTTGCGCGCGAAGATGTGTGCACCGGAAGTTTACATTTCGGACTGTGTCACTGTTTTTAAGGTCGTACGACGAAAGAAAATCTTAGCTGCGACCGAAGACTTACGACCGTGTTGATAAAACGGTCGTACGATTGTCGCAGGAAACGTCGCAAGTAGCGGTCTTAAGATAAGACCGACTTGCGACCGACGTCGTTGATAAAACGGGCCTTGTCACCCTGGCACGGAAAGAAGTAACCACCAGAGGACGTCTCCATAAGCTTCATAGAAGAAGAATCGCCAGCGAAAACAGAAATAATCACCGTAGAATAGGAATAATCATCATAGAAGATGGACATAATCATCGTAGAACACATAATCATCATTGAATAACCAGCACAGAAGAACGAATCACCTTAGGATCTAAACAACTTAGAGAATACAGTCGCCCAAATGCATTTATGCGGTGGCGACTATAAATAAAACGAACATCATCATCATAATTGTTATTGTAAATTTGTATGCATTCTGAACATGTATTATTTGAATTTGTATCAAATGCTCATATATATGGTGGTAATAAAGAATATAATTATATAAAAATAAAAGTTTATGTCAATATTTTACAGATTTATGTTATGGGTTTCTAAAATGTGTTTTCAAGATTGATTGGTGAATCTGAATAGATTCCATTCTGAAAACCTTACTTGCCTGTGGTCCATGGTTGTGCATATATCACAATAGCCCCACTGGAGCCGTTACGATTGTGCCTTTAGGCAAGGCATTTAAATTCCACGTTGTCTCTTCTCTCTCCCTCGTGGCGATGGATTCCATCAGGAATGAGGTCTCGAGAGTGATTTATATAAGTTGAAATAACTTGTTTCGCAATCGAGCTAAAATAAATGTGTATAAACTAATAGACCCTTGTGGACCAAGGCGAAGCTGACAATATCCAAACTGATTAAGTACTTGTCATTTGTTGTCTGCCTTGCACCATGTAATCATTGGCGATAGGGTTCTTTATGGGTTGGCCCACGAGATCAGAGACACAGTCTGGTGCAGAAAATAGAGAGGGTTCTTTATGGGTTGGCCCACAAGATCAGAGACACAGTATGGTGCAGAAAATAGAGACATGGTCTGCGCGGGAACCGAGCATTATGGGGTAGCACTAGGCAAACCGCCATTCAGTGAAGAAAGACATATATAAAAGAAATATCCATTGCATAAATAAGCAGACATCTGTTAACTATTGGATAAGTTGCCTTGTCCTTTGGCTGTCACTTTAACAAAACATCGTTTTCAGCTCTCTGGATAGTTAGTGGCTAACTTCGCAAATCCTTAAAAATGCATACAAATAATACTAATACAAGTTCTTCTGAGCACCCATTCATCCAGACACCCGACGCTATCAAGCACCCACACCTCCAACGTTATATAATCACCCATTCATCCAGACACACGACGCTATGAGGCACCCAAATATCCAACGTTATATGAGCACCCATTCATCCAGACACCCGACGCTATCAAGCACCCACGCCTCCAACGTTATATGAGCACCCATTCATCCAGACACCCGACGCTACCAAGCACCAACACCTCCAACGTTATATGAGCACACATTCATCCAGACACCCGACGCTATCAAGCACCTACACTTACAACGTTATATGAGTACCCATTCATCCAGACACCCGACGCTATCGAGCACCCACACCTCCAACGTTATATGAACACCCATTCATCCAGACACCCGACGCTACCAAGCACCCACACCTCCAACGTTATATGAGCACCCATTCATCCAGACACCCGACGCTATCAAGCACCCACACCTCCAAAGTTATATGAGCACCCATTCATCCAGCCACACGACGCTATCAAGCACCCAAAGAGCCAACGTTATATGAGCACCCATTCATCCAGCCACACGACGCTATCAAGCACCCAAAGAGCCAACGTTATATGAGCACCCATTCATCCAGACACCCGACGCTATCAAGCACCCACACCTCATACGTTATATGAGCACCCATTCATCCAGACACCTGACGCTATCAAGCACCCACACCTCCAACGTTATATGAGCACCCATTCATCCAGACAACCGACGCTATCAAGCACCCACATCTCCACTATTATATGAGCACCCATTCATCCAGCAACCCGACGCTATCAAGCACCCCACCTCCAACGCTATATGAGCACCCATTCATCCAGACACCCGAGGCTATCAAGCACCCACACCTCCAACGTTATATGAGCACCCATTCATCCAGACCCCGACGCTATCAAACCCAAAGATCCAACGTTAATTGAGCACCCATTCATCCAGACACCCGACGCTATCAAGCACCCACACCTCCAACGTTATATGAGCACCCATTCATCCAGACACCCGACGCTCTCAAGCACCCAAAGATCCGACGTTAATTGAGCACCCATTCATCCAGACACCCGACGCTATCAAGCACCCACACCTCCAACTTTATATGAGCACCCATTTATCCAGACACTCGACGCTATCAATCACCTACACCTCCAACGTTATATAAGCACCCATTCATCCAGACACCCGACGCTACCAAGCAACCACACCTCCAACGTTATATGAGCAACCATTCATCCAGACACCCGACGCTATCAAGCACCCACACATCCAATGTTATATGAGCAACCATTCATCCAGACACCCGACGCTATCAAGCACCCACACGCCCAACGTTATATGAGCACCCATTCATCCAGACACCCGAC
>CM026387.1:22723275-22740775 GCA_014843695.1 Archivesica marissinica
CCAATCGAATTTCATGTAACAGAAATGCTTAACCCGTTACAAATTCAAACATATATTTCTTTATATTCCTCTGCTTATGGAATTTTATAGTACATTGGAATGAGAACTATAAATGAAAAACATATAGAACGTCAATTAAAGCTGTTATTCCCAGGTATAATATACATCGCACGGTCAATGGAATACAACACTGGTTGCACATGTGAGAATCAATTGTAACAAACTATTCTTAAACAGACATAATTTGTTCTGGTTTTGTTATTAAAGCAAGAATGAGCAATATATGCTCGTATGACTTACTAGAGACACAATCCACTCCGTCCAAATAATAACCATCCACACATAGACACCTTCCGCTATTACATTCAGTATTAGCTCCTTCACATCGATCTTCGTTTATTGTACAATTGTGTCCAAATGGAACTGCTGCAGGGGCTGATAGAAAGTAAGAACATAATCCATATATTGAAAAGGTATCACTGTTTTCTTTCTTTTATTTTTCAAATTATTGCTTGTGTTGTTCTTTCGCAAGTAGCGTTTTAAAATATTTTGTTCTTCACACGGGAATATAACTTAATTATCTTGGGCGTAGCGGTTTGCTGTCCGCTAAGGTGTGTCAGTCTCTTCAATAGCATGGAATAATATTACTAAGTAAGTAAGTAAGTAAGTAAATATTTTATTATAGTGACATGTGCATCCGACATTATATATACTACAGATAATAAATATACAAACAAGCACCCGGCCCAGTGGACCTATATGTCACCTAATATAGAATCGTGAGTATGTACAAAATTGATACATGTATACATGAAATTCAAAATTAAGTACCAAGCTATTAAATCAATGATTTATGTTTACAGTTTAATAACCGAACAAGTAACTGGCATAGAAAGCGGTGGGTAGTTATCAGGTATCATTGTATAGGCTTTGTTATATTCTTATAAATACATAACAGATCTTCTACAAATAAATGATTTTACAATGATTTTAGCGCTTTTCCTGGGATATGTATTCAGTAGATACGACAGCTTGTCATCAGAAGTTAATTGCATATAGTTGTTACCATGTATTATCTCCCCGAATACTTCAGTCCTGATAATATTATACAGATCACAGGCAAGTAAGAAATGTTTCTCATCTTCTAAACACCCAGCATCACAAAACCTACAAGTCCGATTGTCTACAGACTCACCAATATATCTCCATGTTTCCACCCTTAAAGGTAGAATTCCACAACGGAATTGACACAATAGAGAACTTTCGTATTTCGTGAGATTAAGCTTAATGTAATATTCACACTTGAACTCAGTTTTGAAAATGCGATAAGTTCTCAACTTACTATGTAAGTTGACCATTCTTGCATTTAATGCGCTTGGCTAAACTCAGATTGTTTACAATCTTTTAAAATAAAAGTACAATTTCACTCACATATGAATTCAAAATGGCATCAAAAAACGCACAGATATATTCAGGCCACCAATCAAATTTCATGTAACAGAAATGCTTTACCCGTTAAAAATTCAAACATATATTTCTTTATATTCCTCTGCTTATGGAATTTTATGGTACATTGGAATGAGCAATATAAATGAAAAACATATAGAACGTCAATTAAAGCTGTTATTCCCAGGTATAACATACATCATGCGGTCAATGGAATACAACACTGGTTGCACATGTGAGAAGCAATTGTAACAAACTATTCTTAAACAGACATAATTTGTTCTGGTTTTGTTATTAAAGCAAGAATGAGCGATAGATGCTCGTATGACTTACTAGAGACACATTCCACTCCGTCCAAATAATAACCATCCACACACAGACACCTTCCGCTATTACATTCAGTATTAGCTCCTTCACATCGATCTTCGTTTATTGTACAATTGTGTCCAAATGGAACTGCTGCAGGGGCTGATAGAAAGCAAGAACATAATCCATATATTGAAAATGTAATACTATTTTCTTTCTTTTATTTTTCAAATTATTGCTTGTGTTATTCTTTCGCAAATAGCGTTTTAAAATATTTTGTTCTTCACACGGGAATATAACTTAATTATCTTGAGCGTACTGGTTTGCTGAACTCTAAGGTGTGTCAGTCTCTTCAAAAAAGCATGGAATAATATTACTATGTAAATCGTTTCGTCAAGTTTCCATAATTCTAGAGAACCCTAGATATTGCTATGAGCATTTTCTGTGCATACCCGTTATCCGCCTAATTACTAAGGCAAGAAGTGACTGCTTTAAAAGGCAAACAGTGTCTGCGTGACGTTGTCACATGCAAGTGAAATCGTATACATTTGTATTCAAGTTAGTTCGAACTTGAATTTGCAACGAATTATATTGTATTCTATACACGAATAACATGTGGGTTAGCAGCATTAACATATGCTATGTGAACATTGTAATTTCATTTGTGTAAAACTTTCGAATTGTGTGTGAAACGAAGTTTGTTCTGGGGAGGGTGTCACAGGTGTAGCAGGAGCCTCGTAGGTAGGGATTGACCCAATCACTGGACCGGCTACATTCTGTGATACACTTTCTGGAATAGGCATTCTTTTGACACATTTTTCGAATGCCTTTTACAAACATGTTCATATCATTTGTATATATAGAATTTGAAGTATTGATATTCTGTTTATATTTCTATGTACTGTTTGTTCTGTTGTCATAAATATGTGAATAATCACTGCAAAGTGGAAATAAAGAGTATATATATATATATATACAGAACATATTCTATATATTGAAAAGGTATCACTGTTTTCTTTCTTCTATTTTCAATTGATTTCCACATGCAGGTTAGCTCATAGTGTATGTTTCGTTTCGGGATTACACTTCATTTACACCCATTTGTGAGCAATGTGAAAATCAATGAAATAAATGAAACAAAGATTGGTTCAGCTGGAAGAATGTTTAAATGTTGAAATGTTGACCTGGGATTCAAGGATTAACCGAGTGTGAACATGAGTGTGAGAAAAGTATCCATGACATGCACCGGTGTGGGACAAGGATATTCTACCACCGTGGTCATAATATATCAACGAGACTCTGTATATTTTGACAACTCGGGTGGACTATCCTTGCCCCACACCCTTGCATATGAAGGATACTCTTAATCCCGGAACCAGCATATCTCATGACATTGGTCGAGACTGTCTGGCTTGTATCTTTTTCTTCTTCTTCTTTTTAACTTTAGTTTTAGCAACTTATATTAATCACTCTCGTTGGCGAGGATGAAAGCGTAAATGTGGTCATTCGTGTGGGAGGAAACCGGAGTACCCGGAGAAAACCCACCTCTCCGATCTGGCGACCACCGTACCATCTCACATACTTCCCTGTTCGAGGATCGAACCCAGATTGCATTTGTGAGAAGCTAGCGCGCTAACCACTTCGCTAATTGCTTGTATCTGATGAAAGAGACCAAGATCTCACGACTAGATATGTTAAATTGGCGTGTAATCTACTCTATGGAAATGCTAGTACATGTACAACAGTAAACTAGTACTTTATAATAATTACAAACGTTCAATTCAATTAAAAAACATCTTAGACTTCTTGTTCTTAAATATCTGGCAATGTTTGTAAACATATTTAAATACGAAACATCTACTACTTTTAATCAAGCATTGCTTGCTATTGTCCTTCTGTAGAATCAATGATAAAACATTGATGACATACAGGAATTTCAGACATATATTTATCACAGACGGATCAGTAGTCCAGTGGTAACACGATGGACTGGTAATCCAGGATCGCAGGTTCGATCTCCCGTCTGACCCTAATAAAATTAACAGTCTTTCAGATGGGACTTTAAACCGAGGTCTCGTATCGGTGCTGTACACCGTGCACGTAAATGAACAAGAGGAGACTCTGGAATGGGTATCTGTCTGTATCATTGCACTAGCCTCCAAAAATCTAAAATGACTAATCTCTTCAGAAGGCGTCGCTCATATGGGCAACCGGTAGCGACGATAAATAAACGTAAAACACATATATTTACCCAATGTGATGTTTTATCAATTTGGTAATAGTAAAGCTCATCAATTAAAGATTCCTTAGCAGTTACTAGACCTTTCTAACTGCAACATAATACGAAGCAGGGATATGGAAACGAATAGAATATCTGCACGCTACGCAGAATAGTGCAGAACATATGTCTTACCATTGCCATACGCACAATATTGATCGCGGAGCAATATAGCGGCGTGTCATTCATGCGTGGAGGCACGAGATTTTCTTATCGGGAAGACATAAGGTGACCACTTCTAGGCGAAACACCGTAAGGTGGACATCGATCAACACTTACAGCCATTCAATTGGAGGTGTATGCTCAATGATATTTTTCATTGCATTGTATGATGGCATTTCACAGTTATATATGTAGAGGGGAAGGAAGACGTGTTAAAAATAAAGCTATAAGATAGAAAGTTCTATATACAATGCATTTGGTTTCGGGTGTTTGGTTTTTATTTTACATAAATAACAAACTTATGAATGTGTACCTCCGGTTTTTACACTGGCCCAGTCCAAACTTATTTGGCAATAAGAAATTCAAAATGGGTGCACAGCATTGGTTAGATACGTATACACCATTGTATTTCATAGATTGTGCTTATATTAAACATGCATGTAAATAACCGCCAGACCGCAAGTCGAGTTTACTAGCGTGAGTCTAGCTCACTGCAACCGTGTGTTTCGTTTTATCTTTGTGTGGAGTTACATAACGACCACCATATCATATAGGAGCACACTATGATCCGTACTTGAGATATATAGAGGATATTTGTCTGTGTGTGTTTTACGTTTATTTATTGGCGCTACGGGTTGCCCATATGAGCGACGCCTCCTGAAGAGATTAGTTATTTTAGATTTTGGAGGATAGTGCATGATACAGACAGAGAACAATTCCAGAATCTCCTCTGGTTCTTTTACGTGCACGGTGTAAAGCACCGACACGAGACCTCGGTTTAACGTCCCATCTGAAAGACTGTTAATTTTATTTGAGTCAGACGGGGGATCGAACCTGCGATCCCTGGATTACCAGTCCAGCGTGTTACCACTGGACTACATATCCGTATGTATATATTTGTTTGATTTGAGTGAATATGGAATATATCTCACTTCGAAGTGAGAACATTTCAAATATGTTCACGAGCGCGTAGCGCGAGTGAAAATATGAAAATGTTCTCACTGCGAGGTGAGATATATTTCATATTCACTCAAAACAAACACATTTTCTTTTTATTTTATGCTAATTGGTGAACATTGAATTTAAAGTTGAATCAAGGAAAAATACATGAAAACTTTTATTGGATGTATTGTTACAATTTGCAGTGACACAATTCGAGACATTGTCAGTTGTATTTCGCTTTTGATTTGTTTCATAACAAAAACAAAAATATAGGTAAATAGTGTCATTGAAGCCATGTAAACGGTGAAAATTAAACGTGCAAGAATAATGTATTTGGAAGAGAGATAATAAAAAATGTAGTGTCGTTTGCTTATTTTGTTTCAGTTAGTAATATTTAAAATTTAAATATATTTACATATGAACGACACACGCCGTGCATACTTACACTTGTGTACGTACGTAAATCCTAGAAGCCAACTGTAGCTATGTAGATGGCTTAGCCCATATGCTAAAGCTCCAAACCGCACTTGAGTATCTATATGTTCTATTTCATGATAGCCGACACTTATGTTCATTATCAGTACTGTATACTCAGCTGGCGTGGAAGTGTTATACATCTGCATATAATCATCTGTGATCACGGATCCGTCTACAAGAAGGCCGGGTACTTCAGCGGACAGTATTATTAAGGTGACAAAATGGTTTATTCCAGGAACATTTACGTCTGGAATGCTGAATTTGTAATTATTCGCGTAGTTACTGACTCCTGGAACAAGATTCATAAACGGTCCTGATCTGCTTGATGCAATTGCATACTGTACAACACTTATAGGAACATTTGAATATATCGTTACAGGCTCGTCTCCGAACATATAACTTGTATTAGAAGAAGATCTATTTATCTCAACACACTTTGAAGTTTTATTTTCAAAACAAACCTTCTGGTCTACCAGCGACAGAATCCGAACTAAGTAACCGGTCGTTGAGTGTAACGGCGTTACAATGTAGAAGTCTGTCCATGCATCATATGGTATCATCTGCTCAATCAGCATATTAGCCTGGCCGGATGGGATTGAGGCACCCATAGTTCCCGATATTACAGATACAGGTTTACTTGCTGTTATCATAGTGCCGGTTATGTCTGGACCTCTCTCGATTTCAGTTTTATCTAACCTATTAAGCTGAACTGTTTCAATGTTATCTTCGGGATCCTGCAATGTTACACTTGTATTGTCGGTCGTTGCAACAACTTGTATGCCGCACTGTATAGCAAAGTAGTATCCATTGTATGCCGCAGCCATGAATAGTGTACCTGAAAGGGCCACCGGTAAGGCAAGGAAGGCACCTGCAGATTGTCGAAAGCGTACATCCAAAACAACGATCGCAACAGGTACACTGGATACGATATGTATACCGCTGTATATTGAAAATGAGTATGTATAATCATATGCGCTTAAATTAAATTGCGTGTATCCTGAAACCAAAGCAATTTCTTCATATATCTTTGGAGATGTCATAGAAACACTTAAACTTCCACTACTCTCTGACGTTATGTGCAACGTTTTATTACTTCTACCTAGATTGTTTGTCGTAGACAAATAGAATTCAGTCCCGATATGATCTGAAATGTATATATATATACGTTTACGGTTAATATTATACACACTAATCCACTCAAAGATAGTTGGTTATACATTCTGTAATAATTGGACTTATTGGTGCATAGGTGGTGGAGGGGGTATTGTGTCCATGATTTAGATCAGTACATGTACACAATTTGTGGCATAATTTTGTATTTTACCCATCTATAATGTTTTTGAAATATTAATACTTTAGTTTTATGTATTGGTTTATTTGTATGTTACAAATACAGATGTCATTTAGCTGTGAAAATAAATGACAACATTTCAATCAATACTGAATTGATTATATTTCATCCATTATCAAACAGAGCACCACCTATGTGTATATGTTAGATACAATGTTTTTGGGTGAAGAATTAGTAGGTTGGCATAAATACGTTTACGGTTAATATTATACACAATAACCCACTCAAATATATTTCGACTAAAGGGATCGACATGAATGAATTGTATATACGCCCGATATATCCTGTATTCGAAAAATACGTACAATGTACACATACAATAATACAAAAAGTAATTTTAATTCTGTACATGAAGTGTTGAACATGTCCAGCTAGCTATTCAATCGCAATATGAATAAACGACCCAATAAGCGTTTCTACTTAGACACTACTACATTTATTAATATTACATATTATATAATTTTAATAATATTATTTCTTGTTATTCTGAATTGTTGTACTGTGTAATTTATCATTACCTCGCTTTTCCGTGAGCATACTTGGATCCAGTGTTGCAGCGTCATTGTAATGTATTAACATGCTTGCTACGTTCAACTAAAACACAAAGGTACGACAATAGGAAAGATAAACAATCAAATAATGTATAGTCGAGAGTACACCTTTGGTCATATAGCGAATCTCCAGATATTATTTGTGGAAGAAAACGAGAGATGTACGTATTTCAGTCACGGTCGGACGGGCATACTGGTACAGAGGCGCACGTATTTCAGTCACGGACGGACATACTAGTACTGAGACGCGCGTATTTCAGTCACAGACGGACATACTAGTACTGAGGTGCGCGTATTTCAGTCACGGACGGACATACTGGTACAGAGGAACACGTATTTCAGTCACGGACGGACATACTGGTACAGAGGCGCACGTATTTCAGTCACGGACGGGCATACTAGTACTGAGGAGCGCGTATTTCAGTCACGGACGGACATACTAGTACTGAGGCGCGCGTATTTCAGTCACGGACGGACTTACTGGTACAGAGGGCACGTATTTCAGTCACGGACGAACATACTAGTACTGACGCGCGCGTATTTCAGTCACGGACGGACATACTAGTACAGAGGCGCACGTATTTCAGTCACGGACGGGCGTACTGGTACATAGGCGCGCGTATTTCAGTCAAGGACGGGCTTACTGGTACAGAGGCGCGCGTATTTCAGTCACGGACGGACATACTGGTAAAGAGGCGCACGTATTTCAGTCACGGTCGGACATACTACAACTGAGGCGCACGTATTTCAGTCACGGTCGGGCATACTGGTACAGAGGCGCACGTATTTCAGTCAAGGACGGGCATACTGGGACAGAGGCGCACGTATTTCAGTCACAGACGGATATATTGGTCTGGTACAGAGGCGCACGTATTTCAGTCACGGAGGGACATACTGGTACTGAGGCGCACGTATTTCAGTCACGGACGGACGGGCATACTGGTACAGAAGCACACGTATGTCAGTCACGGACGGGCATACTGGTACTGAGGCGCACGTATTTCAGTCACGGACGGACATACTGGTACAGAGGCACACGTGTTTCAGTCACGGATGGGCATACTGGTACAGAGGCACACGTATTTCAGTCACGGACGTGCATACTGGTACAGAGGCACAAGTATTTCAGTCACGGACGGACATACTGGTACAGAGGCGCAAGTATTTCAGTCACGGACGGACATACGGGTACAGAGGCGCACGTATTTCAGTCAAGGACGGACGGGCATACTGGTACAGAGGCACACGTATTTCAGTCACGGACGGACATACTGGTACAGAGGCGCACGTATTTCAGTCACGGACGGGCATACTGGTACAGAGGCACACGTATTTCAGTCACGGACGGGCATACTGGTACAGAGGTGCACGTATTTCAGTCACGGACGGGCATACTGGTACAGAGGCGCACGTATTTCAGTCACGGATGGACGGGCATACTGGTACAGAGGCACAAGTATTTCAGTCACGGACGGACGGACATAGTAATAATTGTTTTCCGTTTGACTGGTAATCCAGGGATCGCATGTTCGAACAGTCTTTCAATTGGGACTTTAAACCGAGGTCTCGTGTCGGTGCTTTACACCGTGCACGTAAATGAATCAGAGGAGATTCTGGAACGGATCTCTGTCTGTATCATTGCACTATCCTCCAAAAATCTAAAATGACTAATCTATTCAGGAGGCGTTGCCCATATGGGCAACTGGTAGCGAAGATAAATAAACGTAAAACACACTAATTGTTTTCTTTATTTTGGGGTAATTGCACTTCAGAAAGTACAGCAAAAATAATGTGCAGAAGGCTTAATGGGCAAGTAAGTCAGGTGTACAATGTGTATGTTAGTATAATGAAATCGCGGGTTTCACAAATATTTTCTCTAAGATAAGATTTACAAAAGTGCTATCTTTAAATTTTACAAGATTGGATTTGCTGGTGACAAGTTATTAAAAGCGTACTGGTTCTAGACACAATCACTAAATGAACCAGGTATCATGATGCACTAGATATTGACATAACACTAACGTATTTAACAACTATTTATTTCAAGAAACTCATTCAATTGTCCATACTCAAGTATCTGTAATTGATCCGATAGTTAATACAGTCAAACCCTTGTTAGTGGCCACCTCTATTAAGCAACTGATACATTAAGCAGCCAGTTTTCAGATTTCCAATATCTTGTATAATTATACATTTGAGCTCTATTAAAACAGACACATGTGCCAAGCAGCCACTTTTTGCGATTCCCTTGGCTGGCTGCTTAAGACAGGTTTGACTGTATAATACATACTGGCAGTGTTTATGTTGTTATTATCAATGGTAATATCATGTGACACTATCTTGTACATTTATGAACACATAATCCCGTAAATGAACATGACAACTATTAGCAACCATGCATCAATCAATTACAGGGGGGGGGGGGGGTCGTGAAGAAGTGGTTACGGTTCTTGTCTTCAAATCACTAGCCTCTCCTCGTATGTTCGAATTCCACTGATGGTGTCTCGAATTATTGCAAGAGAGGATCCTATCCAGCATGCTTGTTAAAGGTCGGTGGTTCTACCCGGGTGTCCGTCCATGAATGCAATACTGCTCGGAGGGACAGGGTCACGTGGGACTCCATCCACCAATAATATCTGGAGACACTGTATAACTTAAGCTGTTGTAGCGACGTATAGCCTGGGTTCCAGTCGGTTGACTTTTCACGTTTTTACTTCTGGCAAACCGTTTATACAAATTTATTTTAGCTCGATAGCGAAACAAGTTCTTTCAACTTATATTAATCGCTCTCGAGACCTCATTTCGGATGGAATCCATCGCCACGAGGGATAGAGACGAGGCATGTGGAATTTAAATGCATTGCCTAAGAACACAATCGTAACGGCTCCAGCAAGGATTGAACTCCGGACCTTTCACACCTGAAGCGAACGCGATACCACTGCGCCATCACGATTTCCACCATTGAAATATGACGAACAAGGCAAATTATATAGCAACGCCTCTTTCTAGGCTAGGTGCGCCGCTACCCCCCCCCCAAAAAAACAAAAAACAAACACACATACTGGGGAAAGGGATAAGGAAGTAAATTTCGATTTTTGCGTTTCTTGCTAGTCGCATATTTGAGACGATATTATTGCATTTAATTAACCATATATATGATACTTTCCTGTCAATCAGTAATTAGCAAGTACTGCTCATACAAATACAGAGTTGCCAACTGGACATACAGCTATATATACTTCCTGTCAATCAGTAATTAGCAAGTACTGTTCGTATAAATACACAGTTGCCAACTGGGCATACAGCTACATATACAGTTGCCAACTGGACATAAGGCTACACATACAGTTGCCAACTGGACATAAGGCTACACATACAGTTGCCAACTGGACATAAGGCTACATATACAGTTGCCAACTGGACATAATGCTACATATATAGTTGCCAACTGGACATAAGGCTACATATACAGTTGCCAACTGGACATAAGGCTACATATACAGTTGCCGACTGGACATATAACTACATATACCGTTGCCGACTGGGCATATAGCTACATATACAGTTGCCGACTGGACATAAAACTACATATAGAGTTGCCGACTGGGCATACAGCTACATATACAGTTGCCGACTGGGCATACAGCTACATATACAGTTGCCGACTGGACATAAGGCTACATATACAGTTGCCGACTGGACATAAGGCTACATATACACTTGCCAACTGGACATAAGGCTATATATACAATTGCCGACTGGGCATACAGCTACATATACAGTTGCCTACTGGACATAAGGCTATATATACAGTTGCCGACTGGACATAAGGCTACATATACAGTTGCCGACTGGACATAAGGCTACATATAAAGTTGCCAACTGGATATACGGCTACATATACAGTTGCCGACTGAGCATACAGCTACATATACAGTTGCCGACTGGACATAAAACTACATATACAGTTGCCGACTGGGCATACAGCTACAAATACAGTTGCCAACTGGACATAAGGCTACATATACAGTTGCCAACTGGACATAATGCTACATATACAGTTGCCGACTGGGCATACAGCTACATATACAGTTGCCAACTGGACATAAGGCTACATATACAGTTGCCAACTGGACATAAGGCTACATATACAGTTGCCAACTGGACATAAGGCTACATATACAGTTGCCGACTGGGCATACAGCTACATATACAGTTGCCAACTGGACATAAGGCTACATATACAGTTGCCAACTGGACATAAGGCTACATATACAGTTGCCAACTGGACATAATGCTACACATACAGTTGCCGACTGGACATAAGGCTACATATACAGTTGCCAACTGGACATAAGGCTACATATACAGTTGCCAACTGGACATAAGGCTACATATACAGTTGCCAACTGGACATAAGGCTACATATATAGTTGCCAACTGGACATAATGCTACATATACAGTTGCCAACTGTACATAAGGCTACATATACAGTTGCCAACTGGACATATGGCTACATATACAGTTGCCGACTGGACATATAACTACATATACAGTTGCCGACTGGGCATACCGCTACATATACAGTTGACAACTGGGCATACAGCTACATATACAGTTGCCAACTAGACATAGAGCTACATATACAGTTGCCATCTGGGCATACAGGTACATATACAGTTGCCAACTGGGGATACAGCTACATATTCAGTTGACAAATGGGCATACAGCTACATATTCAGTTGACAACTGGGCATACAGCTACATATACAGTTGCCAACTGGGCATACAGCTACATATACAGTTGATAACTGGACATACAGCTACATATACAGTTGACAACTGGGCATACAGCTACATATACAGTTGCCAACTGGGCATATAGCTACATATACAGTTGCCAACTGGGCATATAGCTACATATACAGTTGCCAACTGGGCATATAGCTACATATACAGTTGCCAACTGGGCATACAACTACATATACAGTTGCCGACTGGACATAAGGCTACATATACAGTTGCCAACTGGGCTTACAACTACATATACAGTTGCCAACTGGGCATAATACTACATATACAGTTGCCAATTTGGCATAAGGCTACACGATCAGACAATAACAACTAGCTCTTCTCCATAGAAATACATTTGAATTCAACAATCTCGCACGCGTACACTAAGCCATTTATTACATCGTATATTATGGGTGAATTGAGACGAATTACTACTACGTAAATCATGAGCCAGTTTCAAGCCTTTACAAAAAGGTAATAAGATATCACATTGTGTGGTGACTACCGATGCATACATGGAGGTATTCAATGGGTTGTACATCAATCTTTTTCTTTAGTCCTTTGTATCATTTGTATTGCCATTAGCTATTTAGTTTATTCAAACGGTATCTTGACTTCCTGGTGCGGGCCGTTGTCTAATGTTGTTAAAACTTGTGGCCCAAACCATTTGCATGTTCATATTATGTATTTTATCTGTTTATGCATGACATATATAATAATGATTTGCAATAAAATATGATTAAACTAAAACTAAAACGTGCTAGGTATTCACCCGAAATAAATATTTGGAAAATAAACGACACAAAGCACGTTCATTTGTATTCAATTAAATATTGGATCAACTACGATGTTTAGAAATAGAGACTTGAGTTTTAATTTATTGATCTCAAGAACAATAGATTATTTAATTATATATCTAAACTGTAAATAAATTATAAATTGTGCTTGTATATAACAATGTATGTATGATATAATTGTAATACTGTTATTGTAAATTTGTATACATTCTGAACATGTAGTTTTAATTTGTATCAAATGCTCATCTATATGGTGGTAATAAAGAATATAATTATATAAAAAAAAAAGGTTTATGTCAATATTTTACAGATTTATGTTATGGGTTTCTATAATGTTTTTTCAAGATTGATTGGTGGATCTGAATAAATTCCATTCTGAAAACCTTACTTGCCTGTGGTCCATGGTTGTGCATATATCACAATAGCCCCACTGGAGCCGTTACGATTGTGCCCTTAGGCAATGCATTTAAGTTCCACGTTGTCTCTTCTCACTCCCTCGTGGCGATGGATTCCATCAGGAATGAGGTCTCGAGAGTGATTTATATAAGTTGAAATAACTTGTTTCGCAATCGAGCTAAAATAAATTTGTATAAACTAATAGACCCTTGTGGACCAAGGCGAAGCTGACAATATCCAAACTGATTAATGTACTTGTCATTTGTTGTCTGCCTTGCACCATGTAATCATTGGCGATAGGGTTCTTTATGGGTTGGCCCACGAGATCAGAGACACAGTCTGGTGCAGAAAATAGAGAGGGTTCTTTATGGGTTGGCCCACAAGATCAGAGACACAGTCTGGTGCAGAAAATAGAGACATGGTCTGCCCGGGAACCGAGCATTATGGGGTAGCACTAGGCAAACAGCCATTCAGTGAAGAAAGACATATATCAAAGAAATATCCATTGCATAAATAAGCAGACATCTGTTAACTATTGGATAAGTTGCCTTGTCCTTTGGCTGTCACTTTAACCAACATCGTTGTCGGCTCTCTGGATAGTTAGTGGCTAACTTCGCAAATCCTTAAAAATGCATACAAATAATACTAATACAAGTTCTTCTGAGCACCCATTCATCCAGATACCCGACGCTATCAAGCACCCAAAGATCCAACGTTATATGAGCACCCATGCATCCAGACACCCGACGCTATCAAGCACCCACACCTCCAACGTTATATGAGCACCCATTCATCCAGACACCCGAAGCTATCAAGCACCCGCACCTCCAACGTTATATGAGCACCCATTCATCCAGACACCCGACGCTATCAAGCACCCACACCTCCAACGTTATATGAGCACCCATTCATCCAGACACCCGAAGCTATCAAGCACCCGCACCTCCAACGTTATATGAGCACCCATTCATCCAGACACCCGACGCTATCAAGCACCCACACCTCCAACGTTATATGAGCACCCATTCATCCAGACACCCGAAGCTATCAAGCACCCGCACCTCCAACGTTATATGAGCACCCATTCATCCAGACACCCGACGCTATCAAGCACCCACACCTCCAACGTTATATGAGCACCCATTCATCCAGACACCCGACGCTATCAAGCACCCACACCTCCACCTCGTTGTATACAGCCTGTCGTTTTAATTAAGTTTAATTAAAAATAATTCAAAACATAAGGAGGTAATCACCTACCATTAATATTGAACGATAAAGCCATACACATTCCATTTTAATCCACTGTTTACATTTAATACGTTACTTCAACTATAGATGTGTGCGTAGCCTATGTATTCACCGCTTTACTCCGGTGACTTTGTGGCGTTTCCGGTACACACATGAACGACTCCACCTGAAGAGAGTATTCATTTTAGATAGTATAGTATAGTACAAAGATACTTACAGACCCAACTTCAGGGGCTTCCCTTGTTATTTTACGCAAATACATTTTGTGAATTACCAATTAACGTTTTTCCCATTTAGCCTATGAGAAGGATTATATGTGTAATGTGTCCGGCATATATTTATAAACACAGCATACCCATTGTGCTTTATTTCCATTTCAGTATTTCAAAATATCTGATTTTAATAAGTATTTAATTTTCAATTAGCGACTGTTCCTCGGGTTTTCTGTCATTGTGATTCATTTTGCGTTATGCATAGTAGCGTGGTTTATTAGAATGCGCCGTGCGGCCCAGTACTTCCTGCTTCAGCATTCGAGGTTTCTGTTGGGGTTACCTCACCCTTAGGCTAGGACTTTTAAGGCGACCCATATATTCGCCTGCTGCTCGGTTTTAAAATGTAAATATAATAATATGTCAGTAGGCTGTGATAGTTTGATTATCTGTGATTAGATTAGTCTCTTATAATTCTTTTATAATGAATGGTGTTGTACTTTGCCACAATAATGTGTTGTGTATATTTTATGCATTGTAGACCGATGAGACTGAAATAAAGAATAAATCTACCCCAACTATTCATGCTTTGCATAATAATGAAGTGCGGTATTGTAATTACCAACTTGAACTTGATTCTGACTGTAGTTAAAATTTGATTTGATGTCTGTTGAACATTTTACAATATTTAAGCATTCCAAAAAGTTAAATGGCAAAGATGCTAATGGACCTTTCACCAAGAGCCAAGGGGCTCAGATGTGCCTACACCTACCACTACAGGACATAACCACCGGGATTCTCATGGAGCTCAAATGCACAACCTTTATATGATGTACCTACACCTACCACTACAGGACATCACCACCGGGGTTATCTTATCTTAATGTCAAACCCCTTGTGGGGACCTAGACATGTTTTCCTGGGCAGGCTTAACCGATCTAAGCGGTTAACCAGTACTAAGCAATGTGTGTGAGGTTCCTAGCTCAATGCCACTACATACGTGGCCTGACCGAGTATCGAACCGGGACCGTTCGATTCCAAATCCGATGCTCTACCACTGGACCACGGACGCAACACAAGTTTAAGTGCATAGTGAACGAGACCTCGACTTCCTGGTGCGGGCCGTTGTCTAATGTTCTCGTCACAATGAGACCTCGTCACTTTAGTATCGTAGTAACGTATATATTTTTAGCATATCGCGTTTTTTATCGTCGCCGCCGCAACCTTGCGGGCGACGTCTCCATAAATATATTGGTCATGTTACGGTTTGAATGATAGTACCAGGTTCCAAAGAGGTACGGCTGGTTCATTTACATGCCCGGTTGATAGCACCGATGCATCGGTCCTCAGCTTATATTCCCTGTGTTGGCTTTGTTTGTTACATTTTGAGATTTAACTTTAAACAGCTTAGTTCATATGGCGACTTTCCAGCTGTTATTCGGTGGAGAAAGACCCTGGACGCCATTTCGAGCAGCATTTCAAGCGCGGGCAGGCATCCGGGTAGAACAACCATCGGACGAATAGCTTCCTGGCGTGAAATATGTTCATTGTCCCATCTGAAAGACTTGCGGTATTATTGGGGTAATTAGGCGCGTGATTCTAGAATCGCAGTTATACGAGCTAATTATAACTGGACGACTTATCCACCGTAGTAATATTATAATTATAGTCAATTTAAAACGTGTTTAACAATCCTAGCCTATAACTCTCCTTAATGGAGGAAAATAAAATATCTATATATATCTATCTGTAAACATACAGTAAAGTCATGCTCGCACGCATTGCAACGTGACTTGGAAAATCAATTTCAATAGACTGCATATGGATGTCCGATTAGCCCAGTGGTTAGCGCGCTCGTTTATCACCAATGCAACCCGGGATCGATCCTCGGACAGGGAGGTATGTGAGATGGTACGGTGGTCGCAAGATCGGACAGGTGGGTTTTCTCCGGGTACTCCGGTTTCCTCCCACACGAATGACAACACATACGCTTTCATCCACTCCAACGAAAGTGATTAATAAACGTTGTTAAAACTTGCTTCCCAATCTTTGCAAAATAAATAGATTGTTTAAAAAAAAAGCAAAATCACTGTCAATGTAATTTCTTCCTTATGTGTACCCGTATGCCAGATTCACTCGACACGGATATTGAGCAGATAACGTGATATGTGAAATATGTATATAAACAGAAAACCAATACAATAAAATGAATACGATATAGGTGATCCAGGTAGTTGGTATCGACCAGGTATAATGAGATACACACACTTAGTAAAAATAATAGCGTGTTTCACTATATCTTAGTGTAATAGTATCGTCCTCAATGTCGCGTTGCATTTATACACGGTATGTTTAGCATAGTTCAGTTTGTGTACTGTTTTAACAATTGTAACAATTATTAAATAACATGTTAAGCAAACTCAGAGGTTTATGTTTATACACATTTATTTTAGCTCGATTGCGAAGCATGTTTTTGCAAAGTATAGGTAGTGAAATGCATCAGCCTCGGTGGGATAGTAGTAATATAGACTGTTTGTGG
>CM026387.1:22746282-22846979 GCA_014843695.1 Archivesica marissinica
TCTTTGCATCATAGTACTAGTCAGCTGCATATAATGATATATGTGTGTGTGTGTGTGCGTGCGTGCGTACGTGCGTGCGTGCGTGCGTGCGTGCGTGCGTGCGTGCGTGCGTGCGTGTGTGTGATACCCACGAACCGGGGAAACACACAATACTTTAGACCAACGAACCGGGGACACGCTGCGAAATGGGGAATTCCCCGTTTCGATTTATTATCAAAATCGTACTTAGCACCATCCAAAAGGTTATCTCACTTGATAACTTGTATATCTATTTTTGTCCCCGGTTTGTCACTTTTAATTACACACAAAATAGTTTCATCCGAGTTGCCCGCGAATTATGTGTGTGTATGCTATATAGTGCTAGTTCCCCGTTTCAACTGATAAAAGTTGATACACTTTGCTAATACTACCTATTGTTTTATTTTCATTAAATCATTATTATCCCGCGCTTTTCATTTCAACATGGCTTCAGCGAGGATCCGTAGTAAAAGGATAAAATTAAGGTATGTTTTATAATATTTATAGTTTTGTAATCAGTTATAGCTTAATATATAATGTTGCTATGAACAACAATTATTTACTAAGTCTTGAAGTATTCAAAATAGTCATAAAATGCTCAAATATGATTGGATTTTGAATGTGGACTTGCCAATCGACCTACCCTGAACCCAATAGTCCACCCATAGATCTGATTATGGGCTTGTTCGATAGCTATGACCCTTACCTACGTGGCTATGTATAATACGTATAGGTTGTCTACCCACCGGGGCTTGAATCGCCTGGCATTGTGTCGAAATCGTGAACATATGTTCTAATATGATAAATTTTACGTGGGTGGGCTTGCCGTACCCGCTCCCCTGAGCCCCAATAGTCCACCTATATATGTGATTATGGTCTTATTCGATAGCTATGACCCGTATCTACATGCTGATGTGTACTATATGGGGTTATCCATATCAATGGGCTCTAAAATAATTTTAAATAGATCAAGTATACCCAATATTTCTACCAAATTTCGTGTTATTTCAAAAAGTCAAGGTCAGGTCAAACTCTATCATATTTATTCATGGTTGGTATTACTTTGAAGATCTATCCATATACCTTGCGATAGATGCTCTCCAGGATATAACACTGCCCATTTATACAAAATAAATGACCCTAAAGTTGATACCCAATTTTCAGTTATTTATTCACAAATAGTGAATGACCCCCACCCCCGGAACACCCGCAATATTAGTTTTGGGCATTGTATAATTTGTTTTAAGCATTTCCTGAGTTTCTAATACATTTATCTACAATATATGTGAAAAGAACAATATCTTAGACAAAACCAGTTTACCCCCCCCCCCCAATATACAGTTTATTGCATATGTATGTTAAATATAGAATATTGTAAAGCTTGACATGATTTTAATTGGGATTGAATATTACGATTGGGGAACAATTAATCTGATTAACTTCTATCCAGACTTTCAAGCATCAACATTTCAATAAATGTACTAATTAGTTTTATTGTTGTTTTAGCGATGAAAAGAGAAAGCAATACGAAATTGCTGAACACATATGTAGGGGAAAAGTGAAACAGGGTGGCTTTAATGTCAGATATATTGACGACTATATTGGTAAGACTCTTACGTGTACTGCTTCCAAAATAATGTTATTTTACCTTTTGATATTTGGTCACATTCGAACCATTATTTATCTTTATCTGATATTTGGTCACATTGGAACCATCATTTATCATTATTTTGACATGATTGCTTTGCCAGTTAACGTTTTTACTATCCACATTAATAACTTATTTAATTAGGTGATATACCCTCGCCACCGGCGAACCAATCTGGGCGAGTTTTGTTGGTGGAGGAAGACTCCGAGTGCGCCTCCGTGCAGTATTTCAGTCACGGGTGGGCACTCGGGTAGCACCACCGACCGTCCGCAAGCAAGCTGGCTAGCTTCACAAGAAAATCCGAACCCACAGTGGGACTCGAACCTGCAGCGGGAAAGTGATTTGAAGTCAACGACCTAAACCACTCGGCCACGGAGGCCCCTACACTAATTAATAACCCAAAAAATCACTATATTATAGGACACGGGGTATTTACTACACAGGAATTTGCCAAAGGGGCATTTCTGTTAGAGTATGATGGCGATCTCATAAAGAAGTACAAATATGCCTGTCGTCTCGAGAAGGAATACGAACAAGCTGGCCTCGGTTCATTCATGTTTTACTTCAAATACCAGGAGCAAACGTTGTGGTAAAACATTATTTTACACTTAATGTTCAATGACCTCTTGTATGATTGTTGATAATATACTATTAATATCACCTATTTGTTTATATAAATAAATATAATAACGAAACGGATCTCAAACAGAGAACGGAGATGGTTGAGCGTCCCTGGTCCGACATGTATATTTTCAATTTACAGCGTCGACTCGACCAACAACATTTTTTCGACTGGACGCATGATAAATGATGCCGCGGAAGATGATGATGCGTGCAACAGTTCCATGCAAGTCGTAGTGGTGGACAGAGTGCCACGTCTCTGTGTCTTTGCCATGCGTACCATTACATGCGGGGAAGAGATACGGTACGACTATGGCGTTGCAACGCTTCCATGGAGACAGGTATAGTAAACCAAATACACACTTAACTACGTTTGGTAATGTGTTGTTCTTTATTGATATTATATACCAATATGTTAATCATCTAAGCATATCGTGTTTCATTTCATAATGCTTCTCTATCCTGTGACTCGAACCCGGGGCCTCTCGCTTACAGGACGAATGCTCTACTGACAGCGTTACGCGGGTTGTCTAAATTTCACATAATGGCTTAATATACACCACGTTACGTATGTATTTATGTATGTATAGTATGTACACAGCATTTTCCACAATATCATAACGTCCAGTTACATGCAACGGAAAGTTGTCTGTGTGCAATAAGTGTGGATGTACGGTAAGTTTATCTTGATTGCTACAGTTATTGTATAGTGTACTGTCTTTCAGGGCAATGGTTTAAATTCAGGGAATAGGCTAGCAAAAACAGGTAATTTCATAATATAAACTAAGAGACTTAATTGTATACCACGTATCTAAAAGATATACATTAAAATCCAAGAACATAATAATTCTGGAAACAAGAAATATCTTTAAAAAAGATAAACCGCGTAGATGGAGTGATTCCCAGTTAATTTAAGTAGAAAGGTTGAAAGCAAATAAGTTACAAATAATAATAAATTTACTAACAGGCAAACAAAGAATGTTGACAATTTCTGTATAAATGGCACTATCTAGAATGAACACGTTATGTTTTATTTTTGTGTAACCTTACTATGGCAAATCTTCAGTATTTGATTTAGTTGTGACATTTTTTAGCGAATATATAAATCAGCAAATGTACACACATTTTCTCGATGTTAAATAATGGATTTGGAATAGATTAACCAAAAATACCTTATCGCGAACAATATGTATCTTATGGCAGTTATGCACTTTTAAACATCAACCAAATTGAACCAAGCGCAGTGAATTGAACTTCCGCCATCTTTGCTTGAACACAACTTGAGGCATAGAATTTAATATATGTGAAATCGGGAGAAAAATAATAGCTGGTATGACTAAGGTGTGGATTTCTGCCTGTGGAATATTGTTTCTTTCCTGATAGAATTCCATTATTATGATGTGCAATTGTTAGTAGCAGTATAATGGTGGTAGTCCGTTACACAGATACAAGCTATAGTGGTCGTAACCACGTTATGTAACACGTCGTCGTTCACTCATGCACACGTTGTTGACTATATATACTTCTTTACCATTCAGATGGCACGACGGGTGACAATGAGTCTCCAGACAATAGTTGCAAACCTTCACCAGTTGCTTCGCACCAGGACCGGGCACCGGGTAACCCAACAACAGCAACAGAAATAAAAACATTTGAACAGGGTATGGATACTAAATATTAAAACAGTTCACATTGCTACATGTATATCTGTTCCGATTTGTTTAATGACAGCGAGACATTTACCAAATCTATACACTGTGTGTGGCAAACCGGGGAACGGATACCAAACCGGGGAAGTCCTGTGTACATGTGTATGTGTGAACAATGATGCCGTGCGTCTTTCGTTTTTATGTTTTCTAAGCTTGGATAGTTTGCACGGGTGCTCAATACTGGTCACTCATGTCATTACTACTATGTACTTATTGATAATTCAGACGACAAATCATATGTGACAGCACTAAAGCCATGGTCCCATGGAACATTGTACAGTTCAAATATAGTCAAAATAGCGTTTGTAACATCCATCCTTCCATCCATCAATGTGCACTAAGATAATGTGTTGTCCTGGCATATAATGTCAGACACTTGACACAGCCGTGATTCTACCGAGTGATGAAGTCCATACGCCGAACACAAGATGCTGTTGGAGTCTCGTAAATTATACTATATCGCTCATATATCACCATGTAGAATAACTTTGATTGTAGTTTGTTCGCACAGCACATTATACATAGTATCTATATTGTAATTATGTCAGTGTTTTAATATCATGTTCAGTACTAATCACAAGTGTAATTATTAGTATATACTTCTTTACCATTCAGATGTCACGACGGGTGACATGCATCTCCAGACAATAGTTGCAAACCTTCACCAGTTGCTTCGCACCGGGCACATGGCAACCCAACAACAGCAACATAAATTAACGCATTTGAACAGGGTATGCATACTAAATAGTTATTTATTTACACTGTACAAAGCACGTCATTTTAAAACAGTTCACATTACTATCTCTGTTCCGATTTGGTTAATGACGCAGCAGCGTCTCATGTACATGTATAGTTATGAACAGTAACGCTGTATATCGTTTTCGCTTTTTATGTTTTCTAGCATTGAATTTTAGTTTTCACTGGTATTCAATACTGACCACACTTAATGAACATAAGATCCTGTGGTAATCCAGGAAATCATATTATATCACTTATATACCACCATTTTTAATAATTACTCGTGGTTTGATGGCGCAGCATAATTATTATACCTATATGTGTGTTTAATAAAAAAAATGTGGTATGGTGTCCGTACAACTGTATTTTCTCTTGATGTTTTTCAATGGTCTACCAATCAGACATGTTTAATTATCCGCACAATTGCTCCTTTTTTTCAGAGCGTGCAGGTGTGAGTCCCATAAACGCATTCTCGGACAGGGCCTCGCTGTCGGACGTCTCTTCTGAGATATACGATGTAAGTATTTATATTATAATTTGCCAATTAAATCAAAATACAGCACAGCATAGATAAATATACTGCAATAACTCAATTTATAAGTATATCAAGCGCATTCCATTTTCATTATTTTGTATTTGCAAACCTAATGTGCTGGCTTTAATCCAACATTTAATAGATGTGATTTGCAAACAAGCTAGTGTGCGACCAGTAAGATATACGCTGTTGAAATTGAATACATTAGCAATTCCTCAATTTACAACAATTTTGTATATATTGCAGGACAGCCTTGCAGATGCTGATTATGATCCACAGAAAGAACAGATGTCAGATTCATCGATTTATTCCGATAACGTAGCCTGCAAAGCTGGTCCATCAGGATATATTTCTGATTCTTCAAATACTTCTGAAACTTTCGAAATGATTCCAAATATGCAGAAATTTCTATCCCCTTCTTTATCATAATTAAATACTGCTCATACAATAGACTCTGTTGATGTTCAAGCGAAAAATAATGTGAGTGATGCCCGTGCGCCAAACAACAGTGTAGCTTCACTGATAAATAATCAAAGTAACTCCGACAAGGAAGACAACATTGAAGTTCCATTTGCAAATAATCAGGACTACAGGCATTATGACAAACAGTTTTACTGTATGTATTGTGAAAAACCACGTGGGAAACTTAAAAAACATTTGCTATCGATGCACAAAGAAGAAGATGAGGTACTACAAATGGAGAATGAAACAGATCCGCAGAAGAAAATAAGGGTATATGAACGAATACGGATTATTGGCAATCACTTACACAACCTCGAGGTAATTAAATCTAAAAAGGGCCAACTTTGTGTCTCATACCGTCCAAGGGGACACTCGAACGTCAGAGCAGTCGACTATGGACCATGTCCTTATTGTTACGCGTATTACCCATAGAGAGAACTGTGGAGACACAATAGATCATGCAAATTCTCGACCCATAAAAAAGGAAGGAAGCGGGCATTAACTGTTGCGAGTCGGATGTTGTTGCCAATGGCAAGAGGCACATCATCAACATTATTACAGCTGACGGAAGCAATGCGAAATGACACGATTACCAGAATTGTGAAGAGTGATTCAACCATATTAGCGTATGGTGAGAAATTATGCACTAAACACGGCCACGATAAAGATCAGCATAATTATATAAGACAAAAACTCAGAGAGGTAGCGAGATTAGTTCAGGAACTTCGAAAACAATCTGGAGATGAAAACAAACATTTGGAAGACTTTGTTGACCCTGGTTCTTTTCATCTTATAGCCACATGTTGTAAGAATGTAGCGGGATATGATGAGGGTACGAATTCGTATGGAACGCCATCCCTGGCCCTCAAAATCGGCCATATTCTCCAAAAATGTCTTAAAATAGTCGTCGGAAAGGGGATTGAAACCAGAAATAAAGACCTACAATGCCGTGCTGAAGTACTATGTAGGTTGTTTGAAATTAACTGGACTGATGATATCAGTTCAAATGCTCTCAGAACACTGCATCATGCAAAAAGAAACACCGGCACAGGTGTTCTACCTTTGGCAAATGATGTGAAGCTTTTATCAGAATATTTAAATTCAGAAGCAGAAACTATGGCCACGGTACTTACGGAAAAAGATGATATAGCTGCTTGGACAAAACTGAATGAAATAACATTGGCACAGTTAATCTTGTTCAACAGAAGACGGGCCGGTGAAGTCTCGAAAATGACACTGGACGATTATGACAAAAAAGAACTTTCAAACACGGGGGGAAGTTTGGAAGTTGAGAAGGAGTTATGCAAAGTATTTTTCAGAACGGAAATAATTGCAAAGAGAGGTCGAATTTCACCTGTATTATTCACCAAAACGGTAAAGAGACACCTGGATTTGCTTGTTATGAAAAGAAACGTAATAGACAATCCGACGAACATGTTTCTATTTCCTACAAGAACTTCTAGCACACATATACGTGGAACAGATTGTCTGAGGGTTTTCGCGAAAGCCTGTGGTGCTGAAGCACCTGAACGATTACGGTCAACCAAGTTACGGAAGCACATTGCCACAATGTCACAGTTACTTAACCTTCAAGAAAACGAACTGGATGTACTGGCGCAATTCCTTGGTCATGATATCCGCGTCCATAGGGAGTTCTACCGATTGCCAGAGGCTACAGTACAGGTGGCAAAAGTATCCAAACTTCTATTGATGATGGAGAGCGGTATCCCACCTGAGACTGGACCGCATATTGAACGAAAACGAATATTTTGGAGGTATGCATGTAATAACGGTAATTAATACATTTTTATTCGGATGCTTCATTTGTTTTTCAAACACATACCAACTTATAGCATGAACTAAATCGAATACATTTGACGATAAACTGCATAGAGCTATGTTGGTTTCATGCATTTATAAGTGGGTGCAGGTTCGAACCGCGATACGGACATATGACTTCTGCAGTTATTGGTCGAGAAATTCTGTAGCTATTCATTTGTACCCCTACCGCTGTTCCATGTGGTACAATTGTCAATTACTTACGGGCATATGCGCACATGATACTGGTAATTATTACATAACTGACATAATATTGTGAAACGTAACAATAACCAAATCAACTACTGTGAAAAAAAATCAATCACGTAGCATTTTGACAGTGTGATACGTTCTTGTTGAAATGGTTTCAAATAAAATAATGATATTTTTAACTTCATTTAGATAACAGCACTTTTTCGTCTGAAGATGAAGAATCTGATGATAACGGCGGGGACAGCAGAGTTCCAAAGAAGACCACTAAGAAAACCACTGCAAAGATCGTGGCAGTTAGCTGTAAGAGAACTATGTTTTTAAATGTATATCTATATCTGACGCCACCTCAAATGTATTTCCAGAAATGTCATTTATAAATATGCAACTGTTGACGCCATTGAAAACGATGGCAACGTTCGTGCTATACATACATGTTCAAAACACATGGAACAAATAGACCAGTTACAAGAATTAATTTTAAATGTTAAAGATTGTCTAAGTAAATGAATGAAAATCATAAATCTCGCAAAATCTCATTTTTGAAACATTCACCCTTATGAGGAAACGAGTCATATATACGTGAAGAAAGCCAAACTATTATTTAGTTCATAGGTTAGCGCTTTTTTTATGAATGTATTCAACTTTCGGCTTGGACACTGTCTCGATCAAGTATGCATAGCCTGTGTTACATGAATAGTTAGTGTATATATTTTCGTGTACGAACGGAGTACTAATGTATTGTGCATGTAGATCTACATATTTTGATTTATATGATTAAGTATTCTTAATTCACAGCGACCAAGAAAGAACCACCACGCAGACAGCCGTGGACAAATGGTGAAAATGACGTTGTCCTAGGCTGCTTCCAACAACACGTTCTTCGTGGAAAACTGCCAGGGAAGCATGAGATTATAGCCCTTTTGCAAAGGGAACCCATATTACAGAATAAAACTTGGTCTAACGTAAAAGACTTTGTCCGGAATTACTTGAAAACCATATCAAAATCGACATAATTAACATTACTAGTATGGCATGAGTTAGTGTAATTAAGTGTTTTACTGTTTAATGTGTAATTGTAGAAATATTTTGTTTTAGAAAAATAGTGTGACCGTTAAATTTTCATTCGGGAATATTCATGAAATAGGCACTAACTAGGACATTATAGAAGGAATATTACGCGAGTGAGAATTGTGGATGAAGTGCTTTGATCAAGTTTCCGTTTAAATGTTGCCAGTGGCAACCATAGCATGCAGGCAATTTTGCTGCTGTCATTTTCTGCTGTACTGTATACTGTTGTCAAAAACAAAATGCTAATAGTCTAAACTTGTTGTATCTATAAACTCCTAACAGAAATTCGGCATGCATTAATATGTGTCTTGTTTTCAGTTTCTGCCTATTTATAAACCATGTCAATAGGCCTATAGTTTTCAAATTAATATGTAGGCCTACACTGGTGGCAGATGGGCATCACCAGTTTAAAATTTTGGTTTTGTTATGTTAAGATCCAAAAGAAGGCTTAAAAACATAATACTGGTATATTATATAATATACCAGTAATGAAACAACTGAATGAATATGAAATTAAATGTCTCTGTGTTTTGATAGTCTATGCATACAATTTCACTGAAGCCAGATATTATGGAAAAGGTGGAGAGTTTGACTGCAGTATATGTATGAGTTTTGTTATGTTTTGTATTCTACTATTATACTAGCACAATAATAAACAATACCTTTGCGTGACCTCTTGACAGAAATACCCCATTTCCCCTTTCACAAACCTCATTTCGCTGACACAAATACCCCAATTCGGTGTTACACTAATACCTCATTTCAGTGTTACACAAATGCCCCATTTCGTTGTTACACAAGTACCCCAGTTGGTTGTAACACTCACTGCCCCGGTTCGTTTATTAAAAATTGGCTTCTACAGTATTAGAGAAAACGTATGTATCGAGTCGCTTTCAGTGATAGTATTATATAAACGTATATATATAGTATATAGTACAATATTGAAGGCCTAGGTACATGAATAAAGAAGTCCCCAGTTCGTAGGTTCTAAACGCAGTACCCCGTTACGCAGCTCTTACACGTGTGTGTGTGTGTGGCTTGCGTGCGTGCGTGCGTGTGTGTGTGCGTGCGTGCGTGCGTGCGTGCGTGCGTGCGTGCGTGCGTGCGTGCGTGCGTGCGTGCGTGCGTGCGTGCGTGCGTGCGTGCGTGCGTGCGTGCGTGCGTGCGTGCGTGCGTGTGTGTGTTTGTGTTACGTTTATTTATCGTCGCTACCGGTTGCCCATATGAGCGCCGCCTCCTGAAGAGATTAGTCAGTTTAGATATCTAGAGGGTATTGCAATGATACAGACAGAGACCCATTCCAGAGTCTCCCCTTGTTCTTTTACGTGCACAGTGTAAAGCACCGACACGATACCTCGGTCTGAAAGACTGTTCATTTTATTATGGTCAGACAGGGAATCGAACCCTAGATTACAAGTTCAACGTGTTCACCACTGGACTACAGATCCGCCATTTAATTTTATTAAACGTGTGTGTGACATTCTGATTCGGTTCGTTTCAAAGTCTAATCTTGGCAAAACATGTGGCTCATACCATTTGTTTGATAAATTTGCATGTAGCACCATGTTAGGTAGTGTATGTATAGCTGTTCTATTATACATGTACTTGATATTTAAAATATAATTAAACTAATGCAATATAGCATTGTCATATGGGGTTCAGATCATCTTACAGCACCACTAGACGAAATGCACAAGAAACAACATATGCTGTGGAAGTCGTGATAGCGCAGTGGATGCGCGTTCGCTTCAGGTGCGAACGGTCCGGGTTCGAGCCCCGCTGTAGCCGTTACGAGTGTGCCCTTAGGCAAGGCATTTCAATTCCACGTTGCCTCTTCTCTCTCCCTCGTGGCGATGTATTCCATCAGAAATGAGGTCTCGAGAGTGATTAATATAAGTTGAAATAACTTGTTTCGCAATCGAGCTAAAATAAATGTGTATAAACTATAACATATGCATGCATGATATATAATGTTTTACGTACCACTAGTGTGTTTGTTGTGCTTTTGGGGTTTAAAGGCGCACCAACAGCTTAGGTCCTGTGACTCTCCAGCTATTATTGGTGGAGGAAGACCCCGGGAGTCCCTCCGGGCAGTATTGCAGGCACGGCTGAGCACCCGGGTAGAACCACCGGCCTTCGACAAGCCAGCTTGATAGCTTTCTCATGTGAATTAATTCAACATTATTGTTATGATATGTTTCGATGTACAGTCAAACCTGTGTTAAGCAGCCAGCCAGGGGAATGGCAGAAAGTGGCTGTTTAGCACAGGTGGCTGCTTAATAGAGGTTAAATGTGTAATAAAGTAACATATTGGGAATCTAAAAACTGGCTGCTTAATGCAGGTTGGCTGCTTAATAGAGGTGACCACTAACACAGGATTGACTGTAGGCGTATTTTTAAATTGTACTAAATTATGCATGTCTTAAGCAGTCAACACAGGGAATCACAGAAAGTGGCTGCTAAGCACAGATGGCTGCTTAACAGAGGTCAAATGTATAATAAAACAGTACGTTGGGAATCTGGAAATTGACTGCTTTATACAGGTTGGCCGCTTAATACAGATGACAACACACACAGGTTTGGCTGCATATAGATTGATTGGCAAGCCTAATATAACGGTGTATATTGATACTGTAAGAAGCTATATCAAATGAACATGTCGTTCACCCATAACTAAGGAGTCGTGTTGTGTCAGGTATCATGTTGTCGCTATTTGATAGTTGCATGCTATATTTGCCAAACCAAATTCTTTCGTGATTACATTGAATAACTTCAACTATGTTTACAGAAGAATATTCACATCGCTATTAATTTTCCTTCAATGAAAGTGTTTGCATCCATTTTCGTAGGAATTTCCTCGCTAATGACATGCGTGCTCGAAGCTACGGTCATGCGCATGCGCAGTGTTGGACAGCGTTCATTGCAAAATAAGGCGTGTCTTATATTTTACCCTGTTCTGAAGATTTGCTTACCAGGTATCAAGGCAAGTCGCAGTGTGTGTTTTACGTTTATTTATCGTCGCTACCGGTTGCCCATATGAGCGACGCCTCCTGAAGAGATGAGTCAATTGAGATTTTTGGAGGATAGTTCAATGATACAGAAAGAGACCTATTCCAGAGTCTCCTCTGGTTCGAATACGTCCGCGTTATCAGTGTCCGCGTTATCCACTAAGTGTCCGCTAAGTGTCCGCGTTATCCACTAAGTGTCCGCGTTATACACTAAGTGTCCGCGTTATCCACTAAATGTCCGCGTTATCCACTAAGTGCCCGCGTTATCAGTGTCCGCGTTATCCACTAAGTGCCCGCGTTATCAGTGTCCGCGTTATCCACTAAGTGCTCGCGTTCTCCACTATGTGTCCGCGTTATCCACTAAGTACCCACGTTATCAGTGTCCGCGTTATCCACTAAGTATCCGCGTTATCCACTAAGTGTCCGCGTTATCCATTAAGTACCCACGTTATCCACTAAGTGCCCGCGTTATCCATTAAGTGCCCGCGTTATCCACTAAGTGCCCGCGTTATCAGTGTCCGCGTTATCCACTAAGTGCCCGCGTTATCAGTGTCCGCGTTATCCACAAAGTGTCCGTGTCATCCACTAAGTGTCCGCGTTATCCACTAAGTGTCCGCGTTATCCACTAAGTGTCCGCGTTATCCACTAAGTGCCGCGTTATCCACTAAGTGTCCGCGTTATCCACTAAGTGTCTGCGTTATCCACTAAGTGTCCGCGTTATCCACTAAGTGCCGGCGTTATCCACTAAATGTCCGCGTTATCCACTAAGTGTCCGCGTTATCAGTGTCCGCGTTATCCACTAAGTGTCCGCGTTATCAGTTTACGCGTTATCCACTAAGTGCCCATGTTATCAGTGTCCGCGTTATCCACTAAGGGTCCGCGTTATCTAGTAAGTGTCCGCGTTATCCACTAAGTATCCGCGTTATCCACTAAGTGTCCGCGTTATCCACTAAGTACCCGCGTTATCCACTAAGTACCCGCGTTATCAGTGTCCGCGTTATCCACTAAGTGTCCGCGTTGTCAGTGTCCGGGTTAGCCACTAAGTGTCCGCGTTATCCACTAAGTGTCCGCGTTATCCACTAAGTGTCCGCGTTATCCACTAAGTGTCCGCGTTATCCACTAAGTGTCCGCGTTATCCACTAAGTGCCCGCGTTATCCACTAAGTACCCGCGTTATCCACTAAGTGCCCGCGTTATCAGTGTCAGCGTTATCCACTAAGTGCCCACGTTATCAGTGTCCGCATTATCCACTAAGTGTTCGCGTTATCCACTAAGTGTCCGCGTTATCCACTAAGTATCCGCGTTATCCACTAAGTGTCCGCGTTATCCACTAAGTACCCGCGTTATCCACTAAGTACCCGCGTTATCCATTAAGTACCCGCGTTGTCAGTGTCCGGGTTATCCAGTAAGTGTCAGCGTTATCCACTAAGTGTCCGCGTTATCCACTAAGTGTCCGTGTTATCCACTAAGTGCCCGCGTTATCCACTAAGTGCCCGCGTTATCAGTGTCCGCGTTATCCACTAAGTGTGCGCCTTATCCACTAAGTGTCCGCGTTATCCACTAAGTGTCCGCGTTATCCACTAAGTGTCCGCGTTATCCACTAAGTGCCCGCGTTATCAGTGTCCGCGTTATCCACTAAGTGTGCGCCTTATCCACTAAGTGTCCGCGTTATCCACTATGTGTCCGCGTTATCCACTAAGTGTCCGCGTTATCCACTAAGTGTCCGCGTTATACACTAAGTGTCCGCGTTATCAGTGTCCGCGTTATCCACTAAGTGCCCGCGTCATCAGTGTCCGCGTTATCCACTAAGTGCCCATGTTATCAGTGTCCGCGTTATCCACTAAGTACCCGCGTTATCCACTAAGAACCCGCGTTATCAGTGTCCGCGTTATCCACTAAGTGTCCGCGTTGTCAGTGTCCGGGTTAGCCACTAAGTGTCCGCGTTATCCACTAAGTGTCCGCGTTATCCACTAAGTGTCCGCGTTATCCACTAAGTGTCCGCGTTATCCACTAAGTGTCCGCGTTATCCACTAAGTGCCACGTTATCAGTGTCCGCGTTATTCACTAAGTGTCCGCGTTATCCACTAAGTGTCCGCGTTATCCACTAAGTGTCCGCGTTATCCACTAAGTGTCCGCGTTATCCACTAAGTGCCCGCGTTATCCACTAAGTGCCAGCGTTATCAGTGTCCGCGTTATCCACTAAGTGCCCGCGTTATCAGTGTTCGCGTTATCCACTAAGTGTCCGCGTTATCCACTAAGTGTCCGCGTTATCCACTAAGTGTCCGCGTTATCCACTAAGTGTCCGCGTTATCCACTAAGTGCCGCGTTATCCACTAAGTATCCGCGTTATCCACTAAGTGTCCGCGTTATCCACTAAGTGCCCGCGTTATCCACTAAATGTCCGCGTTATCCACTAAGTGTCCGCGTTATCAGTGTCCGCGTTATCCACTAAGTGCCCGCGTTATCAGTGTCCGCGTTATCCACTAAGTGCCCATGTTATCAGTGTCCGCCTTATCCACTAAGTGTCCGCGTTATCTAGTAAGTGTCCGCGTTATCCACTAAGATTCCGCGTTATCCACTAAATGTCCGCGTTATCCACTAAGTACCCGCGTTATCCACTAAGTACCCGCGTTATCAGTGTCCGCGTTATCCACTAAGTGTCCGCGTTATCCACTAAGTGTCCGCGTTATCCACTAAGTGTCCGCGTTATCCAATAAGTGTCCGCGTTATCCACTAAGTGCCACGTTATCAGTGTCCGCGTTATTCACTAAGTGTCCGCGTTATCCACTAAGTGTCCGCGTTATCCACTAAGTGTCCGCGTTATCCACTAAGTGCCCGCGTTATCCACTAAGTGCCCGCGTTATCAGTGTCCGCGTTATCCACTAAGTGCCCGCGTTATCAGTGTCCGCGTTATCCACTAAGTGTTCGCGTTATCCACTAAGTGTCCGCGTTATACACTAAGTGTCCGCGTTATCCACTAAGTGTCCGCGTTATCCACTAAGTGTCCGCGTTATCCACTAAGTACCCGCGTTATCCACTAAGTACCCGCGTTATCCATTAAGTACCCGCGTTGTCAGTGTCCGGGTTATCCACTAAGTGTCAGCGTTATCCACTAAGTGTCCGCGTTATCCACTAAGTGTCCGTGTTATCCACTAAGTGCCCGCGTTATCCACTAAGTGCCCGTGTTATCAGTGTCCGCGTTATCCACTAAGTGTGCGCCTTATCCACTAAGTGTCCGCGTTATCCACTAAGTGTCCGCGTTATCCACTAAGTGTCCGCGTTATCCACTAAGTGTCCGCGTTATCCACTAAGTGCCCGCGTTATCAGTGTCCGCGTTATCCACTAAGTGTGCGCCTTATCCACTAAGTGTCCGCGTTATCCATTAAGTGTCCGCGTTATCCACTAAGTGTCCGCGTTATCCACTAAGTGTCCGCGTTATACACTAAGTGTCCGCGTTATCAGTGTCCGCGTTATCCACTAAGTGCCCGCGTTATCAGTGTCCGCGTTATCCACTAAGTGCCCATGTTATCAGTGTCCGCGTTATCCACTAAGTGTCCGCGTTATCTAGTAAGTGTCCGCGTTATCCACTAAGTATCCGCGTTATCCACTAAGTGTCCGCGTTATCCACTAAGTACCCGCGTTATCCACTAAGTACCCGCGTTATCAGTGTCCGCGTTATCCACTAAGTGTCCGCGTTGTCAGTGTCCGGGTTAGCCACTAAGTGTCCGCGTTATCCACTAAGTGTCCGCGTTATCCACTAAGTGTCCGCGTTATCCACTAAGTGTCCGCGTTATCCACTAAGTGTCCGCGTTATCCACTAAGTGCCACGTTATCAGTGTCCGCGTTATTCACTAAGTGTCCGCGTTATCCACTAAGTGTCCGCGTTATCCACTAAGTGTCCGCGTTATCCACTAAGTGTCCGCGTTATCCACTAAGTGCCCGCGTTATCCACTAAGTGCCAGCGTTATCAGTGTCCGCGTTATCCACTAAGTGCCCGCGTTATCAGTGTTCGCGTTATCCACTAAGTGTCCGCGTTATCCACTAAGTGTCCGCGTTATCCACTAAGTGTCCGCGTTATCCACTAAGTGTCCGCGTTATCCACTAAGTGCCGCGTTATCCACTAAGTATCCGCGTTATCCACTAAGTGTCTGCGTTATCCACTAAGTGTCCGCGTTATCCACTAAGTGCCCGCGTTATCCACTAAATGTCCGCGTTATCCACTAAGTGTCCGCGTTATCAGTGTCCGCGTTATCCACTAAGTGCCCGCGTTATCAGTGTCCGCGTTATCCACTAAGTGCCCATGTTATCAGTGTCCGCCTTATCCACTAAGTGTCCGCGTTATCTAGTAAGTGTCCGCGTTATCCACTAAGATTCCGCGTTATCCACTAAATGTCCGCGTTATCCACTAAGTACCCGCGTTATCCACTAAGTACCCGCGTTATCAGTGTCCGCGTTGTCAGTGTCCGGGTTAGCCACTAAGTGTCCGCGTTATCCACTAAGTGTCCGCGTTATCCACTAAGTGTCCGCGTTATCCACTAAGTGTCCGCGTTATCCAATAAGTGTCCGCGTTATCCACTAAGTGCCACGTTATCAGTGTCCGCGTTATTCACTAAGTGTCCGCGTTATCCACTAAGTGTCCGCGTTATCCACTAAGTGTCCGCGTTATCCACTAAGTGCCCGCGTCATCCACTAAGTGCCCGCGTTATCAGTGTCCGCGTTATCCACTAAGTGCCCGCGTTATCAGTGTCCGACTTATCCACTAAGTGTTCGCGTTATCCACTAAGTGTCCGCGTTATACACTAAGTGTCCGCGTTATCCACTAAGTGTCCGCGTTATCCACTAAGTGTCAACGTTATCCACTAAGTACCGCGTTATCCACTAAGTGTCCGCGTTATCCACTAAGTGTCTGCGTTATCCACTAAGTGTCCGCGTTATCCACTAAGTGCCCGCGTTATCCACTAAATGTCCGCGTTATCCACTAAGTGTCCGCGTTATCCACTAAGTGCCCGCGTTATCCACTAAATGTCCGCGTTATCCACTAAGTGTCCGCGTTATCCACTAAGTGTTCGCGTTATCCACTAAGTGTCCGCGTTATCAATGTCCGCGTTATCCACTAAGTGTCCGCGTTATCAGTGTCCGCGTTATCCACTAAGTGTCCGCGTTATCATTGTCCGCGTTATCCACTAAGTGTCCGCGTTATCCACTAAGTGTCCGCGTTATCCACTAAGTGTCCGCGTTATCCACTAAGTGTCCGCGTTATCCACTAAGTGCCCGCGTTATCTACTATGTGTCCGCGTTATCCACTAAGTGTCCGCGTTATCCACTAAGTGTCCGCGTTATCCACTAAGTGCCCGCGTTATCTACTAAGTGCCCGCGTTATCCACTAAGTGTCCACGTTATCAGTGTCCGCGTTATCTACTAAGTGTCCGCGTTATCCACTAAGTTTCCGCGTTATCCACTAAGTGTCCGCGTTATCAGTGTCCGCGTTATCCACTAAGTGTCCGCGTTATCCACTAAGTACCCGCGTTATCCACTAAGTGTCCGCGTTATCCACTAAGTGTCCGCGTTATCCACTAAGTGTCCGCGTTATCCACTAAGTGTCCCCGTTATCCACTAAGTGTCCGCGTTATCCACTAAGTGTCCCCGTTATCCACTAAGTGTCCCCGTTATCCACTAAGTGTCCGCGTTATCCACTAAGTGCCCGCGTTATCCACTAAGCGCCCGCGTTATCCAAGTGTCCGCGTTATCCAAGTGTCCGTAGAGGCATAACGTCTTCAATTAACCCGATTTAATTAATCCTTTACTCCGCACAAACGCTTTACCGCGCAGTTATCGCTTCCCACATACATGTACCGCATTTATATTTTGGGTTTTACGCCTGCATCAGCACCATTTTGGGCTATATCGCCGGCGGGCAGTTTACCTAACAACACCTTTCCTGGGCAGGCTCCAACGGTTAACCAGCACTTGGGTGCACCAACCTCCGTAAGAAACTGCCAACTTTTTCATATAAATGAGACACGGTCTGAGCGGGGCTCGAACCCGTGTCCATCAGTGATGATGACCTTAACCACTCGACCACGAAGGCGGACTTTACAGCATTTATATATACCCATTGATATTATCGGGTATGCAGTATTGTTTGCCAACTGCTTATCAGCAGTATTTGGATAACATGACTAATTTGTCTCGTCATTCAGTTAATTTAAACAAATTTATGTTAGCTCGATTGCGAAGCAAGTTTTTACAACGTTATATTAATCACTCTCGATACCTCATTCTCTGGTGGAATCCATCGCCATGAGGGAGAGAGAAGAGGCAATGTGGAAATTGAATACATTGTATAGGAGCACACTCGTAACGGCATTTAAATTCCACGTTGCCTCTTCTCTCTCCCTCGTGGCGATGGATTCCATCAGAAATGAGGTCTCGAGAGTGATTTATATAAGTTGAAATAACTTGTTTCGCAATCGAAATCGAAACTAGGCATGAACTCCAGACATGTCGTACTTGAAGCGAACGCGATACCACTGCGCTATTACGACTTCCACAAAAAGCACAAAGCTATGGTAATTACAATATAATAGTTTACAGATCATTAATTATGTATTAGTAGAATAAAATTGTTAAAGAGACATAGTGAGACAACACTATCAGCACTCTGAACCGTACCGTATCGTGCCATATCGTATCGTATAATACCGTACATTGTCCTATCGCGCATCGTTAAGTACCGTACAGTATCATATCACACCTTACTGTATCGTATCGTATCATATCGTACCTTACTGTATCGTATCGTATCATATCGTACCGTACCATATCATATTGTATCATATCGTATAATACATTATCGATTCATACCGTATCGTATCGATTCGTATGTTTAATCATATTTTATTTGCTATTTTACATATATAGTACATATAGACTTAACATTTCGATTCGTATCGTACCATACCGTATCGTACCGATTCGTATCGTACCGATTCGTATCGTACCATACCGTATCGTACCGATTCGTATCGTACCATACCGTATCGTACCGTTTCGTATCATACCATATCGTACCGTTTCGTATCGTATAATACCATATCGTACCGTTTCGTATCGTACCATACCGTATACTGTCTCGTATCGTATCGTAACTCTAACGTACTGTATATACTATCGTATCGTACACGAACGTGTGTATTTCAGCGATTGATTCACATAACGCTGGCATGCCGCCCTTTACTAATTTATTCATCCTGTTTAGATGTACCTGACATAGAGCACATGTTGTAAAACAGAGATGAATATTGAGGTCATCAAATTACACAGATGCATATTTATGAGCACTTTGTCTTTGCACGGAAAGCTCAAATGCTATTGAAACTAGATACAGGCATCTGTATAAAACATGAACCATTCCACAAAGGAACTGATGGTGATATCCTTTGAGGAATTATGTTTATTTTATCTAGATTGTTAATATACTAGTAACCTTGTGCGTACCAGAACAGTGAAGCAACACTATTTATTGTATACTTTACAATGAAACATAGACATTTCATATCGAAATTATATGTGATATTTCACTCATTGTAAGTAGTTTCCAACAACTGCAGTTTGACACACCGTCTTGAATACGTAAATGTGAACGCTTTCGGACTGAACATGTCAATGTGAACGCTTTTGGACTTGATGCGTCAATGTGAACGCATTCGGACTGAATACGCCAATGTGAACGCTTTTGGACTGAATACGTCAATGTGAACGCATTCGGACTGAATACGCCAATGTGAACGCTTTCGGACTGAATACGCCAATGTGAACGCTTTCGGACTGAATACGCCAATGTAAACGCTTTCGGACTGAATACGCCAATGTGAACGCTTTCGGACTGAATACGTCAATGTGAACGCTTTCGGACTGAATACGCCAATGTGAACGCTGTCTGACTGAATACGTCAATGTGAACGCTTTCTGACAGAATACGTCAATGTGAACGCTTTCGGACTGAATACGTCAATGTGAACGCTTTTGGACTGAATACGTCAATATGAACGCTTTTGGACTGAATACGTCAATAACGTCATTTATCACGTCAGTTAAATCCGATGTTCTGGCGTCATTTAGGGCACGGCAGCATCGTATTCTATCATAGCAATATTTTGTATTGGAAAGTCTAAAATAAACAGAAAATGTATTCCTTTAAGTGAATGATCGGATTATATTCACTCATGAACATAGAAAGTTATTATTATCACTCATGACCCATCCTTTCGTGATAATAATACGTTCAATAGCCATTCAGGTAATATAGAGAGCTTAGTTGAAACATGATTTATTTCAGTATTTTTACATGCACATAATAGAATTAACATTTTACACATAAATTAACACTAATAGATTAGAACGAAAGAACACGTAATCAGACCTTCTGTATAGAATGAAGAGGGGGGCTTCTGTATAGATTGAAGGGGTGGGGGCCTTCTGTATAGATTGAAGGGGTGGGGGCCTTCTGTATAGATTGAAGGGTGGGGGCCTTCTGTATAGATTGTAGGGGGGGGGGGGTACGGAAACAAACATCCTACTGTTTATTTTATGTTTTCTAATACAGCATAGAATGGTGGAACCTATGCTCGACGTATTCCTATGCTCGGCGTATTCCCTATGCTCGGCGTATTCCTATGCTCGGCGTATTCCTATGCTCGGCGTATTTTTTCCATTTACATGGCTTTAAAATATTTAAATAGTTTTAACCTATTTTCGGTGACATAGGTGAAGCATGGTTCAATAGCATTCCGTTGTGCGTACATGTAGCCTAATGCAACTGTCACCTGACTGGTTCAGTAGCAGAATATAAACAGACAACTTGTTGGGATTTTTCTCCCACAATAATGATGCGGTTTATGAACATTTCAGGTGGCTATCCCAATTGGAAAAAAATGTACAAATTCCCAGATAAAATGTTTCTTATGAGTTGTAATATTGTTAGTTATTGATGCTACTAAGTCAAAATAATATATTCAACATTTAAACGTGCATAAATAAAAAAATTCATGTACGCCGTGCATAGGTGCCCTTAGGTATCTAGTTCCCCATGGAAACAGGTGCCGTTGCGATAGCTGTATTTAGGCGCATGGTTACGTAATGAAGCTAACAGTTTCAACAACAATTTTATGAAAGTTGTGTTCACGACTTAAGAAAATAATAATATACGGCAAGTGCATTTAACTTTTTTTTATATGATATGTAGGATTTACGCCGAGCAGAAATGTATCAGTGATATAAAGCGTGTTGTTACACAGGTTTGGAAGAAGTAAAGTGAAACATTGTCCTGATGTTCACTCCTTTACCCTATACAGAAGGTCTGCTTACGTGTTCTTTCGTTCTAATCCCTTTCAGTCTATTGCTGTTAATTTATGTGTAAAATGTTCCTAGTCATAACAATTGAATATAACGCTTACATGAACACTTACATACTCAATCGCAAAATCATATGCAGGCATAACATTAAAAAACAATATAGTCCGATTAGCGCAGTGATTAGCGTGCTCGCTTTTCACCAATGCAACCTGGGTTCGATCCAAGGACCGGGAAGTATGTGAGATTGTCGCCAGATCGGACAGGTGGGTTGTCTTCGGGTACTCCCACACGAATGACCACATTTACGCTGTCATCCACGCCAACGAGAGTGATTAATATAGGTTGTTAAAGCTTGCTTTGCAATCGTTGTAAAATAAAGTTAAATGTTTTTATATATAGTTCATTTATGTGACTGATGGATTTATATGCGAAATGGAAGCTAGCACAACTCGTGTTAATAATGCTTTCAATAATGCCTTCAATAATGCTTTCAATAATGCCTTCAATAATGCCTTCAATAATGCTTTCAATAATGCCTTCAATAATGCTTTCTTCAATAATGCCTTCAATAATGCTTTCAATAAGGCTTTCAATAATGCTTTCTTCAATAATGCTTTCAATAATGCTTTCTTCAATAATGCTTTCTTCAATAATGCTTTCAATAATGCCTTCAATAATGCTTTCTTCAATAATGCCTTCAATAATGCTTTCAATAAGGCTTTCAATAATGCTTTCTTCAATAATGCTTTCAATAATGCTTTCTTCAATAATGCTTTCTTCAATAATGCTTTCAATAATGCCTTCAATAATGCTTTCTTCAATAATGCCTTCAATAATGCTTTCAATAAGGCTTTCAATAATGCTTTCTTCAATAATGCTTTCAATAATGCTTTCTTCAATAATGCTTTCAATAATGCCGTCAATAATGCTTTCAATAATGATTTCTTCAATAATGCTTTCAATAATGCCTTCAATAATGCTTTCTTCAATAATGCCTTCAATAATGCTTTCAATAATGCTTTCAATGTTCGTTAGATGAAATAAAATACACTAAAACATCAAATATCCCGTGTATCTAAATATATACCCGTCGGAAATAGTATTGTTTTTTGCTTTGTGAAACATTTAAACTTTTTTAATTATAAAATATGTTATTTCATACGTCTCCATGTTTTTGACTCGGTAAGGTTTTAAGAACAAAGCATGTGTTAGATTCCCCGTATGGCACTAATACTATTAACAGTCTTTCAGATCGGACTTTAAACTGGCTGCTTAATACAGGTTAGCTGCTTAATACATGTTAACTGCTTACTACAGATTGGCCGCTTAATAAAGGTTAGCTGCTTAATACAGGTTAGCTGCTTAATACAGGTTAGCTGCTTAATACAGGTTGCTTGCTTAATACAGGATAGTTGCTTAATACAGGATAGTTGCTTAATACAGGTTAGCTGCTTAATACAGGGTGACTGCTTAATACAGGTTAGCTGCTTAATACAGGTTAGCTGCTTAATATAGGTTGCCTGCTTAATACAGGTAAGCTGCTTAATACAGGTTAGCTGCTTAATACAGGTTAGCTGCTTAATATAGGTTGCCTGCTTAATACAGGTAAGCTGCTTAATACAGGTTAGCTGCTTAATACAGGTTGACTGCTTAATACAGGTTAGCTGCTTAATGGGTGTGACCACTAACAGAGGTTTGACTGTACTGTAAATGCATTTTACGGGTATTTATTCTGAATGCCCAGACGTTATATTATGCTGTGATATAAATAGTTTTCTACCATTCACGAGTATTGTATTGGACATTTATTTACAAACTTCAGGGTATATCAGTCAATATATGTTTGGGAGGAGAGTGTGAGATACAGAACACGCATTGGTTCCAGGAGCATCCCTGGTTCCACGCACTGGTTCCATGAGCATCCCTGGTTCCACGCACTGGTTCCAGGGGCATCCCTGGTTCCAGGAGCATCCCTGGTTCCACGCACTGGTTCCATGAGCATCCCTGGTTCCACGCATTGGTTCCAGGAGCATCCCTGGTTCCACGCACTGGTTCCATGAGCATCCCTGGTTCCAAGCACTGGTTCCAGGGGCATCCCTGGTTCCAGGAGCATCCCTGGTTCCACGCACTGGTTCCAGGAACATCACTGGTTCCACGCACTGGTTCCAGGAACATCCCTGGTTCCACCACTGGTTCCAGGGGCATCCCTGGTTCCACGCACTGGTTCCAGGAGCATCCATGGTTCCACGCACTGGTTCCATGAGCATCCCTGGTTCCACGCACTGGTTCCAGGAGCATCCCTGGTTCCACGCACTGGTTCCAGGAGCATCCCTGGTTCCAGGAGCATCCCTGGTTCCACGCACTGGTTCCAGGAGCATCCCTGGTTCCACGCACTGGTTCCAGGGGCATCCCTGGTTCCACGCACTGGTTCCAGGAGCATCCCTGGTTCCACGCACTGGTTCCAGGAGCATCCCTGGTTCCAGGGGCATCCCTGGTTCCACGCACTGGTTCCAGGAGCATCCCTGGTTCCAGGAGCATCCCTGGTTCCAGGAGCATCCCTGGTTCCACGCACTGGTTCCAGGAACATCCCTGGTTCCACGCACTGGTTCCAGGGGCATCCCTGGTTCCAGGAGCATCCCTGGTTCCACGCACTGGTTCCAGAACATCCTGGTTCCACGCACTGGTTCCAGGAACATCACTGGTTCCACGCACTGGTTCCAGGAGCATCCCTGGTTCCAGGAGCATCCCTGGTTCCACGCACTGGTTCCAGGAACATCACTGGTTCCACGCACTGGTTCCAGGAACATCCCTGGTTCCACGCACTGGTTCCAGGGGCATCCCTGGTTCCACGCACTGGTTCCAGGAGCATCCCTGGTTCCACGCATTGGTTCCAGGAGCATCCATGGTTCCACGCACTGGTTCCATGAGCATCCCTGGTTCCACGCACTGGTTCCAGGGGCATCCCTGGTTCCACGCACTGGTTCCAGGAGCATCCATGGTTCCACGCACTGGTTCCATGAGCATCCCTGGTTCCACGCACTGGTTCCAGGGGCATCCCTGGTTCCACGCACTGGTTCCAGGAGCATCCCTGGTTCCACGCACTGGTTCCAGGAGCATCCATGGTTCCACGCACTGGTTCCAGGGGCATCCCTGGTTCCAGGAGCATCCCTGGTTCCACGCACTGGTTCCAGGAACATCACTGGTTCCACGCACTGGTTCCAGGGGCATCCCTGGTTCCACGCACTGGTTCCAGGGGCATCCCTGGTTCCAGGCACTGGTTCCAGGAGCATCCCTGGTTCCACGCACTGGTTCCATGAGCATCCCTGGTTCCACGCACTGGTTCCAGGGGCATCCCTGGTTCCACGCACTGGTTCCAGGAGCATCCCTGGTTCCACGCACTGGTTCCAGGAGCATCCATCGTTCCACGCACTGGTTCCAGGGGCATCCCTGGTTCCACGCACTGGTTCCAGGAGCATCCCTGGTTCCACGCACTGGTTCCAGGAGCATCCCTGGTTCCACGCACTGGTTCCAGGAGCATCCCTGGTTCCACGCACTGGTTCCAGGGGCATCCCTGGTTCCAGGAGCATCCCTGGTTCCACGCACTGGTTCCAGGAACATCACTGGTTCCACGCACTGGTTCCAGGAACATCCCTGGTTCCACGCACTGGTTCCAGGGGCATCCCTGGTTCCACGCACTGGTTCCAGGAGCATCCATGGTTCCACGCACTGGTTCCATGAGCATCCCTGGTTCCACGTACTGGTTCCAGGGGCATCCCTGGTTCCACGCACTGGTTCCAGGAGCATCCATGGTTCCACGCACTGGTTCCATGAGCATCCCTGGTTCCACGCACTGGTTCCAGGGGCATCCCTGGTTCCAGGAGCATCCCTGGTTCCACGCACTGGTTCCAGGAACATCACTGGTTCCACGCACTGGTTCCAGAAACATCCCTGGTTCCACGCACTGGTTCCACGAGCATCCCTGGTTCCAGGAGCATCCCTGGTTCCATGCACTGGTTCCAGGAACATCACTGGTTCCATGCACTGATTCCAGGAGCATCTCTGGTTCCGCGCACTGGTTCCATGAGCATCACTGGTTCCAAGCACTGGTTCCATGAGCATCGCTGGTTCCACGCACTGGTTCCATGAGCATCACTGGTTCCACGCACTGCTTCCATGAGCATCGCTGGTTCCACGCTCTTGTTCCAGGAGCATCCCTGGTTCCACGCACTGGTTTCAGGAGCATCCATGGTTACAGGAGCATCCCTGGTTCCACGCACTGGTTACAGGAACATTCCTGGTTCCACGCACTGGTTTCCAGGAGCATCCCTGGTTCCACGCACTGGTTCCATGAGCATCACTGGTTCCACGCACTGGTTCCATGAGCATCGCTGGTTCCACGCACTGGTTCCATGAGCATCACTGGTTCCACGCACTGGTTCCATGAGCATCGCTGGTTCCACGCACTGGTTCCAGGAGCATCCCTGGTTCCACGCACTGGTTCCAGGAGCATCCATGGTTACAGGAGCATCCCTGGTTCCACGCACTGGTTACAGGAACATTCCTGGTTCCACGCACTGGTTTCCAGGAGCATCCCTGGTTCCATGCACTGGTTCCAGGAGCATCACTGATTCCACGCACTGGTTCCAAGAGCATCCCTGGTACCACGCACTGGTTCCATGAGCATCACTGGTTCCATGCACTGGTTCCAGGAGCATCCCTGGTTCCACGCACTATCTTGTACCTCAGTTTATAGTCCCGTCCCAATTACTGTTAATGATATTGTGGTGAGTGTCGAACTCACGACCTCTGTATTTGCACTCCTACATGTTACTCGTTTAACTTCTGATCCGCCCATCAACTGGTATTCAAATGAGATGAAAAATGCTGCACAATTCTGCACATTCATAGTCCGGCTCAGACAATGGTGGCATGGTATGCTGCATATGATAATCTCGTCTGCTATCTAATTAATAGTCATCTGCAGATGTCGCTATTGCAGATTTTACAGGTCCCTTGTCAATTGGAAGTAGCAGGTGTAATGTTTCACTTGAAATTAGATTGTTATACACTGAAAAGTCTCCATTTCAAATTAAAGGCGTAAGCATCAGAATGCGTGTACAAACGTTGAAACAGTATCCTTAACTACAAACCCGACTGGAAATAGCTGTCGATCAAGCGTCCGCAATACACCGATGTTAGAGGTTTGAATTTCATGGCGGTAATAATTTGAAACCAGAACGAGGCCTAGTTGTGTCGTTTGCTGCAGATACGCGATCAATTAGATAGACAGCTCCATAGACGTCAAGCTATGTTCAAAGGTCCGTCGGAGAAAGATACTGGGTATCGTTTTACAGTATAAAGAATAAATACACGGTTTCTTCTCAGCAAAGTGAGACCAAATCTCGACATAATTAAAACACGTTTACGTCTCTTTTGACATTATAAATGATAGTGTATCTTTAGTTTATACAAATTTATTTTAGCTCAATTGCGAAGCAAGTTCTTTCAACTTATACTCACATACTTACTATCGAGACCTCATTCCTGATGGAATCCATCGCCACCAGGGAGAGAGAAGAAGCAACGTGGAATTTATATACCTTGCCTAAGGGCACAATCGTAACGGCTCCAGCGGGGCTCGAACTCCGGACCTTTCGCACCTGAAGCGAACGCGCATCCACTGCGCTAGCACGACTTTCCAATTATGCGTATACCTATTGTGTGTATCTTTTTCCATATCAGCAAACTATTATTATTATCGTAAAATAAGCGGAAATAACATGCCGTATGACTTCGATTAACGTCTCAGACAAAATCGTACGATTTCATAATACTAAAAGCGACTGACATGTATGTAATAAATTAAATGCTGTAATAGAGCACACTACTAATCTATATTTCTCATCTCTACGTACTAGTGTTATTGAATAAAACGGATCTGTATCGTTTATTTATCGTCGCTATCGGTTACCCATATGAGTGACGCCTCCTTAAGAGATTAGTCATTTTAGATTGTTGGAGGATAGTGCAGTGATACAGACAGAGACCTATTAGAGTCTCCTCTGGTTCTTTTACGTGCACGGTGTACAGCACCGACACGAGACATCGGTTTAAAGAAAGACTGTTAATTTTATTAGGGTCAGACGGGATATCGAACCTGCGATCCCTGGATTACCAGTCCAGCGTGTTACCACTGGACTACAGATCCGTCCGACGGAATATGCATCATACTACCCTATTATATAACGCAATGGTGCTACAACGTTATGCTCGATTTAAAACATCTAATTTTACACGGAATCTAAAAACTTGAATTCTAACATGGTTCGGCATTTTGTCTGTATACGCAAAGAAGGAATTGACCGTGTTTAAATCTGCAATCAAACATTTAAAAAATAGCACCAAGCATGTTTGCACTTTTAGATATTTTGGTCATGTTAGAATATAAATACTATTTGTATTTGTGTTCATTATAGTCGAATAAAACATGGTTTGTCGTTCTGAGCGCGGGAATCTTTTATCACATAAGTTTGGTTGTATTCAGTGTAATACAGTCATCACATAATTTCCTATATGTACACACGTGTATAAGCACCTGGAAGGATTCTGAATGGTTGAGAGAATAATCCTTATAATTTGTAAATTAAACTTTACGGTATGCATATTTCTATTTGAATTGGTACATAACGTCAATGGTAAGACAAACTACGATTTCACAGAAGTATTGACCCAATTATAATGCATTTCTTAATGCTTTTCTTTCTTTTTGGGGTATTTTTTATCATATCCATTATTATCCCCTTAATTGTAATCAAAAACTTGTATCCTAATTGCAATGCTCTTATACTATATTCAGTCTCTTTGTTAATTACAAACTAGTATGTTGGGGCGGGCCGAAACTAATGTTGTTAAAACTTGTGGCCCAACCCTTTTGCTTCTCCATATATAAACATACTGATAATGTTTGTACCATATATCTTATTTATTTCATCTGTAACATGTTTGTAAATTTGAGTTGTATTGTACATTGAATATAAAGAATGCAATAAAATATGATTAAACTAAATTATAACGCTGTTTAAAACATAAATATAACGCTGCTTTGCGTAGTGACGTCATGATAATTTAGCGACGTCATGACAATTTGCGCTGCTAGTTTGTGCCAAAATGAAATAAGCAGTGTTATTTTGTGCAAACCCCCAATATGGTATTGTGATAAAAATAGATCTTAGATTGTATATCAGAGTTTATGTAGACATTGTATATTCACAGGAACTTGAAATTTTTATCCATAAGCCACCATAAGCCACCAAAGGTCTCGTACCTCTATCCTAGGACCCCCCTTTTTTAATAGAGGGGGGTGTCCTTGGATAGAGGTACAAGACATTTGGTGGCTTATGGATAAAATTTCAAGTTCATGTGGTATATTGTTGTTTGTATACATGTATATTTGTAACTACACTACACTATCTTACACTCTTGGTGATTTCATACAATATTTTATGAAATTCGTTTTGGAATTTTGCTATTTAGCTCGTTAAAAGTCTCGCTTAATATAAAATAGGGTATGAAATTACCACTCATGTAAGATCCTATGCATATTGGCATAATGAAGGCTCTTAATGGTCTTAGACAAACATACATGCGGTAATCAGACACTTTCTATTCATTCTCACTAATGAATTACCTTCCCTCAGAATATATCAGGTTTACTTTTCTAAGAAATCAAGCTCGCAGTGAACTGCACGCTACATTTAAGACGCACGTTGTGAGATTTTTTTCCTATCTCGAATTACTGTTTGACGTAAGGGTTTCAATTATTCACATAACACCTAAGTCAGTTAATCTTACACGCTAGTCATGCTTTCCGACACAAAGCATTACGTTACATTTGGTTTAAACATATTTATTTTCTAACATGTACATGATTATTTCCAACAACAGTTTTTTTTACTGAAATCAGGAATTTGACAGAAAGCTATACAGCTTATGGTTGTCACCTCCTTCCTAAATAATGTACGCAAGCATTTCATCTCATTTTCATTTTACGTGCACGGTGTACAGCACCGACAGGAGACCTCTGTTTAAAGTCCCATCTGAAAGACTGTTATTATGGTCAGACGAGGGATCGAACCGCTTATGCCAGTGTGAAGTTTCGCAATAAAAACATAGTCCCGGAATAATTGTGAAGTTAGTTTCTGTGTGCTGTCAAGATTAAAAACGACAGACAAAACAAATTAATTTAGAACATATTAACTGTTTATGGTTGTCAGAAAATATCTAAAATACAAAAGTATGTATGTTCCTTTAATTTCAAACCCCTCGCGGGGACTTAGACATGTTTTCCTGGGCAGGCTTAGCCGACCTAAGCGATTAACCAGTACTAAGCAATGTGTGTGAGGTGTCTTGCTCAATGACACTACATACATGGCCTGACCGAGTATCGATTCCAAATCCGACGCTCTACAACTGGACCACGGATGCCACAAGTACACCAACCTGCGGCGGAATGTGAAACAAGACTAGTTTGAATACGGTGACAGATAGCTGGGAAAGAGCTCACTCATTCATTGGAAATCGTAAAAGAAACTCTTTTCCAACTTGTTTGTCATAGGCTGTGAGTTAGTATGACGACCCCCCCCATGGGAGAAGGATTTTTGACCTAGTTTTTCTGAAAGACCAATACCTGTGGAGTACTTTCCTGTTTTCTGCCATCTGCGCGTTGGGGCTTTTTTACGTTACGCTCTTTTAAATACGTTACTATATTTTCCCACTTGTTTGTCACCAATTATTGCGTGTTCGCCTTTTTGGTGTTTTACGTTTATTTATCGTCGCTACCGGTTGCCCATATGAGCGACGCCTCCTGAAGAGATTAGTAATTTTAGATGTTGGAGAATAGTGCATGATACAGACAGAGATCCATTCCTGAATCTCCTCTGATTTGTTTACATGCACGATGTAAAGCACCGACACGAGACCTCGGTTTAACGTCCCATCTGAAAGACTGTTAATTTTATTAGTATCAGACGGGGGGTCGAACCTGCGATCCCTGAATTACCAGTCCAGCGTGTTACCACTGGACTACAGATCCGTCTGTTAATGACTTTTAATATCAGTCCCTCCCTTACTGCATGTTGCCATAAAAGGACTGAACGTGTTTTTTTATCATACGTAGATTTAGGTCTAGAATTTCTATTCCCAAGAAATTAATTATGATTCTAAAATCTGGACAGAAATCCATACCCAGACAATGATATAATATTTCCGTGAACTTCATTTCTACAATTTCTGCATTACAAATGGTTCGTGTCTGATAATATACATTGATGTGACCTTTGTCTATTGCTAGACATTACTGCACAAATAGCATAGCTTTGTATTGTTGAATAACAATATATTATTCTTATCTATATACTCGACTTGATACGCCACACTCAGTATCAAATCTTCATCCGTATAGCTTATTGACGGAAGAATGGACAGTTTATGTATTCAATTACGCGGCATTTTGTTTTGTTGGGAATACATCCATCGAGAAATACTTATGTGCAGGTATTGCGTTACTTTCATAGCCGCTAATTAAATGATATTTATACATCAGATTAGTGTTTTTCTAATACGTGATCAAAATACATACGGGTGTCATATCCTTTGTAACGAATCTTGAAAATTGCCGTCTGCTGAATCACGAATCATTTGCATAATTGTACCTAAACATTTGCAGTTATATAATACCTCAGATCAAAATTCGAAACTCGGTGTCACGACTTTTGTGTCAAGTTCCCATTGCTGTTCTCTGCTAACAATTGTGGCGAGGATTCCTTATAGACACACCGAGGCAGTGCACCACGCATCCTTACAACGACACCGTGACAATGCGTCACCCATTCTTACAGCGACACTGGCAATGCGTCATGCATTCTTACAGCGACACCGTGACAATGCGTCACCCATTCTTACAGCGACACTGGCAATGCGTCATGCATTCTTACAGCGACACCGTGACAATGCGTCACCCATTCTTACAGCGACACTGGCAATGCGTCATGCATTCTTACAGCGACACCGTGACAATGCGTCACCCATTCTTACAGCGACACTGGCAATGCGTCATGCATTCTTACAGCGACACCGTGACAATGCGTCACCCATTCTTACAGCGACACTGGCAATGCGTCATGCATTCTTACAGCGACACCGTGACAATGCGTCACCCATTCTTACAGCGACACTGGCAATGCGTCATGCATTCTTACAGCGACACCGTGACAATGCGTCACCCATTCTTACAGCGACACTGGCAATGCGTCATGCATCCTTACAGCGACACTGTGACAATGCGCCACACATCCTTACAACGAATCCGTAACAATCCTTACAGCGACACCGTGACAATGCGTCACCCGTCCATATAGCGGCAACGCGACAGTGTGTCACGTATCCGTACAGCGACACCGTCACGTATCCTTAAAGCGACACCGTCACACATCCATACTGCGACACCGTGGCAATGAGTCGCGCATCCTTACAGCGACACCATGACAATGCGCCACACATCCTTACAGTGACTCCGTGACGTTGCTTCGCGCATCCTTACAGCGACTCCGTGACGTTGCTTCGCGCATCCTTACAATGACACCGTGTGGCAATACGCCACGCATCCACATAGCGACTCCGTAACGTTGCTTCGCGCATCCTTACAACGACACCGTGACACTACGCCACGCATCCTTACAGCGACTCTGTGACAATGCCACCAGGTATCCATACAGTGGCAACATGGGATTGCGGCACATGTCAAGTTAGTGAAGCAGTCCCGTAGCCACACTGAGGCACACCGAGACACAGATTCGGTTAAAAGTTCCAAATCAAAAATAAAAATGAAAAATTAAATAAATGAAATGCATGTATCTGTACAACATGTTGACTGCTGGAGAACTGAAAGGTCACTACATAATTATAAGTCTAAACTCATTAAATCAGAAAACGCAGGAAATCCCTTCTATACCCAACAATTTTAAGAGGGAACATGCCACCGGACCACCCTAGATTGCCTCGGTTGAAATTTGCCTCTGGCTACGGTACTGTAAAGTCACCATAACCGAGTTAATGGCAAATGTATGTGTATATTTCAGGGATATGCTACTCGTGTTCCTTCTTGTACTGGTGTTTTTACTCGATTACTCCTTCAGCATCAAGTGCTCAGTACTTGTCGAGTAGTGATCGCCAGTACTTAAAGTGACACTACATCGGCAAAAACGCAAATGTCTGCAGAATGTAATTTGCTATTATATGGTATAATTTCTTCCCAAATATTTGCCTCAAAAAATAAGGCCCCTTATAAGGAGGCATTCTTTTTATATTTATTTAAAGCGACACTACATCGATGAAAACGCAAACTTCTGCATAATGTATTTTCCTATTATATGGTATAATTTCCCCCCAAATATTTGCCTCAAAAAATGAGTATTTCAACAAATAAACAAACGTCGTATACGCGGTTTGTTGACATAACAAAATAATGTAAATAGGGTCGACATCCATGCGTAATACAAAGCGTTTATCCTGAATAACACGAGTTATGGTACATATTTACCGTGATATCTCAAATGTGTGCCTATGCATATTTATTTGTAGACTATGTTGTTAACTACTTTACTAAATTATCTCTAAACGAAAGTATCGCATGTTTAGTATTGACTTCAATGACAGCAACCGTCAATTTAGGAGCGTGGATGACCGTTATAAGAAATCCTACTTTCACTTTTAAAAGTTTGTATACCACAAACCACTGTTTATTGATTCAATTTTAGTGTTCGAGTGTATTCCGAAGAATTTGTAGTAGCAACGCATTTATACGTGGAAATAATGCATTTTATTTGCTTTTTGCGATGTAATGTCGCTTTAACCTATCCCTTGTATATTTGCGGTTATCAGTGTAGATTGTTTGTGGATATTGCTAAATAACACAAATTATATCTAGGACGTAATTGAAAACATAAATTTCCTTGTTGTTATTAAGTATTAACCTATATTAAGCAACCAGCTCTCCTAAGCAGCCAATAGTGTCACTTGACAAATAGTTTAAGACAATATTGACATAATTTGATGATGCGGGTTTGCTATAATTCTCTCCGAGTTTAATGTTTGTATTCACTCTGCATTTTCCACTCTGCATTTTCACCTAAGGGTGTATTGACATCCGTATGCGACAGAAGTCATGCATATGCGGTTATTGAACTATTGGCATCGGATCGGATTGGTTGAAAAGGGTAGGGGAGCCCTAAAAGTGACCATATGTATAGGACATAAGCCGAAAACGATCCATTATGTAAACTATAATAATTTCGTACATGTACGCGTAGAATTTAATATTATACTATATTATCAGTCAGTTACTGTCCCTGAATACTCCCTAAAAGTAGATTGGTCCTATTAAGTGTTTTCCTCTGTTTGTATCGTTGTTACCTTTGCACAACATGCTAGTAATGTTATCCCACTATCGCTTCTTATGATTATTAAGTTACTCTCAACATATCTCCTACAGTATATGAATGGGTACCTCTTTGCAAAATAATGTTATCACTTACTTAACACCTTTTTGATAAAATCACATGTATCATACCGCAACATCTGGTTAGGGCACAACAGTAAAAACAAAGGATTCTAACTAAAATGACCTATTCACATTTTGGAATAAATCAGACTTTATCTGCTAAGGGAGGTAATAGTATAGTAGAGTTGTCTCTCATTGGTCAACCCTATAGAAATGTGCTGTGTTATTGTCACTCATAGCTTAGTATGTTGAATAATACGGGCTTTTGTGGCAAACTATTTTTGGGGACGATATAATGGCACTGTATGTTATAATTGTCTATGTAGATTTCAATAGCGGTGTCTGACCAGAACTAACGGCATTTAATATAAATATCCGTGCGTCTGTGAACAGTTTAGCAAAGTATAACATTTTAGACAAACAAAGACAAGAAGGTAGTACAGGTAAAACACGACCTACAGATCCGGTACTTGTAGGAAGAATTTTATTATTTATAAACAAACAAAGATGCATCCGATATTTTAAGCGAAATTGTACCAACCGCTGCGAAAATGTGTGTTAATAAATCTAACGCCAATCCTTTACCTGTATGATACTATAGACCCCTTGCACGTGACGAAATAGATAAGCCGTCCACCATGTTGGAGGCATAAGATAATATCCGTGATAATCCACACGAGGAGAGGCACATATCAATAGTAAACATTTTCACGATAACATTTAATTTTCATTGAAATGGTCAATTAGTGTCGAGTGTTGGGTTGTCACGATAGGTCAGACAGGGAGAATGATAAACAATACTACCGATTGCCTGAGGTAGTGACTCGTGAAAGTGAAAAGACGAAATAAATGACAATTGAAAGAAGGCGTCTGTGGTTGGGAAATTTAAATCAGGATTTTACCGGAAAAAACCTGAAAAATATTCGTGTGTGCTCAGATCACTTCGTGTCCAGTAAGTATATAATGATATTTGATATACTTTCTACTTTTTTTTGTATTTTGTTTCGTTATCATTATTTACTTTAATTTGTACTTTGATAACTGTACATAGCGAGTAGCCATTTACTCGTAACTGTAGACAAGTCAATTGTACACTATGTATGTTCCATTAATGTCAAACCCCTCTCGGGGAACTAGACATTTTTCCTGGGCAGGCTTAGCTGACCTAAGCGATTAACCAGTACTAAGCAATGTGTGTGAGGTGCCTTGCTCAATGACACGACATACGTGGCCTTTCCGAGTATCGAACCCCGGACCATTTTATTCCAAATCCGATGCTATACCACTGGCCCACGGACGCCACACTGTAACATGACATTTAATAATACTAATTTTAATGTGCTATATGTACGATTGCAGTTAAATTATATTAGGTTCGATTGCAGTTAAATTATATTAGGTTAACTTACAATGTTCGTATTAATCTATCTTCCTGTAATGTCAAACCCCTCGCGGGGATGTAGACATGTACAACCGATGCATGGATAAAACACATGACTACATGGGAGCTGGCCACTTATCATAATTTATGAAACAATTGCACTGCATCACAACCTTTATTTGTCCGAATAATAGCAGGCTCCAAGTCCAACATATGACTATGCTTTTCCTAACAGTTAAATTCAGGCAGTTTGACTAAATAAATGTTTATTCTCTTTACTTCAGAGAAGAAGGTAGATCTGTATGACAGAGACAACCCCGACTGGGCTCCAACAGTGGACATGGGTCCAAAACAGTTTGTTTCAACTGATCTGGCGCAAGACCGATTCCAGAGACGTCTGGATCGCACCAGGAAGGGCGATGCTGCTAGGACACTTCTTAATTTCTCGGAAGGTGCATGAACATTTCCAGATGTAGAAGTCGAAACAGATCCAGGCATATCTTGTCAGACATATATTACCTGTTCTGGGATCACAGCTATGGATAATGAAATTCTCCATTTGAAAACTCAAAATAAGGAACTGAATGACAAACTTTCTGGCGAACAACCCTATAGTATTGAGTCAATGACAGGAAATGATGAAAAAGTGAAGTACTTCACAGGATTAACATGTTTTTCTGTGCTTTTTACACTGTTTCAGTATTTGGAGCCTTATATACCTGTTAAATTGTCGCTGACAAAGTTTGAGACTCTTATGTTGGTATTAGTTAAGTTACGACTGAACCTTAGCAATCAGTTCCTGTCCTACCAATTCAAAGTCTCTCCATCAAATGTGTCGAGGACATTTTCCGAAGTAGTGGATATTATGTACGTGCGCATGAAACCGCTGGTTTACTGGCCAGATAGAGAAACATTAAGACTGACAATGCCCATGCAATTTAGAAAACACTTTGGAACAAAATGTGCTGTCATAATAGACTGTTTTGAAGTATTTATCGAACGACCTTCAAACTTAAAAGCACGTGCGGAAACCTGGTCTTCTTACAAGCACCATAATACTGTGAAAATTTTGCTCGGAATTACGCCACAAGGAGTAATTTCATTCATATCCAAGTCATGGGGTGGAAGAACGAGTGATAAGTACATAACAGAGAATTGTGGTTTTTTGAGTAATATTCTTCCGGGCGACATCATTTTAGCTGACAGAGGATTCGATATTCAAGCTACAGTTGGTAGCTTGTGTGCTGAGGTGAAAATCCCTGCTTTCACGAAAGGGAAGAGTCAACTTTCGCCTCTAGATGTGGAGGCTACGAGGAAAATTGCGAATGTTAGGATTCATGTAGAGAGAGTCATTGGTTTAGTAAGGCAAAAATACACTATTCTCAGTGGTACCCTGCCTATCGATTTTCTATTAACAAAGAAAAAGGATGACATTCCTTTAGTGGATAAAAGTGCCCATGTTTGCTGTGGACTTGTTAATATGTGCGATTCAGTAGTAGACTTTGATTGACAGCAATTGTTATCAGCGAAAATTCATTTAATATGGACCAGGATACATTTCATACATATACGTATACATATATTTATCATACCTTCATGCGAAATAACGTACAAAAACGGCCTGCCTAATAAAGTTTGCTTTATTAGTCAGTGCCTAATAAAGCTTTTATGACCCAGATTACGGTTTGTAAATAAACAAAGCGTCTGTGGTCACATTGTGTTGTCTGCCGAGTTTGGAAAATGACCCAAGAAGAAAGTCGTGTACAGGCAAACTTTCAGGTTGTTTGGGATTAATTAACAGCACTCGATGAGACCCTTCTGGAAACTACTGTTGTCAGAGAAATGTCATTTATCATTTATCTATAAATAGAAATATCAATGCGCAACATATTACCAAGTGCGTAGCGAGTTTGTAAGCTGTCATGGCTAGTTTGTTTGTTTTTGTGTCGGGTGCACACTCAGAATGTAGGATAAATAGAATATTAGGTTACTGTCTTATAAATTTTAATTTATTAGGCGAGTCGGAGAAAAAAGAGCCTCGCCTTGTATTCTTTCTCCGACTCTCCTAATAAATTAAAATTTATAAGACAGTAACCTAATATTCTCTATATATAAGAAGCATATCCATGGTCTTACCGTACACTACCGTAATAATAAATTCTATGTTTTTTTGCTCTGTTTATATTTTCCATCTCTGTTACAGAGCAAAATACATAGAATTGTCAGGAGCCAGAAACTAATGATTACAACAGCTACATGTAATAAAGATTTTATAAACAATTTATTTGGTGTGGTATTATTTCAATTTATAAATTTTATTACAGAACCAACATGTTTATTCATTTCTCTACCAGAATAACACTATTAGAACAATTGAAAAGATTATAATCTTGATATAACATGCTAGCCTGGGTTCCAGTCTGTTGATTTTAACTTCTGACAATATTGATATTATCAGAAACTCAATACGGCCCAATTAATAGTCTCGGTGTTAAAATATATTTATTTGAATGACCAGGCGAAATATATCAACGCCTGTTCCCAGGCTAATAATATGATTGTCATTGATCATTCCATAAGATATATACATGTATGTACATTTATTTTTTGCTTTTCTGGAAAATAAAGACATTTTTGTGGATAACACATTTTATTTCTCATCATTTTACCAGATGTTCTATAAAATAGTACCAGTAATAAATACAACTTCACAACTGAATAGACCGCAGGATTTGTTTGTGGAGCATTAACACACCTTTACACGTTTCTTTGAAAACTGGGGCAGTTTTCTACACTCCGGACAGTACCATAATCGGCTCTTTGGTTTACTGGTCATTTTTAGGCATATAAAATGAAACCATTTAATATCACAGTTTTCATTGTCACAGAACACCATCTTCCCAGATTGAACCTGATCACAGTAGCACCAGGTTATTTCATTTGATGTATCCACGTTATTCTCACATGACTTGGTCAAGTTACATGCTGCATGTACTGTCAGAGGGGCAGTGCCAGGCAGTCTAGAGTAGAACTTTCCAACCAGTTCTGGTAATATTGCCGTTCTAAATATAATAGCTGAATTATCCACCATTTCTTCCCACAGGTCCTGCTGAAAACTGATCTCCTCAATATGCATGTCTATCTCAGTCCATACAATAAAATAACACGATTCACATTTTGTGACACCTCCGTCCTCAACAATCACATGATATGATGCCGTCTGGTGTGGCGCCTATCCACGGATATTCTGTGCTTATGAAAAAGCCACAACTTTCAACAGATACATTTTCATGCCCTTTCTGCAGTAAATGCTTGCACAAATTGATCAAGGGCTACTTTTTCATTTTTCATTCCCCATGTTTTTGCAACACAAGTAAATATATGTTCTTGTGGATAGCAGATTGACATAATCAAACTTTGGGAAGAATTTGAACTATCTGTGGAACAGACAGCTTTCATTTTTGATGCAGTTATTCGCCCTGCTCTAAAGTTGAACCAAAGTTTGCTGCCCGATTGCTGCCTAGTTGACATTTCAACATTCGAAGCCTCCTCTTCAGTTACTGCAACAGACATGTCGTTGCATTTGGCAATAATGTCCATGTAATTCAAGGAAATTGAACTTTTATCTCTAAGTTCAGTCAACACTTTAGCATATTTTATTGCCTCTAGCTTTGGTATGTAATGCTTGGTACAACAGAAAGGATTGCTGGTTTTCTCCCTGTTGCATGGAGTCTGGCAAACAGATTACCCATTTCACTTTCTGTAGGAACTGGTACAGGCTTTTTCTCTTTCTTTGCTGATGCAGGAGTAAGCACAGGGTTGTCACATAGTTTGTCAAAAGTTTTCTTCAATGACTTTGCTGAACTGAAATTTATGTATCTGGTTTCTGAATATGTCACCTTTTTCAACGATGTTGGCAGCAGCCAGTAGGCTGGTTCCTGTGTCACAGTTCTAGAATCACGAATGTGAATAGTACCTTCAATCGCGAATAAAACTGCAGCTACATGGGAGCAAACTTCACCAACACCTGCCATGCAGTCACAGTGCGAGGCCAATATTCTGCCATTTGTTTCCATTACAGCCCATGGATTTAACGATTTCTCACGTAGCCTTTGAGAGTGCATCACCTGAAATGTTAAAAGACAGTATGGCATAATAATTACTGCTTCGTATTGTCAATGTGAATTGTAGGGGTGGGGGGGGGTAAATATATTGGTTGCTATCTTGTAAATAAATCCATTTATATTATGAGAAACCAAAAAAAATAAAATCACTATACACATTTGCCAGACAAAAAAGGAGTGGCCTTCACCGGGAATGGCGGGATGTGAACCCTGATTTCAGAGATCCGCAATGCAGAATCTTAATCCGCCTCCAGATCATTTTTCTATGGCTATATTAGTTTCATACTCCCTTGGGTGTATGTGTTTATGGCATTCTGCAAGTCGAAATTTATATACCTAGCACCAGCTTCCGAACCTGTATTCTATCTATCTTCCTTTAATGTCGAACCTCTCGTAACCCCCTCGGTATAAACGTTATCATAAATTATCAAACCCACAGCTTTGGCAGGTCGGTGGTTAACGGTGTCATGTTGTATGTATGTTCCTTTAATGTCAAAGCGGGGACTTAGAAATGTTTTCCTCAGCAAGCTTAGCCGACCTAAGCGATTAACCAGTACTAACTTACTAAGCAATGTGTGTGAGGTGCCTTGCTCAATGACACTACATACGTGGCCTGACCGAGTATCGAACCCGGGACCGTTCGATTCCAAATCCGATACTGGAACTGGACGCCACTTGTTGAGAAAGTTACAAACATACAATAAATTATACAAGTAATTTCTCACCTTGGCTTTCACAACATGTTTGTTGTTGATGATCACAGTTTTCATAGCAGAGACCCATCCACTGATAAACTGATTATATGCGTCCAAGCCTTTGTAACATTTCAAGTCTTCTGTTGTGTAAGGACTGCGTGTAAACACCAGATAATTCACAATATCTGGATATGCTACCGCTGGTAACAATTTCACATCTTCTGAAAACGTTTTCAGTTCATATGGATCACTAGAAATACCACCGATAATCTCAAGTTTACTGTCATATCTGGTCCTTTCAATAGGTTCTAAGCTTTCTCTATATAACACTTTACTTTGTTTTGATGGTTTTAACTGTTTCTCCGACATTATCTCTTTCAAACAAGCCTATTTCTTGTTAAAATACAGTGGATTTATAAATATTGTTGTTTTGCTATACCTCCAATATGGCGGACATACCGATGATAGGGTAAAAATCACCCTTGCGTGCAAGGGGTCTATAGGCCGATAGCTTGTGAATCAGGAATTCACGGAATCACTAAACTGGTGATTGAGGTATCCGGTTTCACAGGTACCGAACGTTACACGCTATCTCAACATATATTCCAAGATCCCGCATGCAAATCATACTCGTACCAGCTTACAGCTGTGAATATGTACATGTAGAAGATATCGTGTGCTCTTTGCTGCCAAAATCAGGTGTGGTTTCTTCGTTTGTAAACGTACAATACGTTGCGTGCGACATGTGAAGAGAATAGTTCACAAAATAGAAAGAAAAAAAGTCCGTCAAGAGTTAGACCGATGCAATCATTTCAGTAGGAATGGTAAATTGAAAATCGACAATATAGATAGTAAATTCGAACATGCATCACGATGTCATTGACCGTATGCATGTATTCGTATATAGTTAAAACACCATCGTGACGTCACAACTTTGTACTTGCAGTGCATTATTATTAACTAATTATAGACCTGCTGTCCAAAAAGGCCACAGTATTATATTAAATCCTATGCGTAAATGTACGAAATTTAACAATTTTAATTAGTAGGATCTTGTTATATAAGTGTGTGTTTTAAGTAAGATAATTATAACCTCAAACGGATCCAATATGTAAACTATTGGTACATTTTACATATTGGATCGTTTTCGGCTTATATTCTGTACATAAGGTGGGACTAACGCTACACTATGGGTTTTTTGTGTGTTTTACGTTTATTTATCGTCGCTACCGGTTGCCCATATAAGCGACTCCTCCTGAAGAGATTAGTCATTATAGATTTTTGGAGGATAGTGCAATGATACAGACAGAGACACATTCCAGAGTCTCCTCTGGTTCTTTAAACGTCCACGGTGTAAAGCACCGACACGAGACACTTGAAAGAATTTGAAAGACTGTTAATTTTATTACGGTCAGACAATATGGGCAACCGGTAGCGACGATAAATAAACGTAAACCACACTCCTGTTAGCTAATCTGATAAAATGTTAAATTAATTTTTTTTTAAATCACGTAACTTCGTTGGCCGCCTCCATAATTTCCTGTTTGAAATAATCCCGTGTTCACTTCTATTTACAGTGCAATTCTCAAAATGCGTTCACCTTACTCTATGTTCAGCTTTATTTGGTTAAAATTAGCACCTATCGTTGCTTGTGGTTTTGCCTATAGTGCAGCCACTCATAACTTTGGAGCTTAAGATTTGAGCATCGTTGTATATACAGCTTACTGGGGTAAAACCCTGATGGTCACGGGTTCGAGCCCCGCTCAGACCACCGTGTCTCTTCATATGAAAAAGTTGGCAGTTTCTTACGGAGGTTGGTGCACCAATTACTGGTTAACCACTGGAGCCTGTCCAGGAAAGGGGTTGTTAGGTAAAACTGCCCGTCGCTCAAATGGACAATCGGCATCGATGTTAAATAAACTTAAATAAAAAAAATGAGTGATATCATTGACGCTTCGGTGTGAGGGTATTTTATATCAGCCAGGCGTCTAATTGACTAAAAGTAACCCGGAACATACCAAGTTAAATGTCTATTAACAACAGTCGAAAGATCAAGTGGAATTTATATGACGGTCTTCCGAGAATATGATCGGTCTCTACGGTATACATTGTATATCTGGATGATAACATTATCGTAAAATCTTCGTACATCGATAGTCAAAAAAAGTAGTCACCGGTTGCGTGAGGTGTCAAACCACCATTGCATCTCTTCTCCTTTGTACATTTAAAATATGTAAATATATCATCTTACCCAATGTACTGTATACAGGAATGCTAATTTACAAATAGATTACACCTGTTAGAAAAACATTTTTCTTATACAAATTGATTTTAGCTCGATTGCGAAACAAGTTTTTATAACTGATATTAATCACTCTCGAGACCTCATTCCTGATGGAATCCATCGCCACGAGGTAGAGAGAAGAGCCAACGTGGAATTTAACTACCCTGCCTAAGGACACACTCGTAATGGCTTCAGCGGGGCTCGAACTCCGGACATTTCGTACCTGAAGCGAACACACATCGACTGCGCTATCACGACTTCCATAAAAACATTTATTGACCATAATGGACATTATGGTGAAATATCGTGGAATGATGCTTTCAGATAACGTGGTAGACGCTTTAAGGCACAAGTACGCGAAGTACTGCATTTCTGCGATGACGCAGGAAGCATTCATGGTGTAGCCGGTATAAATATGATAGTTTTTGCATTAATTTGACATCTAAAATCTCTAATCTCTCCAAGAGGCGTCGATCATACCGATAGCGACGATAAACAAACGTAAAACAGACATACATGTATATGATTATAAATCGGACATTCTCTGTCAATGGAGGTAATAATTAAACTAGGCATGTCTCTCAATGGAATGTGCACCGAGTACTGGTTAAAGGCCTGCAGGTTGACCTATATTTGACCTTAAACACACGAGGAATAGCGGTACAAATCTGACGGTCGACGCACTAAACACACGAGGAATAGCGGTACAAATCTGACGGTCGACGCACATCGTATTTGCCACATGCGAGGCCCTGCATGGTATACATCTAATACATGAGCACCACTTATATCTATTATGACCCACGTACATATCAGAGGTTATAAATTGCTGAAATTGAAGTTCTGTATTTTTATAGTACTTACAACTGGTATAAACAATTCAACTCCACTTATGGCCCAAATAAGGCTGGTTGCGCGGGTTAGGCAGCCAGTTCCTGCATTGCTGTACCACACATTCAGGCATCAGTTCCCTCTTATGCCAAGTACAGTCTCCTCTTCTAGCCGCTACTTTTCTCTCTATATATCTGACATCTTTCCATGCGCCACAATTATATAGCATTGCCCAAAACCTCCTGTATAGAAGCTTTCTCTCATGTGAATTTAGATTATGCGGTGGACGATTATTAGCAGGCCACCAAAGTTGTTTGTTCTGTTCATTTATTATGCAAGGGGAACACAAGCACAGTGGACACTCAGCAACACCTTCAGCATGCTGAGGCATAGGGGGAGGTACGTAAGCAGCCTCTGCAACGGGCATGGCGGTGGCTGTTTCTTCTATTTCCATCTCTACGTCCCAGTTCTTATTTTGCAAGAAAGTCAGCAATTCTTTTCTCTGCTCATCAGTTACATACATTGTTATTTTACTCAATGGCATCTTGTAGAAATCGGCAGAATATGTGTAATACTCGTATGTTCAAGAGATTATAATTATAATATTATACATGTACTCATAGCATTCACTGTGATTATTATGTAGCATCAATATCGGTAAACACACACTGACACAGAGAAATATTTAAAATATAACAGAAAACTTGCGAATAATACTGTAGATATATAATTAAATGAAGTATGAAGGTTACCATATAACGAACACATATAGTTTATTCATATAAATACATACATATTATATACATGCATACAAATTATCAGTCTCAGTGATTACGCTACGGCTGATGAGGCACCTACATAACATGTAATCTATGTCCCTGGGCTGATCTGGATTATGTAGTTTGAATACTCATAACTATCAATTTTCTTTACAATCAATAATATACGTTTACTTAAATTGTCAGGGCCTCATTTTGACTAATTCTCAGCTCACAGAGTGATCGTGCATATTAACCGTTAGAAAATACCTACATACGCCAAATTATACTGAATGTACTGCTACATTGTTGATACAAGCCACTAATCACATGGAACAGGTAGTAAAGTATAAATCTTTACAATTGGACGGGGTCAAACTGCAGGCCTTTAAAGGCCTGCAGGTTGACCTATATTTGACCTTAAACACACGAGGAATAGCGGTACAAATCTGACGGTCGACGCACTAAACACACGAGGAATAGCGGTACAAATCTGACGGTCGACGCACATCGTATTTGCCACATGCGAGGCCCTGCATGGTATACATCTAATACATGAGCACCACTTATATCTATTATGACCCACGTACATATCAGAGGTTATAAATTGCTGAAATTGAAGTTCTGTATTTTTATAGTACTTACAACTGGTATAAACAATTCAACTCCACTTATGGCCCAAATAAGGCTGGTTGCGCGGGTTAGGCAGCCAGTTCCTGCATTGCTGTACCACACATTCAGGCATCAGTTCCCTCTTATGCCAAGTACAGTCTCCTCTTCTAGCCGCTACTTTTCTCTCTATATATCTGACATCTTTCCATGCGCCACAATTATATAGCATTGCCCAAAACCTCCTGTATAGAAGCTTTCTCTCATGTGAATTTAGATTATGCGGTGGACGATTATTAGCAGGCCACCAAAGTTGTTTGTTCTGTTCATTTATTATGCAAGGGGAACACAAGCACAGTGGACACTCAGCAACACCTTCAGCATGCTGAGGCATAGGGGGAGGTACGTAAGCAGCCTCTGCAACGGGCATGGCGGTGGCTGTTTCTTCTATTTCCATCTCTACGTCCCAGTTCTTATTTTGCAAGAAAGTCAGCAATTCTTTTCTCTGCTCATCAGTTACATACATTGTTATTTTACTCAATGGCATCTTGTAGAAATCGGCAGAATATGTGTAATACTCGTATGTTCAAGAGATTATAATTATAATATTATACATGTACTCATAGCATTCACTGTGATTATTATGTAGCATCAATATCGGTAAACACACACTGACACAGAGAAATATTTAAAATATAACAGAAAACTTGCGAATAATACTGTAGATATATAATTAAATGAAGTATGAAGGTTACCATATAACGAACACATATAGTTTATTCATATAAATACATACATATTATATACATGCATACAAATTATCAGTCTCAGTGATTACGCTACGGCTGATGAGGCACCTACATAACATGTAATCTATGTCCCTGGGCTGATCTGGATTATGTAGTTTGAATACTCATAACTATCAATTTTCTTTACAATCAATAATATACGTTTACTTAAATTGTCAGGGCCTCATTTTGACTAATTCTCAGCTCACAGAGTGATCGTGCATATTAACCGTTAGAAAATACCTACATACGCCAAATTATACTGAACGTACTGCTACATTGTTGATACAAGCCACTAATCACATGGAACAGGTAGTAAAGTATAAATCTTTACAATTGGACGGGGTCAAACTGCAGGCCTTTAACCGCTGGAGCCTGCCCAGGAAATGGGGTGTTATGTAATCTGCCCGTCGCTCAAATCGGCCACCGGTAGCGACTTTACATTGCAAAAAGCAAATAAAATGTATTTGTTCAGGTATAAATGCATTGCTACTACAAATTCTTCCTAATACATTAGAACACTAACACTGAATCAATAAACAGTGTGTTTGTGGTCTACAAACTTTCTAAATTGATAGTATTTCATATAACGGTCATCCATGCTCCTGAATTGACGTTTGTTTGTCATCGGAGTCAATACTAAACGTGATGTAATGTCGTTTAGAGATAATTTAGCTAAGATTAGTCTACAAATAAATATACATGAGCACAAATGTGAGATATAACGGTAAATCTGTACCACACATCGTGTTATTCATGATACACGAGTTGTCTTTTCGCATGGTTGTCGACACTATTTACATTATTATGTTATGTCAACAAACCGCGTATACGAAGCTTGTTTATTAGTTGAAATACTCAGTTTTTGAGGCAAATATTGGGGGGGGGGAATTATACCATATAATAGGAAAATACATTATGCAGAAGTTTGCGTTTTCATCGATGTAGTGTCGCTTTAAATAAATATAAAAAGAATGCCTTATAAGGGGCCTGTTGGACTTCAAATCACTTGCCCCTCGTAGCTGTAGGTTCAAACCCCACTGTAGGTGTCGTCATCTTTCATGAGAGGAAGTGTACAAACTTCATATACACTTTTATACGTTCATTTATATAACAAAGACGTCCCTATATTCTCCTAAAAGAAACCGTTTGATGTTCATTATAGAGATAAATATCGGCTTGAGAATTGCGATCACTGGTGTGCTTATAGCATCTGTTGCCGAAGCTACCGTGTGTTCAATCTACAGGCTATCACGTTTCATAGGCCTAGGCACAGATAGCTGTTGTTAATTGGGAGTACATGGTATAAGCTAGTTCTAATTACGTATGCTATGCACGGATCTTCTAAAACACGCACACACATATCACGTTTCCGCTGAATATATACCACCGTGGAACTGTTTGTGTATATACTGATCATGCTATGCCGAGGCGACCGTGAGAAGTACGTTTCGTATTATAAATGTTAAATAAGATAGCAATATTTACAAGACATTCATTTGTTGTTTGTCGTTTATTTATCGTCGCTACCGGTTGCCCATATGAGCGACGCCTCCTGGAGAGATTAGTCATTTTAGATAATTGGAGGATAGTGCAATGATACAGACAGAGACCCATTCCAGAGTCTTCTCTGGTTCTTTTACGTGCACGGTATACAGCATCGACACGAGACCTCGGTTTAATGTCCCATCTGAAAGACTGTTAATTTTATTAGGGTCAGACGGGGGATGGAACCTGCGATCCCTGGATTACCAGTCCAGCGTGTTACCACTGGACTACAGATCCGACCCCATTCATTTGTTTGTATCCTGTTGTGGTTTTAAGTCACACAAACAACTTCAGTAATATGGTGACTACCCAGCTATTATTAGTGTAGGAAGACCCCAGGTAGGTGCCCATCCTAGCAATAATTCAAACACGGATAGAACCACCGACCTTCCACACGCCAGTTGAATAACTCATGAAAGATGTCGACACCCATAGTGAACATAGGGCGATGCTGTGCAAGTGCAATGATTTGAGTCAACGACCGTAGCGACCGTCTACACCGAGGCAGGAGCACAGTAGACCATATTTTAAAATATAACGCAGTCAATGACTCAACTTTAAAACATATTGACAATGGTTGGTCAATCATGCATGGTGTGCAGACATCGAACTACTATGCACTATATTGCAGCGCTAATTAATTGACACAGTCATTAAAAATCCAACTAGTGTGGTAAAATGAAACCACAGGTTCATTAAAAAGGCCCATCTGTCGAAATGATATATCGCTTTAATGAAATATCAGTTTCCGATTACACGACGGGTACTGTTACTAGCAGGTAACCAGATCCCCGTCTTACAAATTTCAAATAAAATATGACACAAAAGTATGATCATTTAGAAATAGTTATATGAAATATAATAAAGTCTGGTGTACGTCAAAGGAACATTATTTATTAACGTGTCTTATTATAGTGTATCTGTAATATTACATGACATGGTTCCCCCAACCATATGCATAGTCATTAATAATGAATAGACCTTCCATGCCAAGCATGAAGCATATTAAGCGATAGATCCGTATATTAAAACATGTCAGTCATTATTCAAAATTCATTTAAGTTTTGGTGACTTGTAATGTGATATGTGAAATATGATGCATGCATGCCGGTGCCTTTATATGGTACGAAGTAATGAATACCATTAATATTAAATTTCAAACATTTGTCTGATCTAAATATTTGCATAATATTTGCTTTAAGCTCTACTTTAAGAACGAAATATTAGTCTATTTGTATTGGCCGTAGACGTTCGTCCGTTAAAATAATATTAACTTCTTAAATATGTCGAGAGTGATTAATATAAGTTGAAAGAACTTGTTTCGCAATCGAGCTAAAATAAATTTGTATAAACTAAATATGTACACGTGGTTACCTCAACTGCGATCTTTAAATATCAACACGACCTCCGAAATTGATGTTTATGTGCGAGTTTCGTTGTTTACAGTGTAGAGACTTTGGGTTACCCATGTACGTACGCCCTAGGCAATCCTATACAACAAATCGCATGTACAGTGCAATGTTGGTACAACGAGACACGAACATCGATTAAAACAAATTGTTTATACTTTATTTTAGCAAGATTGCGAAACATGTTTTACAACGTTAGATTTATCCCTCTCGAGACCCCATTTCTACTAGAATCCCCATCGCAACAAGGCAGAGTAAAGAGGCAATTTGGAACATAAATGCTTTACCTAATGGCACAGTCGTAACGGCTACATATGGGCGCGGACTCCGGGCATATCACACATGAAGCAATCGATCTACCACTGCGCTATCACGACTTCCATAAACGCAACTGTTCACTTCATTGCATCAACTGTTCATAGTATACACGTGTAAATTACTTTCGTTTCTAATATTAATTGCATCTGCCTGTATGGGTTAAAATACAAGCCACGCAAAGGTACACAATTCAATGCAACTACTCTCGGGTGCCATTTAGCATGACATCACGTTGATATATATATATGTATATCATATGCATTAGGGAGACCAGTCATCCTTTTTTGGCAGCATTGGGGAGACCGGTGGATTAGGGCGACCATTTGCGGTCCCCCTAATATTTCAAGACAGTATTCTGAAATGAAGCACTCTAATTATTGTGGACTGTGCAATTTTAACTTATTGTACTCTTGGTGTAGTTGGTTAATATGTAACGAAAAATGTTTCAATGAACATATAACAGAGATACCGTGTGTTTTAATGTGTCATCGTATATATTTTGACATCCTTTTTATTAGGCATTAGGGGGACCGGGGATTTTACGAAATTTACCTATATTTTGGGATATATATGTCTAATTTTCAAACGGCATATGCCGTTTTGTCTGTGCTGGTTTATTTATATGTTAAAAGCAGAGTTATTGCTATGATTTTAAAAAAGTAAGATTTACTAACACCATGAAATTTGCAAAGTAAACTACGGATGACGTCACGTCGCACCTGTTTTGGAAAGGACGGATTTTTCTTCAACACAAATTCACACAATGAGTTCGTTTTCCTACGGAAGGAAGATGGTAAGTTTCTGTTTAATAATTTATTTATTTCATTATTTGTGTAGTCTATCTTACGACGGCATGAGGTTTAATATTCTGACAAACAAAGAAGAAGACAACACAACACGTAAACTATAAAACTGGGCCCGTTCACCATTGCGGATGTAAATTTGGATGTGACTTTATTTTCGGATAATTGCATTTGTATACATGCACATAATACAGATTGTCGTTAATTTTACTGATCATATTTCACAGCAATGAGGAATATATTAAAGAGAATTTTAGTCATATTTATGATAATTGTGTACCAGTATTTACGACTAGGCTTTGCTTTGTACTCATCAATATTCACTAAAAAACATTCAATGAAGGTATGCATCTTAGAGCAAACTTTTCAATCGACCGTTATTGAGTGGTTTTAGCCATATTGATGGTCGACCCATCATGCTTGTATTGACCAGTCAATTTCCAACGTTGAAATATAGAGATTATGTTCCTCAAGTTGACAATTTCTGTGATTTTCAGCTCAAGATTGCACATGAAAAGCAAAGGTCATCAAATGTAAGTACATTGATCTTTGAAATTATTAAGCAAAGCTGATTTTCAATACAATGAAATTTGCACTCTTATAACAATGCCAATCTGCAATTCACTGCAAAAACATCGTCAGACATTTCTTAAATTGATTGGACATGTCGGTCCATCCAATCGATTTCAGGAAGACACAGGCCGTGGAAGTCGTGATAGCGCAGTGGATGCGCGTTCGCTTTAGGTGCGAAAGGTCCGGAGTTCGAGCCCCGCTGGTGCCGTTACGATTGTGCCCTTAGGCAAGGCATTTAAATTCCACATTGCCTCTTCTCTCCTTCATGGCGATGGATTCCACCAGGAATGAGGTCTCGAGAGTGATTAATATAAGTTGAAAGAACTTGGTTTCGCAATCGAGCTAAAATAAATTTGTATAAACTAAGACACAGCCCCACACTGCCCGTTTGTCATTATTACATGTATAAATATAAAATATATATTTCATTATTTGTTTAAAACTTTTTTCAGGCCCAATTATACTATCAAAGCAGCTAGCAGTAGTTTATTTTAGAATTTGATTAATTATGGCCTAGTTGTGGTGTCACTTTTGTTCTAAAGAAGGAATTTGATTGCTTTCAGGAAAATGAAACATCACCTCATGAAAACTTAAAATTCTTCTGTGAGGCAGGATATGATAGAGAGGGATTTTCTGTTAGATATTTATCAGATTATAAAGGTAAAATTGCAACATTTTTGACAGTATCAGAATTATGTCTAGCTATGATTCTTTGCAGATTTATGGATCTTGTAACAATTATTGCATTGATTTCATATATTTCACTTTCATTCTTTTAAAGCAGCATTACACCGTATGACATAAATCTATTTGAAAAATTCAGATTTAACGTATGTGTAGCAATGCTGCTACACATTCTTAAATTATAATTTGTATAATTATGGTCAATTAGTAAACAGTGTTTTTTTGCGATAAAACAAACTCGAAACCGAAAGTAGGACTTTCCGAGTTGGTCGGTCACGCGCACTTGTTTACAATCGGAACCTGATTTACATTCGGAATGCATCATCCTCCTTCGATAATGATGAAAACAAACATGGCATATCCGCTGTTGTTTCACGCATGCGAGCTGCGTGTGTTTGCATTTCGTTTGTTGATAAACAAATTCGCGTATACGCGGTTTATATTTATTTGAATTTTATCGTTTCTGAGCGACTCTTTCGAATTTTGTAAACACACACACATTAGTATTTATATTTTACCCAAATCATCCTTTTTTACGATATAATGCTGCTTTAAGCAATAATGTGATATACGTGTTTTACTTTTCAGGATTTTGAGTAATCAGCACAACACATTTTAAAAAGGGATGTTTTTTGCTCGAATATGTTGGGGAAAGAATAATTGCTGAGGAAGGTGAATTGAGAGAGAGAAAAAATGCTGGAAACAAGATGTTCTTTTATACATATAAAGGAAGCAAATTGTGGTAAGCTTTCATGTAGCATATAATGCCATTTAAAATGCGATAAATTATTATTTGTATGTTAGTTTACATACATCTGTCAGTATTTTAAGCATGCTTTTGACCAGAAGTACTTTGGATTTTTCTGTCAAGATTTTTATAGCAATCTTCAAAGGAACACAAGAGTCTTTAAAAATATATATACAGTCAAACCTGTCTATAAAGGCCACCCTCGGGAATGTTAAAAAGTGGCCTTTGTTGGTAGGTCTCTCAATAGAGGGTTAAAATGCATTGAAAATGGCTTGACGGGAGAGAAAAATGGTGGCCTTTAGAGACAGGTTTATCATATGCGGCCTTTATTCGGAGGTGGCCTTTAGCACAGGGTTGACTGTAAATATTTGTTTAATTTTACTAGTATCTCAAGGTAGCTAGTAAAGTATCTTGAGGTAGCTACTTTGTTTTAGCAAAAATTGTAGAAATGTGCAAACCATCATTCCCTCATAATATTGACCCATGTCACATGGGTTAAATGAAAGTGAATTCACTTGGCCACAGACGCCAATGCTGTCTAAACTATGGCGTCTCGTCAAATGCATTTGTGGGGCAAGTATATCCAATCAACTTATTGTTCGGCAAAATAGTTGTTTTTTAATAAAATAAATTTGGAAGCATTGAATGGATTACATTGTGCATACATATGTATCAACAATTGTCTTGAGTGTTGGCACTTCAAGCAGACAACAGACACATCTCATTCGCATAATTCTAGTTATAGGATAGCTAACTTCAAATTAGTGGTTGATATTCATATAAACTTTGATCATCACATGATGTTAAATATATTGTATTACTGTTTCATTGAAAACAGACTAGATGTATTATTTTACTCTTAAAATTCAGGGTTTCTAGAAGTATTTGGGAATATTTAATTAAATACATGTAGTAAGATTAGAATATCTCAATAAAATTGGAGAGTAATTTCGGAAATATAACACTGTATTTCTTTGTATGTTAGGTGCTATGAGTTTTCAATAATAATTAATTCTTTCGGTTTATTTCTTTACAGCATTGATGCGGAAGGAACATCTGGTCATATTTGCCAGTATGTAAATGATGCAGATAGTAATTCCTGCAATTCGGTAATGATGTGGAAGGTTGTTGTTGGCATAGAGAGATTGGTTTTGTTTGCGAAGAAAGACATCCAGCCAGGGGAGGAGGTTGTTTATAACTATGGCGACAAAGAGGGAAATTTGTGGTGGAGGAAAAAGGTTAGAATATTAATATGTGCTATATATAATAATAACCATCATCATCATTTTGATAATTTCAAACTCTTTTAGGAAATCTGGTATTACTTGATAACCTGAAATACATTCAAGTCGGTTCAAGGTCACATAGTTCAATGGTCGGTTCAAGGTCACAGAAGTCAATGATATTAATTTATGAATATAACTCTTGAACCACTTCAATGATTGTGAAACAACTCAGCACAAATATTCACAACATTGTTCTAGTCACATTCGGTAATTGTCATACTTCAAGGTCAGAAGTCAAATTACTATAACTAAGCTACTTTTGATCAATTGGTTGTGTCCGAATCTCCGGCACTATTTCATACCTATGCTTCATTAATAAGCCAAAGTTTGCATGTGTCATCATATGTAAATCATCACCAATTGTTGCTTTCAATGAACAATAATTATCTTAATCAGGAGGGTATACGGTTGTTTAATTACTTCAGGCATGATCATGTTGTTGCCATATAACTCTGCGTCTTGGAAAGGAAAATTGATACAAGAGAAAAATTGTAGAACATTTTTTAATAAGTGACAGTATATGGATAAAATAGCTTATCACCAGTTGACTAATAAGACATTTTACATTGCCATGTAGAAACATATTCCAGATGATGAATATACATGTAGCTATGGTAAGGGTGTTGATTTTGTAAGTTTAGTTCATGTTTCATAGCTATGGTAAGGGTGTTGATTTGTAAGTTTTGTTCATGTTTCGTTGCATTCAGTATTTCTTGTTTTACCATAAACTAATTATAATTATACTGGTAATATATCAAACAAATATTGTGGAGACCAATATTCAGGATCAGAATGTGGATGGACTACTGCACTAGAACCATAACTAAGGTTTTGTATGGCCTATTTGTTTTCATACTAAAACCAATGCAGACTGAAGCAAAAATGTTTGAGAAAAAGGTGCATCAGATCCGATGACCAAAAAGGTGATCGAATGTATAATAATTTATACACTGTGCTTACATGTATAAAATAACAAGGAATACTTCTGAAATTGGAGCATCTTCTGTCTCTTCTCTTGCACTACATGTGTATCCTCAAAAAATATAAATTACTAAAATAACTAGAAGTGACGATAAATATCCCAACTGAAAGAAATAAAGTAAAGATGGTGTTAATAATCTGAATCTGTAACATTACAACTTGATATGTCGGTCAAGTGTGGTGGGGGGTGATTGCACAGCGGTTATTCCAAAAATGGTATAATAAATATATAATGTTTATTCAATTTGATCGGTGTGCCAAGCAAGTATTTTCGATGACACATAGAAAATTTAGCACACTTTTAGTTCAGATTTGCAACTTACAGTGTAAATAGATCATCCGTGGAACAGCGTAAGCTGTAAGAGACGCCTTTTCTGCCTAACACTGTGAATGTCCGTAACTTTGAGTTGCATATCATTGGTTGGGAACAGTCATACGAAATTGTATACAACCGGGGCACATATGTTCATCGAAGGAAATGCAATAGCGATGTAGATATACAGCTGACAACATCTGTTTGTTTCAGTACCATATCAGCAGAGTGATTTAGGGCAAAATGGATGTGATGAGGCGACAGTTGTTGCTAACCAGGAAGCTAAGCAGAGTGATTTAGGGCAAAATGGATGTGATGAGGTGACATTTGTTGCTAACCAGGAAGCTAAGCAGAGTGATTTAGGGCAAAATGGATGTGATGAGGCGACAGTTGTTGCCAACCAGGAAGCTAAGCAGAGTGATTTAGGGCAAAATGGATGTGATGAGGTGACATTTGTTGCTAACCAGGAAGCTAAGCAGAGTGATTTAGGGCAAAATGGATGTGATGAGGCGACAGTTGTTGCCAACCAGGAAGCTAAGCAGAGTGATTTAGGGCAAAATGGATGTGATGAGGTGACATTTGTTGCTAACCAGGAAGCTAAGCAGAGTGATTTAGGGCAAAATGGATGTGATGAGGCGACAGTTGTTGCCAACCAGGAAGCTAAGCAGAGTGATTTAGGGCAAAATGGATGTGATGAGGTGACATTTGTTGCTAACCAGGAAGCTAAGCAGAGTGATTTAGGGCAAAATGGATGTGATGAGGCGACAGTTGTTGCCAACCAGGAAGCTAAGCAGAGGTATTACAATTCAATATCTCCTTAGGAAGGTTAGACATTACCTATATGTGCACGGTATATATCACAAATAGTCTGTGTATATGAACTTTGAATATAAAAAGCTGAAATGGGCCTTTAGGGGCATACGTGGCTGAATGGTTACGGTCGTTGACTACAATCATTTGCCCCTCAATGTTGCAGGTTTGAATTCCACTTGGAGTGTCTAATTCTTACAAATGAGGAAGCTATCCAGCTGACAGGTTGTAGGTTATACACTTGTGCCCATCAGGGCCCGAAATACTGCTGGAGAATGTGTCAGGTGTTTTATTTGTTTAGAAAATGCTATTTTTATCAAAACAAAGTTGGTAATAAATATATACAAATGGTCCATCTAATGCCTATAATAGTGGACGGTCGTCTCCCTAATGCCTATAATAATGGACGGTCGTCTCCCTAATGCCTATAATAATGGATGGTCGTCCCCCTAATGCCTATAATAATGGACGGTCGTCCCCCTAATGCCTATAATAATGGACGGTCGTCCCCCTAATGCCTATAATAATGGACGGTCGTCTCCCTAATGCCTATAATAATGGACGGTCGTCTCCCTAATGCCTATAATAATGGACGGTCGTCTCCCTAATGCCTATAATAATGGACGGTCGTCTCCCTAATGCCTATAATAATGGATGGTCGTCTCCCTAATGCCTATAATAATGGACGGTCGTCTCCCTAATGCCTATAATAATGGACGGTCGTCTCCCTAATGCCTGATAATTGACGGTCGTCTCCCTAATGCCTATGATAATGGACAGTCGTCCCCCTAATGCCTATAATAGTGGACGGACAGGACGGTCGTCTCCGTAATGCCTATAATAATGGACAGTCGTCTCCCTAATGCCTATGATAATGGACGGTCGTCTCCCTAATGCCTATAATAATGGACAGTCGTCTCCCTAATGCCTATAATAATGGACAGTCGTCTCCCTAATGCCTATAATCGTATATAAATGCCTATAATATAGTCGTTTCCCTAATAATGGACGGTCGTCCCCGTAATGCTGGTATTTGGGTTTTATATATATAAACTGGTCTCCCTAATGCTGGTATTAGGATTTATATATAAACTGGTCTCCCTAATGCTGGTATTTGGGTTTTATATATATAAACTGGTCTCCCTAATGCTGGTATTTGGGTTTTATATATATAAACTGGTCTCCCTATTGCTGGTATTAGGATTTATATATAAACTGGTCTCCCTAATGCAGTAAATAAAGGACGGTCTCCCTAATGATGATATTAGAGAGTATATATATATACACTGGTCTCCCTAATGCTGTATTCATCCTTTTTGTATATTTTTACATACCGATACACGTTAGTCATATATTTTCAGTTTACTCTATGTTTGTTTTGGTGACAAATTCTAAAGATGTTATATGGCTCACAATACATTATTACCTTTTTCAGCGAAGAACAAAATTCGAGTAAGTCAAGCCGACAGAAGTCATTGCATAAATCAAAGGTGAGTATCGTGAGTAGAGTGTTGTGTCAATTATGATAGTGTGACATTTATTGCAGGTGTTTCTCTTTACTACTTGGGAAAGAGATAAGACAGTTTACATAGATACAGATCTAAATGTATTGCGTGATGTGTTCTTGTGGATAGTTTTTATGTGACCAAAGGAACGTATATATTGTGATGGCGATTGTCGTCTGTTTGTTGGCCTAGGGTCTTCAAACTTGGGAGGTATACTGGTAATTAATAACACTAGGACAAAGGTTAGGGTCATGGTGGTTTCTAAGAAGAATTTTAAAGAGCTGTACTATATATGACTACAGGTATGTAAACTTATGTGACACATACCATGGCCCCCAGGATCACCATTTAAGCAAGCTTGGTAGTGATGCCACATCGCAAGTGACATGCAAAATATCAAAACTGTGAACATTGTGGTTTGACATACACATCCAAGGACTAATTTTCTACACCCACAGTAAGCCCCCAAACTACCAGTGACCTTAAACTTCAAGTTTGGCCACCAATAGTTTGATTTTAGAAATAATGTATGCGTCGAAGAAAACTCAAACATTATCATTTCTAAAAACTGTCAAAAGTTATGGCTTGAAATTTTGTATGCACATCCGAGGACAATTCCTGAACACCAACAGTACGTCACACTACCACTGACCTTGAACTTGAAATTTGACAATTCGTTGGAAAGCATAAGTCGAATCAGCACTTACACAGTCAATCGCTCATGGTGAGACAGACACCCTTGTGATGGTGGCCTGTTGGCCATTATAAGTTTGTAGTGAATTTATTTCATTCCTTTCAGAAACCTGACCGCTTCTGTGTTTATTGTGAAAAAAACAATAAAAGGTGGGAAGCTGAAACGACATATCACACGAAAGCATAAAATGGAAATCTCAGAAGTTGGAATCATCTTAAATAAATGAAAAAACATTCAACATAAATTTTTTGACCAAAAGAGGAAGGAAGGTATATACGAATTTAATTTACAGAACATGTCAGAAAATGGGGAAAGAAGGACAGAAATGAGGGAAAGAAGGCCGGTCAATGAAGACAACATTAGAACATGCGAGGTGTGCAAAGGCTTTTATTCGAGCAAATATTTCCACAAACATAAATGTATCGTTGACCATCCAGCTGCCATTAAACCAATACTACTGCAGAAAGTGAACGAAAGCAGAATAGATTCAGATAAAGATTTCCAAGATATCCTAAATAGGTTTATTGATGGCCATGTTGGCGATTTGATCCGCACAAACAAGACAATACAGATAATTGGGTACAAACATTTTAACATGCGGCGGTATGAAGAGGGGAAAACGGTGGAAGTAAGAAAAGTAGTCATGTCAGATATGCGAGAACTAGCTCGACTTTATCTTACATTCAAAGAAATTGGTGGGGAAGAAAAGACAGTGGAAGATATGTTCAGACGGGAAAACTTAGAGGATTTTACTGATGCAATTCAGAAAATGGTTTCAAAATCTGATCAGTCAGAAAAGCATGGTTTGAAACTACTATTACATGCTGTCATTTTGCGTTCAATACCAAATTTAGGAGGCCACTTTTCAGCAACTATGCAGGATGAAAAGAAAAAAGAGATGAAAACATATCTGGAGGCCTATAAATACAAATCAAGCGAACTCATCCCAAGAGCTCGACAGGCATGTGTCAAACAGTCACAAGAAAAATCAAGAAGACCTGCAAATCTGCCTGATGAGATGCAACTAAGAAAACTGCAAGACCACATTCAACACAATCTTCAACAAATTATGATAAATTTTGAGATGAAAGACTACAAACAGCTAAGAACATTAGTTGTCTCAAGATTGACACTGTTCAATGCAACAATGGGAGAGGAGGCTCCTCGTATGCTTTTACAAGAATGGGATGCTGCTGAAAAGAATATATGGGTACCTGCTGATCAGGTTGAGAAAATTGAAGATGAGGCAGAGAAATTTCTAGTTGGACAATTGAAACTTTGCTACATTTTAGGAAAGGGCAAAACATTTGTTCCAGTTTTGATCCCTAACGATACGATTCCTGGTATCAGAATGCTTGTGAAAGAAAGGGCGAATTACAAAATACCGGAAACCAACAATTTTGTGTTTACTAGTTCAAGAAGTACATCACACTGTTCTGGGTGGCATGCATTAAGTGATGTGTGTTCAGAAGCTGGGGTGAACATACCAATCACAGCTACAGGAATGCGACACAGGCTGTCAACGATCTATGCTTCACTTGAAATGCCTTCACAACAGCAACAAATATTCTTGCAACACATGGGGCATGAGAGGGAAATCAACAAAGACAATTACCAGTGCCCGCCCGGAGTCCAAACAGTGAAGGTCATGGGGAAGATATTACATCATGTAGAACAAGGTATGTTTATGTCAATAAAATGTGTATTTTCTATCAAATAATATTTTGCCAATATCTCGTAAATAAAAATGCAGTGATTCAGTGAGGAGGTTTTGCATTCAAAGTTGTATTACTCTAATAATGATAATGGATACAAAGATTACACTAATTATCTGTTGTCCGAATTAACATGGTTTAAGTTCATTATTATTCAACTAACCACAGATACATTGTACATTAGTTACACCATACTAGATTTGAAAAATTACCATATTGAGCTTTTCAAAACTGAATGGAACTGAAACTCGAGATTTGAAAGCTTTCGCCAAATGTCACATGCTGATCATAGTAAATGTTATACAAATTGTAAAACACTTGGTGTGTGGCTAATTTAACATTGGTTGTAATTGGGAATACCGGTATTAGGTTGCAGGTTCATACCTTGAGAATTGTTGCACAGTAATTTTATTTACTAAAGATTTCTGATATCTGATTTTTTCATTCATGTAAGGTTCTGTTTAAAAAGTGCATGAAGATGATGATGAAATTGCTGAGGAAACATTACAGTGTGAACCTATGATGGATGAACAAAATGATGATCAAACAGGTATTTCTGTCTCAAAAGTAGTACAGTAAAACCCCTCTAATCCAGACCCCCTCTAATCCCTTCCAAACCAGACTTTTTCTCAGGTCCCAAAATTTTCCCTTCTATTTTCATTGTAATAAAAAACCTCTAAACCGGATCACTCTATTCTGGAAACCGGATGAAATTTGTAAGATTTTGTGCATTTTCAACAGAAAATGACCCCTCTAAGCCAGATGTGCCAGTTATGAAAGGAAGCCAGTCAAGTGGTAATCCTTGTTTATTGTCATAAAAATGACAACATACCATTGTCATGCATACAGTGTGTACCAATTTTCAATGTCTTTCTCTGTGTGTTTTAGGTTTATTTATCGTCGCTACTGGTTGTCCATATGAGCGACACCTCCTGCCGAGATTAGTCATTTTAGATTTTTGTAGGATAGTGCAATGATACAGACAAAGACCCATTCAAGAGTCTCCTCTGGTATTTTACATATACAGTGAAAGCACCGACACAAGACCTCGGTTTAATGTCCCTGGACTGAAAGACTTAGTTTTATTATGGTCAGACAGGGGATCGAACCTGCGATCCCTGGATTACCAGTTCAGCGTGTTAACCACTGGACTACAGATCCGTCTTGTGTTTTTCACTAGTTATATCGCACTTTGTACTGCATGTAAATGGTGGGTAGATGACATTAGCAAATGTGTTTGATTTTATCCCTTTGATCTAACTAAAATCAAACACATTAATCAGAGATTTTCAAAGTGAGAGAAGGGATATTGTATATACTATGCTTTAATTGAAAATTTAGTTTTAGTTATTTGTATATACAATGTATTTATATTCAGGTAAGGAGTCTAAGGACATATCTTTAGATGCAGAGGAACCCTCAAGGAAACAGCGTCGAATTTCTGGTAAATACTTTTGTCGTTTGCTATGATAATATATTATTTATATTGATTTGGTGCTATCCTTCAGTGCATGCATTCATCCGGAGCCAGTTCTCAGTAATTAATGGGTGGAATTTGATTAAGCTTAAAAGAAATATGTATCACGATAGTGTGGTTCATGTGCACTTTTCATTCGGATCAGACCAGTAACATCAGAGTTGCCCTATAATTGACTAAAGATCCACACATTTGTCCATGTAATTATTATCATGAGTGGTGCTAGGTTTCTATGTCCATGATTGAAATATAATTTGATCATTCACTTAAACAAATAAATTTCTTTTAATTTTAGGCTGAAAAAGGTTTTTATGATTGAAATATATGCAATTGTGCTCTAAGTTGTGTGCTAAATGGTGCTAGAACTTTGTGTTGATGACCATACATGACGTCACTGACAACATATCAACATGCTGCGGCTAGGTACCACACATGTAAAGCAGTGAGATATAAAATGTGTTCTTCCACCGCTTTCAATTTGTGGAATAACACATTTTAGTTCACTGATAAACCTATCTATAGTGTATATAATATATTATGTACAATTCAATTGGTATTTTCAATGTATGACTTGATTTTTTGAAATTCTGTATGAAATTGTTGGAAATTTGATGAATTATCGCCATCTTGTATATAGCAATATATGCTAAACATTGTGCATGCGGAAATGACGTCATTATCCAATTGATCAATAACAATCTTAAAGAAAATGAATTAGCTGAGTGATTTTTGTTTTCCTTGAAAAAGGCTTTAAATGCTAAGCTGAAAATTGGGATGTAGAGAGGATCATATATATATATATATTACTAATTCCCTGTTAGGAACAATCAACATATAATTTATATAATATGGTTTTTGTTTACAGTGCATTGGTCTGTGGAATGCACTCAAACACTCAGAAGTTACTTCAGAAACTGGATAATTGAAAAGAATGAGAGCAACAAGGGTAGTCTACCAAGTAGGTTTTAAAATTTTATATGTTCATATATGTCTTTGATTACTTCTATTTTTAGCTCAGCATGAAATGGGCATTTACGACTGGTCGGTAAACTGCCGTCCATTGTGTGTCAATCTTCACAAATATTTCGAACATTTCCCCATAAACCATTGGATCAATTGCAACCACACTCCACAGGAATGATCGATGCGTCTCCTTTCAAATTTGTTCAAAGAATTCCATTTCATGCAGAACTCTGGCTGCCATGAAAACCAAAAGGAACCACTTTAAACATCTTAAGACTGCTCGGCCCTGAAAATAGCATTTTCTAGTGGTCCTCTACCAAGTTTGTTCAAACCTGTGCCCCCCACCTATTAAAATATTCTTGTCTTGAACAGTAAGAGCCATATTTAGTATGTGACCTTTAATTTGAACAGATTTCAACATTTGTTGACCTTTGGATTAGTTTTTAAAATTAGAGAGATGACACCTAGGAACTATTGATGCAGAATATGCTGTTGTGCAAATTAATATTAAACATTGCCATGAATGACCTAAATTCACCTATTGCTTTGCATAATTACAATCAAAATACTATAATCTTTAAATCTGGTATCATGTTTTGTTTTCTTGCAGGTAAAAAGGAAATAATGGACTTCCTTAGCGGTAATAAGTTGGAATCCATTGCAGAGCTCACCCTAGATGAGCAATATTGGAAGATCAGGACAAAACCTTTTAATGAGAGAAAAACAGTTAGAGATAAAAGGAAAGCCATAATACGTGAAATAACCAAGCCTAAATAATGTGCAATTACATAGGATATGGTAGATTGAAGTGCAGGATATGGGAGATTGTATCATAGGATATGGAAGGTTGTATCATAGGATATGGTAGATTGAAGTGCAGGATATGGAAGGTTGTATCATAGGATATGGTAGATTGAAGTGCAGGATATGGGAGATTGTATCATAGGATATGGGAGATTGTATCATAGGATATGGGAGGTTGTATCATAGGATATGGAAGGTTGTATCATAGGATATGGGAGGTTGTATCATAGGATATGGGAGGTTGTATCATAGGATATGGGAGGTTGTATCATAGGATATGGGAGGTTGTATCATAGGATATGGGAGGTTGTATCATAGGATATGGGAGGTTGTATCATAGGATATGGGAGGTTGTATCATAGGATATGGGAGGTTGTATCATAGGATATGGAAGGTTGTATCATAGGATATGGGAGGTTGTATCATAGGATATGGGAGATTGTATCATAGGATATGGGAGGTTGTATCATAGGATATGGAAGGTTGTATCATAGGATATGGGAGGTTGTATCATAGGATATGGGAGATTGTATCATAGGATATGGAAGGTTGTATCATAGGATATGGGAGGTTGTATCATAGGATATGGGAGGTTGTATCATAGGATATGGGAGATTGTATCATAGGATATGGAAGGTTGTATCATAGGATATGGGAGATTGTATCATAGGATATGGAAGATTGTATCATAGGATATGGGAGGTTGTATCATAGGATATGGGAGATTGTATCATAGGATATGGAAGGTTGTATCATAGGATATGGGAGGTTGTATCATAGGATATGGAAGATTGTATCATAGGATATGGGAGATTGTATCATAGGATATGGGAGATTGTATCATAGGATATGGAAGGTTGTATCATAGGATATGGGAGGTTGTATCATAGGATATGGGAGGTTGTATCATAGGATATGGGAGGTTGTATCATAGGATATGGGAGGTTGGATCATAGGATATGGGAGGTTGTATCATAGGATATGGGAGATTGTATCATAGGATATGGGAGGTTGGAGTGCAGGATATGGGAGATTGTATCATAGGATATGGAAGATTGAAGTGCAGGATATGGGAGATTGTATCATAGGATATGGGAGGTTGTATCATAGGATATGGGAGGTTGTATCATAGGATATGGGAGGTTGTATCATAGGATATGGGAGATTGTATCATAGGATATGGGAGATTGACGTGCAGGATATGGGAGATTGTATCATAGGATATGGGAGATTGTATCATAGGATATGGGAGATTGACGTGCAGGATATGGGAGATTGTATCATAGGATATGGGAGATTGACGTCAGGATATGGGAGGTTGTATCATAGGATATGGGAGATTGAAGTGCAGGATATGGGAGATTGTATCATAGGATATGGGAGGTTGTATCATAGGATATGGAAGGTTGTATCATAGGATATGGTAGGTTGTATCATAGGATATGGAAGGTTGTATCATAGGATATGGAAGATTGTATCATAGGATATGGAAGGTTGTATCATAGGATATGGTAGATTGTATCATAGGATATGGAAGATTGTATCATAGGATATGGAAGGTTGTATCATAGGATATGGAAGATTGTATCATAGGATATGGAAGGTTGTATCATAGGATATGGAAGGTTGTATCATAGGATATGGAAGGTTGTATCATAGGATATGGGAGATTGTATCATAGGATATGGGAGATTGTATCATAGGATATGGGAGGTTGTATCATAGGATATGGAAGGTTGTATCATAGGATATGGAAGGTTGTATCATAGGATATGGAAGATTGAAGTGCAGGATATGGAAGGTTGTATCATAGGATATGGAAGATTGAAGTGCAGGATATGGAAGGTTGTATCATAGGATATGGAAGGTTGTATCATAGGATATGGAAGGTTGTATCATAGGATATGGAAGGTTGTATCATAGGATATGGGAGATTGAAGTGCAGGATATGGAAGATTGTATCATAGGATATGGGAGATTGTATCATAGGATATGGGAGATTGTATCATAGGATATGGGAGATTGTATCATAGGATATGGGAGATTGTATCATAGGATATGGGAGATTGTATCATAGAATATGGGAGATCACATAGCAATAGACCGAATATTTTACTTTGGAAATTTGATGACATAAATGTTGTGGGCGGTTGGAGATAACGTGAGTGTTGTGGGCAGTTGGAGATATCGTGAATGTTTTGGGCGGTTGGAGATAATGTAGTCTTAATTTGAAATATCGTATCACGGAATAAATTAATAACAGTTAACAGCACTTTCTATAATCATGCTTAGATATCCAAAGCTATCTTTTTGTCACTTTATAGTGAAAGCACTTGTTTCATTATAAATTTGAATAAAATGAAATATCTTTATCTTGTGTTATGGTATGTCTATTTATGCAATGATATTCTAGGAATGCTTTGAGTTCCATGTCAAGCCTGTCAAGAATATATGAAGCAGCATCAAGAGATTTATTGTTGCAATCCTAAAGTGGAGAGATATAGATTGTCTAGCACAATGGGATGTCATGAAACTTGAAATATATATGTCGTTATCATGCAAAGTTTTTTGTGTGCATGTCCCAGTAACCTTAGACTTGGGTTGGGTGTTCATTGATGTGAAATGGCTTGATAGACTTTCATGAAACTTAGAATACATATCATCATCATGTGATGTAACCATGGTATTTTCAAAGACATTTGCCCAGATATTGCCCTCCGGTGGTAAATATAGACACTTTCATGGATCCTGGGTAGTTAATCTAAATTCAGGCGTCCCTGTGTGAGTTTAGTCGCAAAGTATGTCGGCTACTTCAGATGTACTAAGGTGGCTATACCAGGGGTATTTTTGTTTCATGTGGAAGCTATCTGGCTGGCTTGTGGATGGTCGGTGGTTCTACCCAGATATCCGGCCGAGTGTGAAACAATGCATACATTTCAAAATTGAGAATATCGTGCATGAACCTTTGATCAGGTGAACAAATACATTTTTTTCAGTGTTATATTTGTTTTAGAAAATGCTATTTTATTTTGATAAAAAAAGTAAAAAGTTGTGTTTTATTTGAAGAACAATATAAAGACTCGGGATAGGCGTCATATTTGGACAGCTTTGTACAAAATTGTTTCAGATAGGGCCATTTTACTGATCGATGCGAAATCTGACATCCCACAGAGTAGAATCCCTATACTTAAATATATATACTAGTACCCCCAAACGTGCCGAATCCCTGTGGTTGGAATATATGGATATGGTTATTTGTATAGCATAGGTACGTCGAGAAGACCTCAGTTTGAAGAGTGCTTCAATGAAACCGATGAAAATATGTGTGAAAATAATTGCAATTGCATGATTTATATGATAAATCTAGAATTAGTATTGCACACAAAAGTTGATCTAGTATAGATCCACATGAAGTAAATATATTTATACAACGCGTCTGCTTTTATACGCGCATGCGTACTTTGTACATGGGATCCCGAAACATTGGGAAATAATGTCGGCTGAAACGTGTATGTATCTCCGTCACTACAGTGACCTCAGTGATAATCAGAAAATGAGTAGATCTATTTACTACGCTTTAATGTAGTTTCCAGTATTTTGATTGGATAACGGAGCAGTAACACTACTGTGCTCGTTCTTGGCTAAAATATAAAACCTTTCGCGTGTCTCACGATTCTTACAATAAAGGCAGAAGCTGCGCAGACAGTTCGATGTTGAGCATCTGTGCAAGACGCTGAAATAAAGATGGATGTAATTTTTCGATATTTTACACCATTTAACTATGTTGAATTGCTTAATGTACGGTATGACTAATAGCGAAATACGGTATGAAAATCTATTGAACATATAAGGGAGCCAAATCTGGACGTGCCGGTCTCAAGGTAAAATCACATATTCGTGACATTACTCAATTGAGGTAGTCGACGGCGTAAAAATGATAAAATAAAACGGATGAAAATACCTAAGCAAAAAATGTGAACACAGCGCATAGTTGTATTACAATTGTTCATTTATGTGTGTGTGTATGTGCGTGCGTGCGTGCGTGCGTGCGTGCGTGCGTGCGTGCGCTGCTCTAATAAATGGATTAGTGTACACTGCTGCTCTAATAAATGGATTAGTGTACACTGCTGCTCTAATAAATGGACTAGTGTACACTGCTGCTCTAATAAATGAATTAGTGTACACTGCTCTAATAAATGGATTAGTGTACACTGCTCTAATAAATGGATTAGTGTACCCTGCTCTAATAAATGGAATAGTGTACACTGCTCTAATAAATGGATTAGTGTACACTGTTCTAATAAATGGATTAGTGTACACAGCTCTAATAAATAGAATAGTGTACACTGTTCTAATAAATGGATTAATGTACACTGCTTTAATAAACGGAATAGTGTACACTGCTCTAATAAATGGAATAGTGTACACTGCTCTAATAAACGGATTAGTGTACACTGCTCTAATAAACGGATTAGTGTACACTGCTCTAATAAATGAAATATTGTACACTATTCTAATAAATGGATTAGTGTACACTGTTCTAATAAATGGATTAGTGTACACTGCTTTAATAAACGGAATAGTGTACACTGCTCTAATAAATGGAATAGTGTACACTGCTCTAATAAAGGGCATAGTGTTCTAACAAATGGCTTAGTGTTCTAACAAAGGTTTAGTGTGCATGATATTTCTGAATTCAAATAAATGTCTATGTAGAATAGCTAAGTGGTAGTGTCAGAACTTGTGACTCATCCAGAAACTGTTTTTGTAACATTAGTAAGATGATATTTGCTTGCTTCAGCGAATTATCGAATTATATTTCAAAGAATGAATATTGACATCAATATTGTGGTGTTAACGACGATTTGTGATAATACCATGATATGTTCATGGTTGAACTAGTATTCCTGTTTAAACCATCAGGCAACTGTGATATCCTCGGATTCCGCTCGGGACATTATTATAATATCACTGGATTCCGCTCTCGGCATTGTTAGTTGTTGTCTCCCTTGCACCACCATGTCACTGTGGTATCACCGGATTCCGCACGCGGCATTGTTAGTTGTTGTCTCCCTTGCACCATCATGCCACTGTGGTATCACCGGATTCCGCACGCGGCATTGTTTTCTTGTGTCCTTGCACCATCATGCCACTGTGATATCACCGGATTCCGCACGCGGCATTGTTAGTTGTTGTCTAACTTGCACCATCGTGTCACTGTGACATGACCGGATTCCGCACGCGGCATTGTTATCTTGTGTCATTGCACCATCATGCTACTGTGAGATCACCGGATTCCGCACGCGGCATTGTTAGTTGTTGTCTAACTTGCACCATCGTGTCACTGTGACATGACCGGATTACGCACGCGGCATTGTTATCTTGTGTCATTGCACCATCATGCCACTGTGATATCACCGGATTCCGCACGCGGCATTGTAAGTTGTTGTCTAACTTGCACCATCGTGTCACTGTGACATTACCGGATTCCGCACGCGGCATTGTTATCTTGTGTCCTTCCACCATCGTGTCACTGTGCCATTACCGGATTCCGCACGCGGCATTGTTAGTTGTTGTCTAACTTGCACCATCGTGTCACTGTGATATCACCGGATTCCGCACGCGGCATTGTTAGTTGTTGTCTAACTTGCACCATCGTGTCACTGTGACATTACCGGATTCCGCACGCGGCATTGTTATCGTTTGTCCCCCTTGTACCACCATGCCACTGTAGCATAACCCGAATTCCACTCGCGCCATTGTTATTGTTGTTTCCCGTGCAGCATCGGGTCACGGTGATATTCGTTCGCGGCATTGTTATTGGCTAAGTTCGCAAAATTGTTATGTCTACATATGTATGTAACTGTATAAATAATTTATCTTAAACATCATACATTCAGACCTCAGACGATATCTAAGCACACATACACCCGACGTTATCTGAGCCATCATATATCCGACGATATCTGAGCACCCATACACCCGACGTTATCTGAGCAATCATATATCCGACGATATCTAAGCACCCATACACCCGACGTTATCTGAGCCATCATATATCCGACGTTATCTGAGCCATCATATATCCGACGTTATCTGAGCACCCAATCACCCGACGTTATCTGAGCCATCATATATCCGACGTTATCTAAGCACCCATACACCCGACGTTATCTGAGCCATCATATATCCGACGTTATCTGAGCAATCATACACCCGACGTTATCTAAGCCATCATATATCCGACGTTATCTGAGCAATCATACACCCGACGTTATCTTAGCCATCATATATCCGACGTTATCTGAGCAATCATATATCCGACGTTATCTGAGCAATCATACACCCGACGTTATCTGAGCAATCATATATCCGACGTTATCTGAGCAATCATATATCCGACGTTATCTGAGCAATCATACACCCGACGTTATCTGAGCAATCATATAGCCGACGTTATCTGAGCAATCATATATCCGACGTTATCTGAGCAATCATATATCCGACATTATCTGAGCAATCATACATCCGACGTTATCTGAGCCATCATATATCCGACGTTATCTGAGCCATCATATATCCGACGTTATCTGAGCAATCATACACCCGACGTTATCTAAGCCATCATATATCCGACGTTATCTGAGCAATCATATATCCGACGTTATCTGAGCAATCATACACCCGACGTTATCTGAGCAATCATATATCCGACGATATCTGAGCAATCATATATCCGACGTTATCTGAGCAATCATACACCCGACGTTATCTGAGCAATCATATATCCGACGTTATCTGAGCAATCATACACCCGACGTTATCTGAGCCATCATATATCCGACGTTATCTGAGCAATCATATATCCGACGTTATCTGAGCAATCATATATCCGACGTTATCTGAGCAATCATATATCCGACGTTATCTGAGCAATCATATATCCGACGTTATCTGAGCAATCATATATCCGACGTTATCTGAGCAATCATATATCCGACGTTATCTGAGCCATCATATATCCGACGTTATCTGAGCAATCATATATCCGACCTGGGTCCATGCTGCTTCCAATTCAGTAGTGGGGCGACCATTCCCTACCCAGCGGGTCCTCAGGTGGCGGATAGGGGAACGGCCCTCAGATATGGGGGTTAGCTGTGAATCAAATAAGCAGTCCCGGACCATATGGCGGTGTACCTACCAGGACGGGGCAGGATAGCACATGGCAAAGCTACCCCTATTAAATACTCCACGTGTCCCACAACGGGTATATCAGGCGAATGGACCGCCTTAAAAGTCCTAGCCTAAGAGTGAGGTAACCCCAACAGAAACCTCGAATGCTGAAGCCGGAAGTACTGGCCCGCACGGCGCATTCTAATAAACCACGGTACTAAGCATAAACGTAAAATGAATCGCAATGACAGAAAGAATATATCCGACGTTATCTGAGCAATCATATATCCGACGTTATCTACAGAAATAAATTTAAACATTCAGAAGATAATCAAGTACCATTAATATTGAGCAATACATCCTGACACATGTCATTCTGGCATTTAATACGTTACTATTGTCACTTTATATTAATGTGTAATAATAAACATACATATGTAATCACAGCTCTGCTCTAGTGTACTTATTTGTCGTCACTGTCGGGTGCACAACACACATCGGTTGCACACATGAGCGACCCCTCAGAATGCAGATACACCGATATAGATTTTCAAAATTGGAAATACCCCAAATTCACCTATCCTAATGGTCTATACACATATAGTAAGGCCAAGCTACGTCTCCGATCCTGTCCAGTGACTTATAACGGCATGCACATAGAACATCATCCTGTAATCAGCTTGCTCATGTGTACACTTGAGCCGATGGAATGGAGAAGCACGCCAAGCTGACACAAACCATGGATGTTGTTATAGAGGTGTGTTGCCTTGACAATTTATTTAAGGTTGGGACCTTTTCTCAGCTCCAAGTTGTGATTTGGCACTCTTCCTCAAGTAACCATCTTAGTCAGCCAAGAATAATGCAGCTTTGGTGATCTCATGCTGTATGTGGGAGTCATCATAGCCCAGTGGTAGCGCACTCGCTTCAAGCCTTTAGTTCAATCTGCTGGAGCCGTTACGGTTGTGCCCTTAGGTAAGGAATTTAAATTCCACGTTGCCTCTTCTCTCTTCCTCGTGGCGATGGATTCCATCAGGAATGAGGTCTCGAGAGTGATTAATATAAGTTGTAAGGACTTGTTTCACAATCGAGCTAAATATAAATGTGCATACGCCAAACTAAATACATGCACATCAGAACTTTGATTGCCTCATATTTCAGGTCTGCTTTGGAAGCCAACTTGTCTTACTGGACTTAACCATGACGTTGCTAATAGATTGACCTTAACTAATGTTGCTAGAACGTGTCGCCTGACCCGTTTGCCTTTATTTAATGTGTCATGTTTTGTATTCACATGTATATATATGTAAAACGAATTGAGCAATATAAATATAATTAAACTAAACTAGATGATCGTATCGATAACATCATATTTCTTAGTCGATCATCTATATATTTAGCACAAGCAACGGGGACCTCATTGGTACAAGACAGCAACTGTTCTACGGTTACGTTGATCACAGAAATCTTTAGAGGACTGCATACCATCATGATATTTCCGCCATGTCTTGCACCATCCTAGCTATTTTATGTACAGTAATCGGCTTGATGTCATGGTGAAGTGAGAGTTCTCCTTCGACATCACACGATACCATCAGTAAGTCAGCGCTGGTATTGTTATGTTTGTTGATTCCCCACAGAGTTACCGCTTCCTTCTTCCTGGTGACATAAATTATCGCCATATCGCCACCGCCCGCCTACTCACTTTGTCTGGCCTATTGTAGCATTGTTCTAGTGCATGGTCAAAGGGCAGTCTACATTTCCTCGGCCTACAACCCACATTGCATATCACTTTTCTATTTCAGTAAATATATGTAGCTTTATAAATAGTAGTACGTTGACATTTACGGTTTAGGCCGTTTTCGCTTAAATTTTCAAATGATAAACTTTACACCCTTCTATGACAACACCTCCGCTAAACAACACTAAGCATGCAATTCAGAACAGTTGTATAGCATCTCCAACTGTTTAGAAAATATAGTTATGTCGGAAGTAGCACTAGTTATTTAAAAAAGGGAGTTGTCATTTTCGGGATGTTCGCCCCGGAATTTGGCACAGATCCCATATTGTTCCGTAGGTACTATGTACTATTCCGTCAGTACCAGTTGAGTTATCCTCTCCTAGAGTATGTACATAGATATCGCTTACAATCAAACCTACCTGAAGCAGCCAGCCAAGGGAAACACAGAAAATGGCTGCTTAGCACATGTGGCTTTTATGTGGCATAATGTATAATAAAACAACATATTGAGAATCTGGAAATTGGCTGCTCAATACAGATTGGTTGCTTAATACAGATGACCACTAGCACAGATTTGACTGTACTTTCAACGTATTTATTATGGATCAATATCGTGGAAATTTGAAGCTTTAATGTACCTTATAGTTGTTTCAAGATTTATTGTGTCTATTGTAACGTGGTTTCCCTTTAAAAAGTGTGTGAGTTATTTTTGCGACCAAAACACACCAAGCACAATCACTGAAAACATGTTTGAACTCGTTCTACATACCATATGTACAAACACTGTAAGAAGAACTAGATAAAAACTGTGTAAGCAACTGACATAAACTATTCATTCCTTATGGTCGATATGGTGTACAATTAATACTTTTCATCGTACGAGAGTTTAGAGGAAATGTGTTGTATTGTACGTGTCAATAGTTTGATAAGAACGTACGGGTCAATAGACAATTGTTTATAACTTGTTATTCGGGCTTGACCAATGGAAAGTCAGTGTTTACGGACTCGTGGTCACTACGAAATGCATTATCAGTTCTAGCTTGCACCTCAAAGTTACACAATCAAATTTTCTTTTTCGTATAATAGCAAGTGTAATTAATTCAAACATCCCATTTTATATTAATGATATACTAAAACGATTCATACATTTACAATATACGATGAATAACATCTCCTCACGGCTTTCGGTGATTTTCATAGATGTAACGAAGCTGGGATATCTGGATAATAGATATATCGTTTCCCAATATGCGCAATTTCGCTGCTGTTTCAAGCCTTGCAAAGTGTACATTATCTAGTTTTGAACGTATATAATTATTGTAATCGTAAATACATGAGAGCAGAATTTGGACTCGTGTGAAGTCCTACGCATGCCACTGAGGGGAACGTTGAGATACGTTGTGTGGGGCATAGCTTATCAGATCTGTTTTGGCTATACGTCATGTTCTTTCGGTGAAGTGGTTAAAATCCAGATGCATACACAAAAGGATTTAGCAGTAGTACTGTACATATCATGTTGAATGATTGTTGTTAAATGTGTATCGTGGTGTTGTGTGCAATGTTGTATGCTATATTCCCGATTATCGATCGTAATAAATCCATCCATAGCCAGGATAATAAATCCATAGCCAGGATAATAAATCCATAGCCAGGATAATAAATCCATAGCCAGGGTAATAAATCCATAGCCAGGATAATAAATCCATAGCCAGGATAATAAATCCATAGCCAGGGTAATAAATCCATAGCCATGATAATAAATCCATAGCCAGGATAATAAATCATAGCCAGGATAATAAATCCATAGCCAGGATAATAAATCCATAGCCAGGGTAATAAATCCATAGCCAGGATAATAAATCCATAGCCAGGATAATAAATCCATAGCCAGGGTAATAAATCCACAGCCATGATAATAAATCCATAGCCAGGATAATAAATACATAGCCAAGGTAATAAATCCATAGCCAGGATAATAAATCCATAGCCAGCATAATAAATCCATAGCCAGGATAATAAATCCATAGTCAGGATAATAAATCCATAGCCATGGTAATACATCCATAGCCAGGGTAATAAATCCATAGACAGGATAATAAATTCATAGCCAGGGTAATAAATCCATAGCCAGGATAATAAATCCATAGCCAGGGTAATAAATCCATAGCCAGGATAATAAATCCATAGCCAGGGTAATAAATCCATAGCATAAATCCATAGCCAGGGTAATAAATCCATAGCCAGGGTGCTTCGCTACTGGCAAACAGATATTATGTTTGGTATTTGTTTTGAAAAGTCAACGGCATAATTATGTAAATATTATATGTGTCCCTATTGAACAAGAGTGTCTATAAGACTAAATAATCTACTGCTATACCAATTCATTATTTAGTCATAATTTTACAAATTCAAGTTTCTGTTTCTAAGCATCGTAATTGGACACATATTTAATTTAATAAAAATAAGCGTTTTGACCGTGCGTTTTGTTGTCTAGTTGCATTCAAAGTATTAAAGCAATAATCCATAACGAACCTTTTAACATTTAAACCTCTAGGTTTGGGGAAGTCCTGATATCAGTGGTAGCCATTCCGCTTCAGGTGTTAGAGGCCCTGAGTTCGCGACCAGCTGTAGCCGTTACGATTATGCCCTTTGGCAAGGCATTTAGATTTCACACTGCCTCTTCTCTCTCCCTCAATGCGAAGGATGCAAGAAGTCTCTAGAGCCATTAGGGTCAACATAAATGCGCAAAGCATCATGTTTATCCTGAATAACAACATTTTGCTTTGCGTTTATTTATCATCGCTATGTGTTGCCAGTACGAACGATGCATCCTGAAGAGTAATTTTAGATCGTCGCCCATAGTATTTTAAACCATAAGTCGGGGCCTCAATTCCCCAATTTATAAAACGATGATTACTACCAATGTAGACAGATATTCAAAGATACATGTATCACACTAAGCACTAAATACTCACCTGATTTAATGTCCTTGTGTTATGTGCAATAGTCGGTTGGCATGAACACAGTGATAAAAAACAACATGACTGAGATAGTTACACCGTAACTGGCAATACACCTGCTTATTGCATAGCAGGGTCGACTGGAGCCACGTTTGTTGTCATATGAAGTGTATAGAGGATTTAAAGAAAGTGAAATTTCAATAATTATAGTTAAACACTGTCTATTAGTTTAAATGCTAAAATGTGCATAGTGTCTCAAATGTTTTAATAATTCTACAGCTGATGTTGTCATTAGTTTTCGTAACTGGTCGAAGACATTATTGACAAGATTACATTCAGTTTAACTAAAGTGTTTTGCCATAGAAGTTTAAATTCGCTCGATATCGAAACATGTTTCTTCTGTAGAATTATTGACTAGTTTACAGTCATAGTAAATTATTGAAATGGTTGCTTAGTCATACAGGTTTAGCTTCGATCGATTGCGAAACAAGTTACTTTTCAATGTATGAGGAGTCATATTACAATGCTGTTTACATTGCCTTATTTTGTCATTGACCTTGTCATGAATGTATACGATATAGTTATCACAATATAATACGGCACCCGATTGATATATGATACGGCACCCGTCCGACATATGATACGGAACCCGTATGGTATATAATACGGCACCCGATTGATATATGATACGGCACCCGTCCGACATATGATACGGAACACGTATGGTATATAATACGGCACCCGATTGATATATGATACGGCACCCGTCCGACATATGATACGGCATCCGTCCGATATAGGCTAATGCAAGCGTCCACTAACCGGAACGATATACCGCTTACAGTGAATAGATTACTATGTATATAATCCTAACCTTGTATACTGGAATTTCTTTGATACAATAATACTCATAAAACTCAGTGATAACTTTTGAGTTACATTCGAATCTCCAGCATAGAGTGATTGTATATATGTGTATCAATGATGCAAATGTATCTTTGATACTACAACTTGTGAATTAGTCTTGAAAGTCAACCGGATGTATGTACTGAGAATACAACTTGTGGACTATTTGTGATTAAATCAGCATTTTGTTTATAATGATTATATCATTAAATGCAATTCATGGACTAAAGTGTTTAATACGCAGTAAAGATTACATTCCCTAAATATATATTAAATTGTATCAACAATATATATAAATACACTTACTGAAACTAGTGCATAATACTCTGGGAGATGCATAGGAGATGCGCGCGCGGACATCCTTGTTCGACCCCCCGTCTGACCATAATAACATTAACAGTCTTTCAGATGGAAAGTTAAACCGAGTTCTCGTGTCGGTGCTTTACACCATGCACGTAATATAACCAGAGGAGACACAGGAATCCTCCATAAATCTAAAATGACAAATCTCTTCAGGAGGCGTCGCTCATATGGACAACCGGTAGCGACGATAAATAAACGTAAAACACACACATTACATCCTGTGACATTAGTTGTTATTGTGACTGTCTCTTATAACTCCTTATTGATTGGCAATGTACACCGATATGTTTTTATTATATTGAATGTTGTACATTGATGTGACGTAAACTCGTTAATAACGAATATAATCTACATACAAGGCTGTTCATACTTAAAGCGGAAGCAATATGTATGTTATTATTATGTATATGTAACAAACAGCATGTCCACAAACAATTACACTCTACTCAGCACTATATATGTTCTACTTAAACATATTCAAATTATATACATTTACATCGGAAACGAAAATAACATTACACATTTAGACATTAAAATGAAAATATATAATTAATGAACACACCGTGCCCAGCTCCCGTGGTATACACCGACCTATTGAACAATACTCTCCGGGTTCACAACGGTATTCCGACAACCGCGTTTGCACACTGGGGTCGGTGATTCTTTGTGAGAACCCTCGTCCATGTACTGTAATTGGTGGGTGCATCGCAAAAAATAATCACCTAATTACAAAGTAATGCATATACAAGCACCTAAAAATAAGTGTGGATATTGTGTGGTTTCACCAACATACTCATGCGGCCACCGTCGCCGAGTTATTAAAGTCATTTACTTCAAATCACTTGCACCAATCCGTTACGTGTAGGTTCGAATCCGAATGCATATCGAATTCTTTAAAGTGAGGAAATTACCCAGCTGATTTTTACTAGGGTGCTTGTCCGTAATAATCGATGGGTAGTCTACAACTACACGATGGGTAGTCTAAAACTACACAATGGATAGTCTACAACTACACGTTGGGTAGTCTACAACTACACAATGGATAGTCTACAACTACACGGTGGATAGTCTACAGCTACACGTTGGGTAGTCAACAAACACACGGTGGATACACTGTAGAAAATAATGTTCACAGTTTGCATACATTGATAACACCTTTTCCTGTGACAGTTTTAAAACACCAACACACGTCACAGGATTTGCTTTGGAGCATGTAATATGTTTCCAACAACAACAACAACAGCCAACAACAAACAACAACAACAACATCACCATACATGTTCCAAAGCAAACCACCTCCAAAACTATACTAGACACATGTGTTGATTTAATGGAACACGTTCCAACAATTCACAGGTGGTAATTAGACGGGCCTCAATTCGTTCGGATGATATTGTATGTCCTATTTGCGTCCATATAACCATCATTCAAGCTTTCGTATAGTGATTCATCAGCAATGGTTCGATTTTGTGTACGCACATCCTCTGTAGCCATATCTGGTGGTGCATTAATGTCCGAGTGGAACGCTCCGTTTACACGAGTTGACGATACTCTTCTGAAAAACATACTACACATATGTACATTGGTTTGGATTCAAAGTTTGAAATATTCATTGGTTATATTTTAGATAACAAACCGTGATCGCCCTTTTGTTTTATTGCAAAGAATGATAAGATATCTAGTATTCTATTAATCCTATCTTCTGATAGACAAAATGAACATTTAGAGATTTATGTGTGTCTTACGTTTATTTATTTATCGTCGCTACCGGTTGCCCATATGAGCGACGCCTCCTGAAGAGATTAGTCATTTTAGATTTTTGGAGGATAGTGCAATGATACAGACAGAGACCCATTCAAGTCTTCTCTGGTTCATTTACGTGCACGGTGTAAAGCACCAAGACACGAGACCTCGGTTTAAACGTCCCATCTGAAAGACTGTTAATTATATTAGGGTCAGACGGGGGATCGAACCTGCGATCCCTGGATTACCAGTCCAGTTATCTAGTATAATTGTAACATATTATTTATATAACCCACATCTGCCTAAACAAGCGAACATATTAATAAGTTTATGTAGAACAATATATTATTGTTAGAACCCATTACTTAATCTACAGCTACGTATTAGTATGTGACATTTTGATACATTAATCTGTGACTTACCTGTTGCTATTAGAGTTACCTGAAATATATATAATACAGTACTAAATTACAGCATGTGTTGTGAAAAGAATGATGTTGCTAGTATGTCAGTAAACCTCAACACATACTTTTGTCGTGTAGCGAAAGATGTTACTAGTATGTCAGTAAACCTCAACACATACTGTTGTCGTGTAGCGAAAGATGTTACTAGTATGTCAGTAAACATCAACACATACTTTTGTCGTGTAGCGAAAGATGTTACTAGTATGTCAGTAAACCTCAACACATACTTTAGTCGTGTAGCGAAAGATGTTACTAGTATGTCAGTAAACCTCAACACATACTTTAGTCGTGTAGCGAAAGATGTTACTAGTATGTCAGTAAACCTCAACACATACTTGTGCCGTGTAGCGAAAGATGTTACTAGTATGTCAGTAAACCTCAACACATACTTTAGTCGGGTAGCGAAAGATGTTACTAGTATGTCACATATACCTCGGTATGACACATATACCCCGGTATGACACATATACCCCGGTATGACACATATACCCCGGTATGACACATATACCCCGGTATGACATATATACCCCGGTATGACACATATACCCCGGTATGACTTATATATATTGTGTTTTGTTTGCTGTTGTGTTTTATCTCGCAACAATAGCTTAATTATGTCATATGGCGGCTCTCCAGATATTACTGACGTAGAAATACCAGGGTGTCATATCGAGCAGTATGTTAGGCACGGCACGTACGGGAAACGTCAACTGGGTAACCTCCTCACATGAAAGAATTAGTCGTCACAAAGGGTGGTTCGAATCCACAGCAGTGAGAAGGAAGCTATTTGAAGTCATCATATCGATCTTACTAACTATTCGGTCACGGAGGAGCCTCTCTGTGGTCTTCCTCCACAACGTATTACTGAAAAGAAAGACGCTACCTAACATTAACCCCAAGGTCAGATACAAATCAAACAAATCAAAAACTACTTTTTGAAATGAGTTTGTTTCATATACATTGTAATATAAACTTAGAATAACATACGAAGTGCAGCCTTGCTTCTTCTCAGTAAGACTGTAACACAAGTTGCGTAGCACGCCATTACTAGCGTGATAGCTCCCATACAGGCTGCTACTATAACAGCAGTTGTATCCATGCTACTACTAATAGGGCATACGCTTGATCCTAAAATATAGTAAATTCATTACTATTAAAATTATATACAACTGTGTATTAAATTCAAACTGTGCACATTGTCAGCTAATTGCACATGCATTACATGTGGTTTTCTGCAATATATGTGCTTAAAATAACATGTTCCAAATCAATACTCGTATTTCTATAAAATCCTTGCTGAATAGCTCATTAATCTCTGAATTTAGCTGTATTTTCTATGTAAAATAGCATACAGGCATTGTATATGAACAGCACGATAGGTTCTAATATATGTACATGTTCTAATATATGTGCATGTTCTAATATGTACATGTTCTAATATATGTACATGTAATGTATTTTCAATCAATTCTGTTTTTCAAGCTCCGACAATTCCTGAATTCCCAGAACAGAAAGCACACACAAGTATTACTGGGCAATGTGGTGTAATCATAATAATGTAGCGTTGCTTTAATAATGCATGCGAAATTTAACTTATTTGTGGATGTGCAATTTGGGTTTTAAAGAGTAGTGGTAAGCACTATTGAGTGAATACATTTGCAACAGTGTAAACCAGTTCTTGGCATACGTATACAGACGCAACATAATTGTATTGAGTGAATACATTTACAACAGTGTAAACCAGTTCTTGGCATACGTATACAGACGCTACATAATTGTATTGAATGAATACATTTGCAACAGTGTAAACCAGTTCTTGGCATACGTATACAGACGCAACATAATTGTATTGAGTGAATACATTTGCGACAGTGTAAACAAGTTCTTGGCATACGTATACAGAAGCAACACAATTTTATTAATGGAGAACTGGGTCATAACAATTTAACTGAATAAGCTATTATCTGTATCATACGGTATTAGGTTAAGCATTTGGAAAGTGACGATACGGAATATGTTAAATGTGTATGCAATATGATGCTACAGAACTTTATCCAAACAATATATCATGGGCAATACATGTATATATTACGCTAGAATCTAGAGGAGTGTACACGGTCAGGTATTTTCAAGGTGCTGATAGTAACAATAACGTTCTATGAATATTTAAACAAAGATTACATGACACTGTTTTACATCATTGGAATGGTCAGAGAGAAGATTGCACTAGAGCACGCACATATACATTGCTTTCTTGTTTATAATATCAACCATTTTTAGATATTATTAATATAGACAACATTAGAAGAGCATATATGCAAGATTAAGAGTCTCAGCCCATAATAGTATGGCACTTTATTCTGGGAGATGGCATAAACCACAATAAAATACCGTATACAGTCAAACCTGTCTTAAGCAGCCAGCCAAGGTAATCACAGAAAGTGGTTGCTTAACACAGGTGGCTGCTTAATAGAGGTCAAATGTATAATAAAACAACATATTGGGAATCTGAAAACTGACTGCTTAATACAGGTTGGCTGCTTAATGGAGGTGACCACTAACACAGGTTTGACTGTATGACCGAATATGCCAGTTATGTAATTTCAAACTAATAAGAAGTACATAACTGGTAAACTAATATTCAACAATAGTCAAACAGCCACGCCTGGTAGACCGTTCTGATGTTTACAGTACTAATACTATTACTTCTAACGTTGGGTATCGAACACGGGGTGCACATGTGGCAAGCACGTGTAACACACTATTCATTTACTTACACGATTTGTTCTGGTGTTGTTATGCTAATAAATTTGAGATTAAAGCAAGAATGAGCGATATATGCTCGTATGACTTACTAGAGACACATTCCACTCCTTCCAAGTAATAACCATCCACACATAGACACCTTCCGCTATTACATTCAGTATTAGCTCCTTCACATCGATCTTCGTTTATCGTACAATTGTGTCCAAATGGAACTGCTGCAGGGGCTGATAGAAAGCAAGAACATAATCCATATATTGAAAAAGTAACACTATTTTCTTTCTTTTTATTTTTCAAATTATTGCTTGTGTTGTTCTTTCGCAAATAGCGTTTTAAAATATTTTGTTCTTCACACGGGAATATAACTTAATTATCTTGGGCGTAGCGGTTTGCTGTCCGCTAAAGTGTGTCAGTCTCTTCAAAAAAGCATGGAATAATATTACTATGTAAATTGATCATTATTGCATTTAATGCGCTTGGCTAAACTCAGATTGTTTACAATCTTTTAAAATAAAAGTACAATTTCACTCACATATGAATTCAAAATGGCATTTAAAAAACGCAGATATATCAGGCCACCAATCGAATTTCATGTAACAGAAATGCTTAACCCGTTACAAATTCAAACATATATTTCTTTATATTCCTCTGCTTATGGAATTTTATAGTACATTGGAATGAGAACTATAAATGAAAAACATATAGAACGTCAATTAAAGCTGTTATTCCCAGGTATAATATACATCGCACGGTCAATGGAATACAACACTGGTTGCACATGTGAGAATCAATTGTAACAAACTATTCTTAAACAGACATAATTTGTTCTGGTTTTGTTATTAAAGCAAGAATGAGCAATATATGCTCGTATGACTTACTAGAGACACAATCCACTCCGTCCAAATAATAACCATCCACACATAGACACCTTCCGCTATTACATTCAGTATTAGCTCCTTCACATCGATCTTCGTTTATTGTACAATTGTGTCCAAATGGAACTGCTGCAGGGGCTGATAGAAAGTAAGAACATAATCCATATATTGAAAAGGTATCACTGTTTTCTTTCTTTTATTTTTCAAATTATTGCTTGTGTTGTTCTTTCGCAAGTAGCGTTTTAAAATATTTTGTTCTTCACACGGGAATATAACTTAATTATCTTGGGCGTAGCGGTTTGCTGTCCGCTAAGGTGTGTCAGTCTCTTCAATAGCATGGAATAATATTACTAAGTAAGTAAGTAAGTAAGTAAATATTTTATTATAGTGACATGTGCATCCGACATTATATATACTACAGATAATAAATATACAAACAAGCACCCGGCCCAGTGGACCTATATGTCACCTAATATAGAATCGTGAGTATGTACAAAATTGATACATGTATACATGAAATTCAAAATTAAGTACCAAGCTATTAAATCAATGATTTATGTTTACAGTTTAATAACCGAACAAGTAACTGGCATAGAAAGCGGTGGGTAGTTATCAGGTATCATTGTATAGGCTTTGTTATATTCTTATAAATACATAACAGATCTTCTACAAATAAATGATTTTACAATGATTTTAGCGCTTTTCCTGGGATATGTATTCAGTAGATACGACAGCTTGTCATCAGAAGTTAATTGCATATAGTTGTTACCATGTATTATCTCCCCGAATACTTCAGTCCTGATAATATTATACAGATCACAGGCAAGTAAGAAATGTTTCTCATCTTCTAAACACCCAGCATCACAAAACCTACAAGTCCGATTGTCTACAGACTCACCAATATATCTCCATGTTTCCACCCTTAAAGGTAGAATTCCACAACGGAATTGACACAATAGAGAACTTTCGTATTTCGTGAGATTAAGCTTAATGTAATATTCACACTTGAACTCAGTTTTGAAAATGCGATAAGTTCTCAACTTACTATGTAAGTTGACCATTCTTGCATTTAATGCGCTTGGCTAAACTCAGATTGTTTACAATCTTTTAAAATAAAAGTACAATTTCACTCACATATGAATTCAAAATGGCATTTAAAAAACGCAGATATATCAGGCCACCAATCGAATTTCATGTAACAGAAATGCTTAACCCGTTACAAATTCAAACATATATTTCTTTATATTCCTCTGCTTATGGAATTTTATGGTACATTGGAATGAGAACTATAAATGAAAAACATATAGAACGTCAATTAAAGCTGTTATTCCCAGGTATAATATACATCGCACGGTCAATGGAATACAACACTGGTTGCACATGTGAGAATCAATTGTAACAAACTATTCTTAAACAGACATAATTTGTTCTGGTTTTGTTATTAAAGCAAGAATGAGCGATATATGCTCGTATGACTTACTAGAGACACAATCCACTCCGTCCAAATAATAACCATCCACACATAGACACCTTCCGCTATTACATTCAGTATTAGCTCCTTCACATCGATCTTCGTTTATTGTACAATTGTGTCCAAATGGAACTGCTGCAGGGGCTGATAGAAAGTAAGAACATAATCCATATATTGAAAAGGTATCACTGTTTTCTTTCTTTTATTTTTCAAATTATTGCTTGTGTTGTTCTTTCGCAAATAGCGTTTTAAAATATTTTGTTCTTCACACGGGAATATAACTTAATTATCTTGGGCGTAGCGGTTTGCTGTCCGCTAAGGTGTGTCAGTCTCTTCAATAGCATGGAATAATATTACTAAGTAAGTAAGTAAGTAAGTAAATATTTTATTATAGTGACATGTGCATCCGACATTATATATACTACAGATAATAAATATACAAACAAGCACCCGGCCCAGTGGACCTATATGTCACCTAATATAGAATCGTGAGTATGTACAAAATTGATACATGTATACATGAAATTCAAAATTAAGTACCAAGCTATTAAATCAATGATTTATGTTTACAGTTTAATAACCGAACAAGTAACTGGCATAGAAAGCGGTGGGTAGTTATCAGGTATCATTGTATAGGCTTTGTTATATTCTTATAAATACATAACAGATCTTCTACAAATAAATGATTTTACAATGATTTTAGCGCTTTTCCTGGGATATGTATTCAGTAGATACGACAGCTTGTCATCAGAAGTTAATTGCATATAGTTGTTACCATGTATTATCTCCCCGAATACTTCAGTCCTGATAATATTATACAGATCACAGGCAAGTAAGAAATGTTTCTCATCTTCTAAACACCCAGCATCACAAAACCTACAAGTCCGATTGTCTACAGACTCACCAATATATCTCCATGTTTCCACCCTTAAAGGTAGAATTCCACAACGGAATTGACACAATAGAGAACTTTCGTATTTCGTGAGATTAAGCTTAATGTAATATTCACACTTGAACTCAGTTTTGAAAATGCGATAAGTTCTCAACTTACTATGTAAGTTGACCATTCTTGCATTTAATGCGCTTGGCTAAACTCAGATTGTTTACAATCTTTTAAAATAAAAGTACAATTTCACTCACATATGAATTCAAAATGGCATCAAAAAACGCACAGATATATTCAGGCCACCAATCAAATTTCATGTAACAGAAATGCTTTACCCGTTAAAAATTCAAACATATATTTCTTTATATTCCTCTGCTTATGGAATTTTATGGTACATTGGAATGAGCAATATAAATGAAAAACATATAGAACGTCAATTAAAGCTGTTATTCCCAGGTATAACATACATCATGCGGTCAATGGAATACAACACTGGTTGCACATGTGAGAAGCAATTGTAACAAACTATTCTTAAACAGACATAATTTGTTCTGGTTTTGTTATTAAAGCAAGAATGAGCGATAGATGCTCGTATGACTTACTAGAGACACATTCCACTCCGTCCAAATAATAACCATCCACACACAGACACCTTCCGCTATTACATTCAGTATTAGCTCCTTCACATCGATCTTCGTTTATTGTACAATTGTGTCCAAATGGAACTGCTGCAGGGGCTGATAGAAAGCAAGAACATAATCCATATATTGAAAATGTAATACTATTTTCTTTCTTTTATTTTTCAAATTATTGCTTGTGTTATTCTTTCGCAAATAGCGTTTTAAAATATTTTGTTCTTCACACGGGAATATAACTTAATTATCTTGAGCGTACTGGTTTGCTGAACTCTAAGGTGTGTCAGTCTCTTCAAAAAAGCATGGAATAATATTACTATGTAAATCGTTTCGTCAAGTTTCCATAATTCTAGAGAACCCTAGATATTGCTATGAGCATTTTCTGTGCATACCCGTTATCCGCCTAATTACTAAGGCAAGAAGTGACTGCTTTAAAAGGCAAACAGTGTCTGCGTGACGTTGTCACATGCAAGTGAAATCGTATACATTTGTATTCAAGTTAGTTCGAACTTGAATTTGCAACGAATTATATTGTATTCTATACACGAATAACATGTGGGTTAGCAGCATTAACATATGCTATGTGAACATTGTAATTTCATTTGTGTAAAACTTTCGAATTGTGTGTGAAACGAAGTTTGTTCTGGGGAGGGTGTCACAGGTGTAGCAGGAGCCTCGTAGGTAGGGATTGACCCAATCACTGGACCGGCTACATTCTGTGATACACTTTCTGGAATAGGCATTCTTTTGACACATTTTTCGAATGCCTTTTACAAACATGTTCATATCATTTGTATATATAGAATTTGAAGTATTGATATTCTGTTTATATTTCTATGTACTGTTTGTTCTGTTGTCATAAATATGTGAATAATCACTGCAAAGTGGAAATAAAGAGTATATATATATATATATACAGAACATATTCTATATATTGAAAAGGTATCACTGTTTTCTTTCTTCTATTTTCAATTGATTTCCACATGCAGGTTAGCTCATAGTGTATGTTTCGTTTCGGGATTACACTTCATTTACACCCATTTGTGAGCAATGTGAAAATCAATGAAATAAATGAAACAAAGATTGGTTCAGCTGGAAGAATGTTTAAATGTTGAAATGTTGACCTGGGATTCAAGGATTAACCGAGTGTGAACATGAGTGTGAGAAAAGTATCCATGACATGCACCGGTGTGGGACAAGGATATTCTACCACCGTGGTCATAATATATCAACGAGACTCTGTATATTTTGACAACTCGGGTGGACTATCCTTGCCCCACACCCTTGCATATGAAGGATACTCTTAATCCCGGAACCAGCATATCTCATGACATTGGTCGAGACTGTCTGGCTTGTATCTTTTTCTTCTTCTTCTTTTTAACTTTAGTTTTAGCAACTTATATTAATCACTCTCGTTGGCGAGGATGAAAGCGTAAATGTGGTCATTCGTGTGGGAGGAAACCGGAGTACCCGGAGAAAACCCACCTCTCCGATCTGGCGACCACCGTACCATCTCACATACTTCCCTGTTCGAGGATCGAACCCAGATTGCATTTGTGAGAAGCTAGCGCGCTAACCACTTCGCTAATTGCTTGTATCTGATGAAAGAGACCAAGATCTCACGACTAGATATGTTAAATTGGCGTGTAATCTACTCTATGGAAATGCTAGTACATGTACAACAGTAAACTAGTACTTTATAATAATTACAAACGTTCAATTCAATTAAAAAACATCTTAGACTTCTTGTTCTTAAATATCTGGCAATGTTTGTAAACATATTTAAATACGAAACATCTACTACTTTTAATCAAGCATTGCTTGCTATTGTCCTTCTGTAGAATCAATGATAAAACATTGATGACATACAGGAATTTCAGACATATATTTATCACAGACGGATCAGTAGTCCAGTGGTAACACGATGGACTGGTAATCCAGGATCGCAGGTTCGATCTCCCGTCTGACCCTAATAAAATTAACAGTCTTTCAGATGGGACTTTAAACCGAGGTCTCGTATCGGTGCTGTACACCGTGCACGTAAATGAACAAGAGGAGACTCTGGAATGGGTATCTGTCTGTATCATTGCACTAGCCTCCAAAAATCTAAAATGACTAATCTCTTCAGAAGGCGTCGCTCATATGGGCAACCGGTAGCGACGATAAATAAACGTAAAACACATATATTTACCCAATGTGATGTTTTATCAATTTGGTAATAGTAAAGCTCATCAATTAAAGATTCCTTAGCAGTTACTAGACCTTTCTAACTGCAACATATTACGAAGCAGGGATATGGAAACGAATAGAATATCTGCACGCTACGCAGAATAGTGCAGAACATATGTCTTACCATTGCCATACGCACAATATTGATCGCGGAGCAATATATCGGCGTGTCATTCATGCGTGGAGGCACGAGATTTTCTTATCGGGAAGACATAAGGTGACCACTTCTAGGCGAAACACCGTAAGGTGGACATCGATCAACACTTACAGCCATTCAATTGGAGGTGTATGCTCAATGATATTTTTCATTGCATTGTATGATGGCATTTCACAGTTATATATGTAGAGGGGAAGGAAGACGTGTTAAAAATAAAGCTATAAGATAGAAAGTTCTATATACAATGCATTTGGTTTCGGGTGTTTGGTTTTTATTTTACATAAATAACAAACTTATGAATGTGTACCTCCGGTTTTTACACTGGCCCAGTCCAAACTTATTTGGCAATAAGAAATTCAAAATGGGTGCACAGCATTGGTTAGATACGTATACACCATTGTATTTCATAGATTGTGCTTATATTAAACGTGCATGTAAATAACCGCCAGACCGCAAGTCGAGTTTACTAGCGTGAGTCTAGCTCACTGCAACCGTGTGTTTCGTTTTATCTTTGTGTGGAGTTACATAACGACCACCATATCAAATAGGAGCACACTATGATCCGTACTTGAGATATATAGAGGATATTTGTCTGTGTGTGTTTTACGTTTATTTATTGGCGCTACGGGTTGCCCATATGAGCGACGCCTCCTGAAGAGATTAGTTATTTTAGATTTTGGAGGATAGTGCATGATACAGACAGAGAACAATTCCAGAATCTCCTCTGGTTCTTTTACGTGCACGGTGTAAAGCACCGACACGAGACCTCGGTTTAACGTCCCATCTGAAAGACTGTTAATTTTATTAGGGTCAGACGGGGGATCGAACCTGCGATCCCTGGATTACCAGTCCAGCGTGTTACCACTGGACTACATATCCGTATGTATATATTTGTTTGATTTGAGTGAATATGGAATATATCTCACTTCGAAGTGAGAACATTTCAAATATATGAAAATATGAACATGTTCTCACTGCGAGGTGAGATATATTTCATATTCACTCAAAACAAACACATTTTCTTTTTATTTTATGCTAATTGGTGAACATTGAATTTAAAGTTGAATCAAGGAAAAATACATGAAAACTTTTATTGGATGTATTGTTACAATTTGCAGTGACACAATTCGAGACATTGTCAGTTGTATTTCGCTTTTGATTTGTTTCATAACAAAAACAAAAATATAGGTAAATAGTGTCATTGAAGCCATGTAAACGGTGAAAATTAAACGTGCAAGAATAATGTATTTGGAAGGGAGATAATAAAAAATGTAGTGTCGTTTGCTTATTTTGTTTCAGTTAGTAATATTTAAAATTTAAATATATTTACATATGAACGACACACGCCGTGCATACTTACACTTGTGTACGTACGTAAATCCTAGAAGCCAACTGTAGCTATGTAGATGGCTTAGCCCATATGCTAAAGCTCCAAACCGCACTTGAGTATCTATATGTTCTATTTCATGATAGCCGACACTTATGTTCATTATCAGTACTGCATACTCAGCTGGCGTGGACGTGTTATACATCTGCATATAATCATCTGTGATCACGGATCCGTCTACAAGAAGGCCGGGTACTTCAGCGGACAGTATGATTAAGGTGACAAAATGGTTTATTCCAGGAACATTTACGTCTGGAATGCTGAATTTGTAATTATTCGCGTAGTTACTGACTCCTGGAACAAGATTCATAAACGGTCCTGATCTGCTTGATGCAATTGCATACTGTACAACACTTATAGGAACATTTGAATATATCGCTACAGGCTCGTCTCCGAACATATAACTTGTATTAGAAGAAGATCTATTTATCTCAACACACTTTGAAGTTTTATTTTCAAAACAAACCTTCTGGTCTACCAGCGACAGAATCCGAACTAAGTAACCGGTCGTTGAGTGTAACGGCGTTACAATGTAGAAGTCTGTCCATGCATCGTATGGTATCATCTGCTCAATCAGCATATCAGCGACGCCGGATGGGATTGAGGCACCCCTAGTTCCCGATATTACAGATACAGGTTTACTTGCTGTTATCATAGTGCCGGTTATGTCTGGGCCTCTCTCGATTACAGTTTTATCTAACCTATTAAGCTGAACAGTTTCAATGTTATCTTCGGGATCCTGCAATGTTACACTTGTATTGTCGGTCGTTGCAACAACTTGTATGCCACACTCTATAGCAAAGTAGTATCCATGGTATGCCGCAGCCATGAATAGTGTACCTGAAAGGGCCACCGGTAAGGCAAGGAAGGCACCTGCGGATTGTCGAAAGCCTACATCCAAAACAACGATCGCAACTGGTACACTGGATACGATATGTATACCGCTGTATATTGAAAATGATTCTGTATAACCATATGCGCTTAAATTAAATTGCGTGTATCCTGAAACCAAAGCAGTTTCTTCATATATCTGTGGAGATGTCATAGAAACACTTAAACTTCCACTACTCTCTGACGTTATGTGCAACGTTTTATTACTGCTACCTAGATTGTTTGTCGTAGACAAATAGAATTCAGTCCCGATATGATCTGAAATGTATATATATACGTTTACGGTTAACCCTTTCAACACCACAGACCTCTAAAAAGGCTTACAAAAAGTGTAGATCCAGATGAGCCGGCTCGTGACGAGCCGTCTCATCAGGATCTGCACTTTTTGATAGTGATATGACTATTTTTAGACATAATTACCCATTTTGATAAATGAACTTGTCCAAATGTGATTTTCTGATTCATTTATTGGTTTATGAATATCATGGACCAGTCCATGTGAGTTACTTGGTGTTGAATGGGTTAATATTATACACAATAATCCACTCAATGATAGTTGGTTATACATTCTGTAATAATTGGACTTATTGGTGCATTGGTGGAGGGGGTATTGTGTCCATGATTTAGATCAGTACATGTACACAATTTGTGGCATAATTTTGTATTTTACCCATCTTTGATGTTTTTGAAATATTAATACTTTAGTTTTATGTATTGGTTTATTTGTATGTTACAAATACAGATGTCATTTAGCTGTGAAAATAAATGACAACATTTCAATCAATACTGAATTGATTATATTTCATCCATTATCAAACAGAGCACCACCTATGTGTATATGTTAGATACAATGTTTTTGGGTGAAGAATTAGTAGGTTGGCATAAATACGTTTACGGTTAATATTATACACAATAACCCACTCAAATATATTTCGACTAAAGGGATCGACATGAATGAATTGTATATACGCCCGATATATCCTGTATTCGAAAAATACGTACAATGTACACATAAAATAATACAAAAAGTAATTTTAATTCTGTACATGAAGTGTTGAACATGTCCAGCTAGCTATTCAATCACAATATGAATAAACGACCCAATAAGCGTTTCTACTTAGACACTACTACATTTATTAATATTACATATTATATAATTTTAATAATATTATTTCTTGTTATTCTGAATTGTTGTACTGTGCAATTTATCATTACCTCGCTTTTCCGTGAGCATGCTTGGATCCAGTGTTGCAGCGTCATTGTAATGTATTAACATGCTTGCTACGTTCAACTAAAACACAAAGGTACGACAATAGGAAAGATAAACAATCAAATAATGTATAGTCGAGAGTACACCTTTGGTCATATAGCGAATCTCAGATATTATTTGTGGAAGAAAACGAGAGATGTACGTATTTCAGTCACGGTCGGACGGGCATACTGGTACAGAGGCGCACGTATTTCAGTCACGGACGGGCATACTAGTACTGAGGCGCGCGTATTTCAGTCACGGACGGACATACTGGTACAGAGGAGCACGTATTTCAGTCAAGGACGGACATAGTGGTACAGAGGCGCACGTATTTCAGTCACGGACGGACGGGCATACTGGTACAGAGGCCAACGTATTTCAGTCACGGAAGGACGGACATACTGGTACAGAGGCCAACGTATTTCAGTCACGGAAGGACGGACATACTGGTACAGAGGCGCACGTATTTCAGTCACGGACAGACATACTGGTACAGAGGCGCACGTATTTCAGTCACGGACGGACGTACTGGTACAGAAGCGCGCGTATTTCAGTCACGGACAGACATACTGGTACAGAGGCGCGCGTATTTCAGTCACGGACGGGCATACTAGTACTGAGGCGCGCGTATTTCAGTCACGAACGGACATACTGGTACAGAGGGGCAAGTATTTCAGTCAAGGACGGACATAGTGGTACAGAGGCGCACGTATTTCAGTCACGGACGGACATACTGGTACAGAAGCGCACGTATTTCAGTCACGGACGTACGGGCATACTGGTACAGAGGCCAACGTATTTCAGTCACGGAAGGACGGACATATTGGTACAGAGGCCAACATATTTCAGTCACGGACAGACATACTGGTACAGAGGCGCACGTATTTCAGTCACGGACGGACGTACTGGTACAGAGGCGCGCGTATTTCAGTCACGGACAGACATACTGGTACAGAGGCGCGCGTATTTCAGTCACGGACGGACGGGCATACTGGTACAGAGGCGCGCGTATTTCAGTCACGGACAGCCATACTGGTACAGAGGCGCGCGTATTTCAGTCACGGACGGACATACTGGTAAAGAGGCGCACGTATTTCAGTCACGGTCGGACATACTACAACTGAGGCGCACGTATTTCAGTCACGGACAGACATACTGGTACAGAGGCGTGCGTATTTCAGTCACGGACGGGCATACTGGTACAGAGGCGCGCGTATTTCAGACACGGACGGGCATACTGGTAAAGAGGCGCACGTATTTCAGTCACGGACGGACATACTGGTACAGAGGCGCACGTATGTCAGTCACGGACGGACATACTGGTACAGAGGCGCACGTATTTCAGTCACGGACGGGTATACTGGTGAAGAGCCACACGTATTTCAGTCACCGACGGGCATACTGGTACAGAGCCGCACGTATTTCAGTCACCGACGGGCTTACTGGTACAGAGGCACACGTATTTCAGTCACGGCCGGACATTCTAGTACTGAGGCGCGCGTATTTCAGTCACGGACGGACATACTAGTACTGAGGCGCGCGTATTTCAGTCACGGACGGGCGTACTGGTACAGAGGCGCGCGTATTTCAGTCAAGGACGGGCTTACTGGTACAGAGGCGCGCGTATTTCAGTCACGGACGGACATACTGGTACAGAGGCGCAGGTATTTCAGTCACGGTCGGACATACTAGAACTGAGGCGCACGTATTTCAGTCACGGACGGACGGGCATACTGGTACAGAGGCGCACGTATTTCAGTCACGGACGGGTATACTGGTACAGAGGCGCACGTATTTCAGTCACGGACGGACATACTAGTACTGAGGCGCGCGTATTTCAGTCACGGACGGGCGTACTGGTACAGAGGAGCAAGTATTTCAGTCAAGGACGGGCTTACTGGTACAGAGGCGTGCGTATTTCAGACACGGTCGGACATACTAGAACTGAGGCGCACGTATATCAGTCACGGACGGACGGGCATACTGGTACAGAGGCGCACGTATTTCAGTCACGGACGGGCATACTGGTACAGAGGCGCACGTATTTCAGTCAAGGACGGGCATACTGGTAAAGAGGCGCATGTATTCCAGTCACGTGACGGGCATACTGGTACAGAGGCGCACGTATTTCAGTCACGGACGGGCATACTGGTACAGAGGCGCGCGTATTTCAGTCACGGACGGACATACTGGTACAGAGGCACACGTATTTCAGTCACGGACGAACATACTGGTACTGAGGTGCACGTATTTCAGTCACGGACGGACTGACGTACTGGTACAGAGGCACACGTGTTTCAGTCAGGAACGGGCATACTGGTACAGAGGTAAACGTATTTCAGTCACGGACGGGCATACTGGTACAGAGGGGCACGTATTTCAGTCACGGACGTGCATACTGGTACAGAGGAGCACGTATTTCAGTCACGGATAGACGGGCATACTGGTACAGAGGCACAAGTATTTCAGTCACGGACGGACATACTGGTACAGAGGCGCAAGCATTTCAGTCACGGACGGACATACTGGTACAGAGGCGCACGTATTTCAGTCAAGGACGGACGGGCATACTGGTACAGAGGCGCACGTATTTCAGTCACGGACGGACCGGCATACTGGTACAGAGGCGCGCGTATTTCAGTCACGGACGGACATACTGGTACAGAGGCACACGTATTTCAGTCACTGACGAACAAACTGGTACAGAGGCGCAAGTATTTCAGTCACGGACGGACATACTGGTACAGAGGCGCAAGTATTTCCGCCACGGACGGACATACTGGTACAGAGGCGCACGTATTTCAGTCACGGACGGGCATACTGGTACAGAGGCACACGTATTTCAGTCACGGACGGGCATACTGGTACAGAGGCGCACGTATTTCAGTCACGGACGGGCATACTGGTACAGAGGCACACGTATTTCAGTCACGGACGGACAAACTGGTACAGAGGCGCAAGTATTTCAGTCACGGACGGACATACTGGTACAGAGGCGCGCGTATTTCAGTCACGGACGGACATACTGGTACAGAGGCGCGCGTATTTCAGTCACGGACGGGCATACTGGTACAGAGGCGCACGTATTTCAGTCACGGACGGACATACTGGTACAGAGGCGCGCGTATTTCAGTCACGGACGGGCATACTGGTACTGAGGCGCGCGTATTTCAGTCACGGACGGACATACTGGTGCAGAGGCGCACGTATTTCAGTCACGGACGGGCATACTGGTACAGAGGCGCACGTATTTTAGTCACGGACGGGCATACTGGTACAGAGGCGCACATATTTCAATCACGGACGAACGGACATACTGGTATACAGAGGCGCAAGTATTTCAGTCACGGACGGACATACTGGTACAGAGGCGCACGTATTTCAGTCACGGACGGACATACTGGTACAGAGGCGCACGTATTTCAGTCACAGACGGGCATACTGGTACAGAGGCGTACGTATTACTGTCACGGACGGACATACTGGTACAGAGACGCAGGTATTTCAGTCACAGACGGGCATACTGGTACAGAGGCGCGCGTATTTCAGTCACGGACGGACATACTGGTACAGAGGTGCACGTATTTCAGTCACATACGGGCATACTGGTACAGAGGCGCAAGTATTTCAGTCACGGATGGGCATACTGGTACAGAGGCGCACGTATTTCAGTCACGGACGGACATACTGGTACAGAGGCGCACGTATTTCAGTCACGGACGGACATACTGGTACAGAGGCGCACGTATTTCAGTCACGGACGAACATACTGGTACAGAGGCGCACGTATTTCAGTCACGGACGGACATACTGGTACAGAGCCGCACGTATTTCAGTCACGGACGGGCATACTGGTACAGCGGCGCACGTATTTCAGTCACGGACGGGCATACTGGTACAGAGGTGCACGTATTTCAGTCACGGGCGGACATACTGGTACAGAGGAGCAGGTATTTCAGTCACGGACGGGCATACTGGTCTGGTACAGAGGCGCAGGTATTTCAGTCACGGACGGACATACTGGTACTGTGGCGCACGTATTTCAGTCACGGACTGGCATACTGGTACTGAGGCGCACGTATTTCAGTCACGGACGGACGGGCATACTGGTACAGAAGCACACGTATTTCAGTCACGGATGGGCATACTGGTACTGAGGTGCACGTATTTCAGTCACGGACGGACATACTGGTACAGAGGCACACGTGTTTCAGTCACGGACGGGCATACTGGTACAGAGGTACACGTATTTCAGTCACGGACGGGCATACTGGTACAGAGGGGCACGTATTTCAGTCACGGACGTGCATACTGGTACAGAGGAGCACGTATTTCAGTCACGGATGGACGGGCATACTGGTACAGAGGCACAATTATTTCAGTCACGGACGGACATACTGGTACAGAGGCGCAAGTATTTCAGTCACGGACGGACATACTGGTACAGAGGCGCACGTATTTCAGTCAAGGACGGACGGGCATACTGGTACAGAGGCGCACGTATTTCAGTCACGGACGGACCGGCATACTGGTACAGAGGCGCACGTATTTCAGTCACAGACGGGCATACTGGTACAGAGGCGTACGTATTACTGTCACGGACGGACATACTGGTACAGAGACGCAGGTATTTCAGTCACAGACGGGCATACTGGTACAGAGGCGCGCGTATTTCAGTCACGGACGGACATACTGGTACAGAGGTGCACGTATTTCAGTCACATACGGGCATACTGGTACAGAGGCGCAAGTATTTCAGTCACGGATGGGCATACTGGTACAGAGGCGCACGTATTTCAGTCACGGACGGACATACTGGTACAGAGGCGCACGTATTTCAGTCACGGACGGACATACTGGTACAGAGGCGCACGTATTTCAGTCACGGACGAACATACTGGTACAGAGGCGCACGTATTTCAGTCACGGACGGACATACTGGTACAGAGCCGCACGTATTTCAGTCACGGACGGACATACTGGTACTGTGGCGCACGTATTTCAGTCACGGACTGGCATACTGGTACTGAGGCGCACGTATTTCAGTCACGGACGGACGGGCATACTGGTACAGAAGCACACGTATTTCAGTCACGGATGGGCATACTGGTACTGAGGTGCACGTATTTCAGTCACGGACGGACATACTGGTACAGAGGCGCACGAATTTCAGTCACAGACGGGCATACTGGTACAGAGGCGTACGTATTACTGTCACGGACGGACATACTGGTACAGAGACGCAGGTATTTCAGTCACAGACGGGCATACTGGTACAGAGGCGCGCGTATTTCAGTCACGGACGGACATACTGGTACAGAGGTGCACGTATTTCAGTCACATACGGGCATACTGGTACAGAGGCGCAAGTATTTCAGTCACGGATGGGCATACTGGTACAGAGGCGCACGTATTTCAGTCACGGACGGACATACTGGTACAGAGGCGCACGTATTTCAGTCACGGACGGACATACTGGTACAGAGGCGCACGTATTTCAGTCACGGACGAACATACTGGTACAGAGGCGCACGTATTTCAGTCACGGACGGACATACTGGTACAGAGCCGCACGTATTTCAGTCACGGACGGGCATACTGGTACAGAGGCGCACGTATTTCAGTCACGGACGGGCATACTGGTACAGAGGTGCACGTATTTCAGTCACGGGCGGACATACTGGTACAGAGGAGCAGGTATTTCAGTCACGGACGGGCATACTGGTCTGGTACAGAGGCGCAGGTATTTCAGTCACGGACGGACATACTGGTACTGTGGCGCACGTATTTCAGTCACGGACTGGCATACTGGTACTGAGGCGCACGTATTTCAGTCACGGACGGACGGGCATACTGGTACAGAAGCACACGTATTTCAGTCACGGATGGGCATACTGGTACTGAGGTGCACGTATTTCAGTCACGGACGGACATACTGGTACAGAGGCACACGTGTTTCAGTCACGGACGGGCATACTGGTACAGAGGTACACGTATTTCAGTCACGGACGGGCATACTGGTACAGAGGGGCACGTATTTCAGTCACGGACGTGCATACTGGTACAGAGGAGCACGTATTTCAGTCACGGATGGACGGGCATACTGGTACAGAGGCACAATTATTTCAGTCACGGACGGACATACTGGTACAGAGGCGCAAGTATTTCAGTCACGGACGGACATACTGGTACAGAGGCGCACGTATTTCAGTCAAGGACGGACGGGCATACTGGTACAGAGGCGCACGTATTTCAGTCACGGACGGACCGGCATACTGGTACAGAGGCGCGCGTATTTCAGTCACGGACGGACATACTGGTACAGAGGCACACGTATTTCAGTCACGGACGAACATACTGGTACAGAGGCGCAAGTATTTCAGTCACGGACTGGCATACTGGTACTGAGGCGCACGTATTTCAGTCACGGACGGACGGGCATACTGGTACAGAAGCACACGTATTTCAGTCACGGATGGGCATACTGGTACTGAGGTGCACGTATTTCAGTCACGGACGGACGGACATACTGGTACAGAGGCACACGTGTTTCAGTCACGGACGGGCATACTGGTACAGAGGTAAACGTATTTCAGTAACGGACGGGCATACTGGTACAGAGGGGCACGTATTTCAGTCACGGACGTGCATACTGGTACAGAGGAGCACGTATTTCAGTCACGGATGGACGGGCATACTGGTACAGAGGCACAAGTATTTCAGTCACGGACGGACATACTGGTACAGAGGCGCAAGTATTTCAGTCACGGACGGACATACTGGTACAGAGGCGCACGTATTTCAGTCAAGGACGGACGGGCATACTGGTACAGAGGCGCACGTATTTCAGTCACGGACGGACCGGCATACTGGTACAGAGGCGCGCGTATTTCAGTCACGGACGGACATACTGGTACAGAGGCACACGTATTTCAGTCACTGACGAACATACTGGTACAGAGGCGCAAGTATTTCAGTCACGGACGGACATACTGGTACAGAGGCGCAAGTATTTCCGTCACGGACGGACATACTGGTACAGAGGCGCACGTATTTCAGTCACGGACGGACATACTGGTACAGAGGCGCACGTATTTCAGTCACGGACGGACATACTGGTACAGAGGCGCACGTATTTCAGTCACAGACGGGCATACTGGTACAGAGGCGCGCGTATTTCAGTCACGGACGGACATACTGGTACAGAGGCACACGTATTTCAGTCACGGACGAACATACTGGTACTGAGGTGCACGTATTTCAGTCACGGACGGACTGACGTACTGGTACAGAGGCACACGTGTTTCAGTCAGGAACGGGCATACTGGTACAGAGGTAAACGTATTTCAGTCACGGACGGGCATACTGGTACAGAGGGGCACGTATTTCAGTCACGGACGTGCATACTGGTACAGAGGAGCACGTATTTCAGTCACGGATAGACGGGCATACTGGTACAGAGGCACAAGTATTTCAGTCACGGACGGACATACTGGTACAGAGGCGCAAGTATTTCAGTCACGGACGGACATACTGGTACAGAGGCGCACGTATTTCAGTCAAGGACGGACGGGCATACTGGTACAGAGGCGCACGTATTTCAGTCACGGACGGACCGGCATACTGGTACAGAGGCGCGCGTATTTCAGTCACGGACGGACATACTGGTACAGAGGCACACGTATTTCAGTCACTGACGAACAAACTGGTACAGAGGCGCAAGTATTTCAGTCACGGACGGACATACTGGTACAGAGGCGCAAGTATTTCCGCCACGGACGGACATACTGGTACAGAGGCGCACGTATTTCAGTCACGGACGGGCATACTGGTACAGAGGCACACGTATTTCAGTCACGGACGGGCATACTGGTACAGAGGCGCACGTATTTCAGTCACGGACGGGCATACTGGTACAGAGGCACACGTATTTCAGTCACGGACGGACAAACTGGTACAGAGGCGCAAGTATTTCAGTCACGGACGGACATACTGGTACAGAGGCGCGCGTATTTCAGTCACGGACGGACATACTGGTACAGAGGCGCGCGTATTTCAGTCACGGACGGGCATACTGGTACAGAGGCGCACGTATTTCAGTCACGGACGGACATACTGGTACAGAGGCGCGCGTATTTCAGTCACGGACGGGCATACTGGTACTGAGGCGCGCGTATTTCAGTCACGGACGGACATACTGGTGCAGAGGCGCACGTATTTCAGTCACGGACGGGCATACTGGTACAGAGGCGCACGTATTTTAGTCACGGACGGGCATACTGGTACAGAGGCGCACATATTTCAATCACGGACGAACGGACATACTGGTATACAGAGGCGCAAGTATTTCAGTCACGGACGGACATACTGGTACAGAGGCGCACGTATTTCAGTCACGGACGGACATACTGGTACAGAGGCGCACGTATTTCAGTCACAGACGGGCATACTGGTACAGAGGCGTACGTATTACTGTCACGGACGGACATACTGGTACAGAGACGCAGGTATTTCAGTCACAGACGGGCATACTGGTACAGAGGCGCGCGTATTTCAGTCACGGACGGACATACTGGTACAGAGGTGCACGTATTTCAGTCACATACGGGCATACTGGTACAGAGGCGCAAGTATTTCAGTCACGGATGGGCATACTGGTACAGAGGCGCACGTATTTCAGTCACGGACGGACATACTGGTACAGAGGCGCACGTATTTCAGTCACGGACGGACATACTGGTACAGAGGCGCACGTATTTCAGTCACGGACGAACATACTGGTACAGAGGCGCACGTATTTCAGTCACGGACGGACATACTGGTACAGAGCCGCACGTATTTCAGTCACGGACGGGCATACTGGTACAGAGGCGCACGTATTTCAGTCACGGACGGACATACTGGTACAGAGGCGCACGTATTTCAGTCACGGACGGACATACTGGTACAGAGGCGCACGTATTTCAGTCACGGACGGACATACTGGTACAGAGGCGCACGTATTTCAGTCACGGACGGACATACTGGTACAGAGGCGCACGTATTTCAGTCGCGGACGGACATACTGGTACAGAGGCGCACGTATTTCAGTCGCGGACGGACATACTGGTACAGAGGCGCACGTATTTCAGTCACGGACGGGCACCCTGGTAGAACTACCATCCTTCAGATGGATAACGTTTTCATATGCAATCATTCGACACCCACATTTGGGATTCGAACCTACAGTGGTGAGGGGAAAGGTATTTGAAGTCAGCTACAATACTCATTCGACCCCCATATACCGGTTGTAACAAACATATAAGTTATAATTGTTTTCCGTTGGACTGGTAATCCAGGGATCGCAGGTTCGAACAGTCTTTCAGGTGGGACTTTAAGCCGAGGTCTCGTGTCGGTGCTTTACACCGTGCACGTAAAAGAAGCTGAGGAGATTCTGGAACGGGTCTCTACTATCCTCCAAATATCTAAAATGACTAATCTCTTCAGGAGGCGTTGCCCATATGGGCAACTGGTAGTGAAGATAAATAAACGTAAACCACACTAATTGTTTTCTTTATTTTGGGGTAATTTCACTTCAGAAAGTGCAGCAACAATAATGAGCAAAAGGCTTAATGGGCAAGTAAGTCAGGTGTACAATGTGTATGTTAGTATAATGAAATCGCGGGTTTCACAAATATTTTCTCTAAGATAAGATTTACAAAAGTGCTATCTTTAAATTTTACAACATTGGATTTGCTGTCGACAAGTTATTAAAAGGGTACTGGTTCTAGACACAATCACTAAATGAACCAGGTATCACGCTGCACTAGATATTGACACAACACTAAAGTATAAAACTAATATTTATTTCAAGAAATTCATTCAATTGTCCATACTCAAGTATCTGTATTTGATCCGATAGTTAATACAGTCAAACCCGTGTTAGTGGCCACCTCTATTAAGCAACATTAAGCAGCCAGTTTTCAGATTTCCAATATCTTGTATAATAATACATTTGAGCTCTATTAAAACAGACACATGTGCTAAGCAGCCACTTTTTGCGATTCCCTTGGCTGGCTGCCTAATAGAGGTTTGACTGTATAATACATACTGGCAGTGTTTATGTTGTTATTATCAATGGTAATATCATGTGACACTATCTTGTACAGTTATGAACACATAATCCCGTAAATGAACATGACAACTATTAGCAACCATGCATCAATCAATTACAGGGGGGGGGGGGTCGTGAAGAAGTGGTTACGGTCCTTGACTTCAAATCACTAGCCTCTCCTCGTATGTTCGAATACCACTGATGGTGTCTCGAATTATTGCAAGAGAGGATCCTATCCAGCATGCTTGTTAAAGGTTGGTGGTTCTACCCGGGTGTCCGTCCTTGAAGGGACAGGGTCACGTGGGACTCCATCCACCAATACTATCTGGAGAGTCACCGTATAACTTAAGCTGTTGTAGCGACGTAGCCTGGGTTCCAGTCGGTTGGCTTTTCACTTTTTTACGTCTGGCAAACCGTTTATACAAATTTATCTTAGCTCGATTGCGAAACAAGTTCTTTCAACTTATATTAATCGCTCTCGAGACCTCATTCAGGATGGAATCCATCGCCACGAGGGATAGAGAAGAGGCATGTGGAATTTAAATGCATTGCCTAAGAGCACAATCGTAACGGCTCCAGCGAGGCTCGAACTCCAGACCTTTCACACCTGAAGCGAATGCGCTACCACTGCGCTATCACGCCTTCCACCGTTGATATTATTACAAACGCAATACGGCTCATTAATGGTTTTGATGTTAATAAATATGACGGACAAGGCAAAATATATATCAACGCCCCTTCCTAGGCTAACAAACAAACACACATACTGGGGAAAGGGATAAGACAGTAAATTTCGATTTTTGCGTTTCTTGCTAGTCTCATAGACGATATTATTGCATTTAATTAACCATATATATGATACC
>CM026387.1:22847979-22878563 GCA_014843695.1 Archivesica marissinica
CACGCGGCATTGTTAGTTGTTGTCTAACTTGCACCATCATGCCACTGTGATATCACCGGATTCCGCACGCGGCATTGTTATCTTGTGTCATTGCACCATCATGCCACTGTGATATTACCGGATTCCGCACGCGGCATTGTTAGTTGTTGTCTAACTTGCACCATCATGCCACTGTGATATCACCGGATTCCGCACGCGGCATTGTTATCTTGTGTCATTGCACCATCATGCCACTGTAACATAACCCGGATTCCACTCGCGCCATTGTTATTGTTGTTTCCCGTGCAGCATCGGGTCACGGTGATATTCGTTCGCGGCATTGTTATTGGTTAAGTTCGCATGTCTACATCTGTATGTAACTGCATAAATAATTTATCTTAAACATCCATACATTCAGAAATCCGACGATATCTAAGCACCCATACACCCGACGTTATCTGAGCAATCATATATCCGACGATATCTGAGCCATCATATATCCGACGATATCTAAGCACCCATACACCCGACGTTATCTGAGCCATCATATATCCGACGATATCTGAACCATCATATATCCGACGATATCTAAGCACCCATATACCCGACGTTATCTGAGCCATCATATATCCGACGTTATCTGAGCACCCATACACACGACGTTATCTGAGCCATCATATATCCGACGTTATCTGAGCACCCATACACCCGACGTTATCTGAGCCATCATATATCCGACGTTATCTGAGCAATCATACACCCGACGTTATCTGAGCCATCATATATCCGACGATATCTATGCACCCATACACCCGACGTTATCTGAGCCATCATATATCCGACGTTATCTGAGCCATCATATATCCGACGTTATCTAAGCCATCATATATCGGACGATATCTAAGCCATCATATATCCGACGTTATCTGAGCCATCATATATCCGACGTTATCTGAGCCATCATATATCCGACGTTATCTGAGCCATCATATATCCGACGATATCTGAGCCATCATATATCCGGGGTATCTAAGCACCCATACACCCGACGTTATCTGAGCACCCATACACCCGACGTTATCTGAGCCATCATATATCCGACGATATCTGAGCCATCATATATCCGACGTTATCTGAGCACCCAATCACCCGACGTTATCTGAGCAATCATACACCCGACGTTATCTGAGCACCCATTCACCCGACGTTATCTGAGCCATCATATATCCGACGTTATCTGAGCAATCATATATCCCACGATATCTCAGCAATCATATATCCCACGATATCTGAGCAATCATACACCCGACGTTATCTGAGCCATCATATATCCGACGTTATCAGAGCCATCATATATCCGACGTTATCTGAGCAATCATACACCCGACGTTATCTGAGCAATCATATATCCGACGTTATCTACAGAAATAAATTAAAACATTCAGAAGATAATCACGTACCATTAATATTGAGCAGTACATCCTGACACATGTCATTCTGGCATTTAATACGTTACTATTGTCACTTTATATTAATGTGTAATAATAAACATACATATGTAATCACAGCTCTGCTCTGGTTTACGTAGTTGTCGTCACTGTCGGGTGCACACACACACACATCGGTTGCACACATGAGCGACCCCTCAGAATGCAGATACACCGATATAGACTTTCAAAATTGGAAATACCCCAAATTCACCTATCCTAATGGTGTATACACATATATTAAGGCCAAGCTACGTCTCCGATCCTGTCCAGTGACTTATAACGGCATGCACATAGTGTTACGATGTGAACTCGGCGAGGCTCTCCGGACGTAATCACCGCAACAACAAAGTCTTAATACTATTTAATTACATCTAAGAGCCGACAATATAACAAACACAGAGACGCTAGTCTCAATAGTAACCAACCAGGCTGGCAGGCTCTCTCCCTCTAAGCTGTCCGAGATGGTTTTATAGACAATTGTTGACAATTTGGCATGGAATATCAAATAGACTTGATCACACGATCATGCGTTTCCATGACCCTGTGACCCCGTCCGTGTCTACTGCTAGAGATAGTGCAACACCTCTGCAAACCACGCATTAATTCCGGCTTGCACCAGTCAATTCATTGTGTGTACGCTGCTTAGTAAGCACTCTATCACCACATGTCTGGCGAAATCCCATATGATGGTTGCGTGATCCAAACAATGGAATTCCCCATCCATTTTATCAAGTGCAGACATGTATATCATATGTCCCCAACAAAGGACATACCGCACACACACTGAAAAGACTGTCCTATAATATAATCATACATGTTTAAATAATTATATTAAGAGAGTCATCAAACATAAGGTAATTAATCAATACACATGTATATAGGCGTAAGGCAAAAGGTAACTATGTTACATCATCCTGTAATCAGCTTGCTCATGTGTACAGTGGAGCCGATAGGCCAAGCTACGTCTCCGATCCTGTCCAGTGACTTATAACGGCATGCACATAGAACATCATCCTGTAATCAGCTTGCTCATGTGTACAGTTGAGCCGATGGAATGGAGAAGCACGCCAAGCTGACACAAACCATGGATGTTGTTATAGAGGTGTGTTGCCTTGATAATTGGTTTAAGCTTGGGACCTTTTCTCAGCCCCAAGTTGTGAGTTGGCACTCTTCCTCAAGTAACCATCTTAGTCAGCCAATAATAATGCAGCTTTGGTGATCTCATGCTGTATGTGGGAGTCATCATAGCCCAGTGGTAGCGCACTCGCTTCAAGCCTTTAGTTCAATCTGCTGGAGCCGTTACGGTTGTGCCCTTAGGCAAGGAATTTAAATTCCACGTTGCCTCTTCTCTCTCCCTCGTGGCGATGGATTCCATCAGGAATGAGGTATCGAGAGTGATTAATATAAGTTGTAAGGACTTGTTTCAAAATCGAGCTAAACATAAATGTGCATACGCCAAACTAAATACATGCACATCAGAACTTTGATTGCCTCATATTTCAGGTCTGCTTTGGAAGCCAACTTGTCTTACTGGACTTAACCATGACGTTGCTAATAGATGGACCGTAACTAATGTTGCTAGAACGTGTGGCCTGACCCGTTTGCCTTTATTTAATGTGTCATGTTTTGTATTCACATGTATATATATGTAAAACGAATTGAGCAATAAAATATAATTAAACTAAACTAGATGATCGTATCGATAACACATATTTCTTAGTCGATCATCTATATATTTAGCACAAGCAACGGGGCCCTCATTGATACAAGACAGCAACTGTTACGTTGATCACATACATCTTTAGAGGACTGCATACCATCATGATATGTCCGCCATGTCTTGCACCATCCTAGCTATTTTATGTACAGTAATCGGCTTGAAGTCATGGTGAAGTGAGAGTTCTCCTTCGACATCAGACGATACCATCAGTAAGTCAGCGCTGGTATTGTTATGTTTGTTGATTCCCCACAGAGTTACCGCTTCCTTCTTCCTGGTGACATGAATTATCGCCACATCGCCACCGCCTACTCACTTTGTCTGGCCTATTGTAGCATTGTTCTAGTGCATGGTCAAAGGGCAGTCTACATTTCCTCGGCCTACAACCCACATTACATATCACTTTTCTATTTCAGTAAATATATGTAGCTTTATAAATAGTAGTACGTTGACATTTACGGTTTAGGCCGTTTTCGCTTAAATTTTCAAATGATAAACTTTACACCCTTCTATGACAACACCTCCGCTAAACAACACTAGGCATGCAATTCAGAACAGCTGTATAGCATCTCCAACTGTTTAGAAAATATAGTTATGTCGGAAGTAGCACTAGTTATTTAAACAAGGGAGTTGTCATTTTCGGGATGTTCGCCCCGGAATTTGGCACAGATCCCATATTGTTCCGTAGGTACTATGTACTATTCCGTCAGTACCAGTTGAGTTATCCTCTCCTAGAGTATGTACATATATGTCGCTTACAATCAAACCTACCTGAAGCAGCCAGCCAAGGGAATCACAGAAAATGGCTGCTTAGCACATGTGGCTTTTATGTGGCATAATGTATAATAAAACAACATATTGAGAATCTGGAAACTGGCTGCTCAATACAGATTGGTTGCTTAATACAGATGACCACTAGCACAGATTTGACTGTACTTTCAACGTATTTATTATGGATCAATATCGTGGAAATTTGAAGCTTTAATGCACCATATAGTTGTTTCAAGATGTATTGTGTCTATTGTAACGTGGTTTCCCTTCAAAAAGTGTGTGAGTTATTTTTGCGACCAAAACACACCAAGCACAATCACTGAAAACATGTTTGAACTCGTTCTACATACCATATGTACAAAAACTGTAAGAAGAACTAGATAAAAACTGTGTAAGCAACTGACATAAACTATTCATTCCTTATGGTCGATATGGTGTACAATTAATACTTTTCATCGTACGAGAGTTTAGAGGAAATGTGTTGTATTGTACGTGTCAATAGTTTGATAAGAACGTACGGGTCAATAGACAATTGTTTATAACTTTTTATTCGGGCTTGACCAATGGAAAGTCAGTGTTTTCGGACTCGTGGTCACTACGAAATGCATTATCAGTTCTAGCTTGCACCTCAAAGTTACACAATCAAATTTTCTTTTTCGTATAATAGCAAGTGTAATTAATTCAAAAATCAAATTTTATATTAATGATATACTAAAACGATTCATACATTTACAATATACGATGGATAACATCTCCTCACGGCTTTCGGTGATTTTCATAGATGTAACGAAGCTGGGATATCTGGATAATAGATATATCGTTTCCCAATATGCGCAATTTCGCTGCTGTTTCAAGCCTTGCAAAGTGTACATTATCTAGTTTTGAACGTATATAATTATTGTAATCGTAAATACATGAGAGCAGAATTTGGACTCGTGTGAAGTCCTACGCATGCCACTGAGGGGAACGTTGAGATACGTTGTGTGGGGCATAGCTTATCAGATCTGTTTTGTCTATACGTCATGTTCTTTCGGTGAAGTGGTTAAAATCCAGATGCATAAAAGGATTTAGCAGTAGTACTGTACATATCATGTTGAACGATTGTTGTTAAATGTGTATCGTGGTGTTGTGTGCAATGTTGTATGCTATATTCCCGATTATCGATCGTAATAAATCCATCCATAGCCAGGATAATAAATCCATAGCCAGGATAATAAATCCATAGCCAGGGTAATAAATCCATAGCCATGATAATAAATCCATAGCCAGGATAATAAATCCATAGCCAGGGTAATAAATCCATAGCCATGATAATAAATCCATAGCCAGGATAATAAATCATAGCCAGGATAATAAATCCATAGCCAGGATAATAAATCCATAGCCAGGGTAATAAATCCATAGCCAGGATAATAAATCCATAGCCAGGATAATAAATCCATAGCCAGGGTAATAAATCCACAGCCATGATAATAAATCCATAGCCAGGATAATAAATCCATAGCCAAGGTAACAAATCCATAGCCAGGATAATAAATCCATAGCCAGCATAATAAATCCATAGCCAGGATAATAAATCCATAGTCAGGATAATAAATCCATAGCCAGGATAATAAATGCATAGCCAGGGTAAGAAATCCATAGCCAGGGTAATAAATCCATAGCATAAATCCATAGCCAGGATAATAAATCCATAGCCAGGATAATAAATCATAGCCAGGATAATAAATCCATAGCCAGGATAATAAATCCATAGCCAGGGTAATAAATCCATAGCATAAATCCATAGCCACGGTAATACATCCATATCCAGGGAAATAAATCCATAGTCAGGATAATAAATTCATAGCCAGTGTAATAAATCCATAGCCAGGATAATAAATCCATAGCCATGGTAATACATCCATAGCCAGGGTAATAAATCCATAGACAGGATAATAAATTCATAGCCAGGGTAATAAATCCATAGCCAGGATAATAAATCCATAGCCAGGGTAATAAATCCATAGCCATGATAATAAATCCATAGCCAGGATAATAAATCCATAGCCAGGATAATAAATCCATAGCCAGGATAATAAATCCATAGCCAGGGTAATAAATCCATAGCATAAATCCATAGCCAGGGTAATAAATCCATAGCCAGGGTGCTTCGCTACTGGCAAACAGATATTATGTTTGGTATTTGTTTTGAAAAGTCAACGGCATATGTAAATATTATATGTGTCCCTATTGAACAAGAGTGTCTATAAGACTAAATAATCTACTGCTATACCAATTCATTATTTAGTCATAATTTTACAAATTCAAGTTTCTGTTTCTAAGCATCGTAATTGGACACATATTTAATAAAAATAAGCGTTTTGACCGTGCTTTTTGTTGTCTAGTTGCATTCAAAGTATTAAAGCAATACTCCATAACGAACCTTTTAACATTTAAACCTCTAGGTTTGGGGAAGTCATGATATCAGTGGTAGCCCTTCCGCTTCAGGTGTTAGAGGCCCTGAGTTCGCGACCAGCTGTAGCCGTTACGATTATGCCCTTTGGCAAGGCATTTAGATTTCACACTGCCTCTTCTCTCTCCCTCAATGCGAAGGATGCAAGAAGTCTCTAGAGCCATTAGGGTCAACATAAATGCGCAAAGCATCATGTTTATCCTGAATAACAACATTTTGCTTTGCGTTTATTTATCATCGCTATGTGTTGCCAGTACGAACGATGCATCCTGAAGAGTAATTTTAGATCGTCGCCCATAGTATTTTAAACCATAAGTCGGGGCCTCAATTCCCCAATTTATAAAACGATGATTACTACCAATGTAGACAGATATTCAAAGATACATGTATCACACTAAGCACTAAATACTCACCTGATTTAATGTCCTTGTTTAATGTGCAATAGTCGGTTGGCATGAACACAGTGATAAAAAACAACATGACTGAGATAGTTACACCGTAACTGGCAATACACCTGCTTATTGCATAGCAGGGTCGATTGGAGCCACGTTTGTTGTCATATGAAGTGTATAGAGGATTTAAAGAAAGTGAAATTTCAATAATTATAGTTAAACACTGTCTATTAGTTTAAATGCTAAAATGTGCATAGTGTCTCAAATGTTTTAATAATTCTACAGCTGATGTTGTCATTAGTTTTCGTAACTGGTCGAAGACATTATTGACAAGATTACATTCAGTTTAACTAAAGTGTTTTGCCATAGAAGTTTAAATTCGCTCGATATCGAAACAGGTTTCTTCTGTAGAATTATTGACTAGTTTACAGTCATAGTAAATTATTGAAATGGTTGCTTAGTCATACAGGTTTAGCTTCGATCGATTGCGAAACAAGGTACTTTTCAATGTATGAGGAGTCATATTACAATGCTGTTTACATTGCCTTATTTTGTCATTGACCTTGTCATGAATGTATACGATATAGTTATCACAATATAATACGGCACCCGATTGATATATGATACGGCACCCGTCCGACATATGATACGGAACCCGTATGGTATATAATACGGCACCCGATTGATATATGATACGGCACCCGTCCGACATATGATACGGAACACGTATGGTATATAATACGGCACCCGATTGATATATGATACGGCACCCGTCCGACATATGATACGGCATCCGTCCGATATAGGCTAATGCAAGCGTCCACTAACCGGAACGATATACCGCTTACAGTGAATAGATTACTATGTATATAATCCTAACCTTGTATACTGGAATTTCTTTGATACAATAATACTCATAAAACTCAGTGATAACTTTTGAGTTACATTCGAATCTCCAGCATAGAGTGATTGTATATATGTGTATCAATGATGCAAATGTATCTTTGATACTACAACTTGTGAATTAGTCTTGAAAGTCAACCGGATGTATGTACTGAGAATACAACTTGTGGACTATTTGTGATTAAATCAGCATTTTGTTTATAATGATTATATCATTAAATGCAATTCATGGACTAAAGTGTTTAATACGCAGTAAAGATTACATTCCCTAAATATATATTAAATTGTATCAACAATATATATAAATACACTTACTGAAACTAGTGCATAATACTCTGGGAGATGCATAGGAGATGCGCGCGCGGACATCCTTGTTCGACCCCCCGTCTGACCATAATAACATTAACAGTCTTTCAGATGGAAAGTTAAACCGAGTTCTCGTGTCGGTGCTTTACACCATGCACGTAATATAACCAGAGGAGACACAGGAATCCTCCATAAATCTAAAATGACAAATCTCTTCAGGAGGCGTCGCTCATATGGACAACCGGTAGCGACGATAAATAAACGTAAAACACACACATTACATCCTGTGACATTAGTTGTTATTGTGACTGTCTTTTATAACTCCTTATTGATTGGCAATGTACACCGATATGTTTTTATTATATTGAATGTTGTACATTGATGTGACGTAAACTCGTTAATAACGAATATAATCTACATACAAGGCTGTTCATACTTAAAGCGGAAGCAATATGTATGTTATTATTATGTATATGTAACAAACAGCATGTCCACAAACAATTACACTCTACTCAGCACTATATATGTTCTACTTAAACATATTCAAATTATATACATTTACATCGGAAACGAAAATAACATTACACATTTAGACATTAAAATGAAAATATATAATTAATGAACACACCGTGCCCAGCTCCCGTGGTATACACCGACCTATTGAACAATACTCTCCGGGTTCACAGCGGTATTCCGACAACCGCGTTTGCACACTGGGGTCGGTGATTCTTTGTGAGAACCCTCGTCCATGTACTGTAATTGGTGGGTGCATCGCAAAAAATAATCACCTAATTACAAAGTAATGCATATACAAGCACCTAAAAATAAGTGTGGATATTGTGTGGTTTCACCAACATACTCATGCGGCCACCGTCGCCGAGTTATTAAAGTCATTTACTTCAAATCACTTGCACCAATCCGTTACGTGTAGGTTCGAATCCGAATGCATATCAAATTCTTTAAAGTGAGGAAATTACCCAGCTGATTTTTACTAGGGTGCTTGTCCGTAATAATCGATGGGTAGTCTACAACTACACGATGGGTAGTCTAAAACTACACAATGGATAGTCTACAACTACACGTTGGGTAGTCTACAACTACACAATGGATAGTCTACAACTACACGTTGGGTAGTTTACAACTACACGTTGGGTAGTTTACAACTACACGTTGGGTAGTTTACAACTACACGGTGGATAGTCTACAACTACACGGTGGATAGTCTACAACTACACAGTGGATAGTCTACAACTACACGGTGGGTAGTGTACAACTACACGTTGGGTAGTTTACAACTACACGGTGGATAGTCTACAACTACACGGTGGATAGTCTACAACTACACGGTGGATAGTCTACAACTACACGGTGGATAGTCTACAACTACACGGTGGGTAGTGTACAACTACACGGTGGATAGTCTACAACTACACGGTGGATAGTCTACAACTACACAATGGATAGTCTACAACTACACAATGGATAGTCTACAACTACACGGTGGATAGTCTACAGCTACACGTTGGGTAGTCAACAAACACACGGTGGATACACTGTAGAAAATAATGTTCACAGTTTGCATACATTGATAACACCTTTTCCTGTGACAGTTTTAAAACACCAACACACGTCACAGGTTTTGCTTTGGAGCATGTAATATGTTTCCAACAACAACAACAACAACAACATCACCATACATGTTCCAAAGCAAAACACCTCCAAAACTATACAAGACACATGTGTTGATTTAATGGAACACGTTCCAACAATTCACAGGTGGTAATTAGACGGGCCTCAATTCGTTCGGATGATATTGTATATCCTATTTGCGTCCATATAACCATCATTCAAGCTTTCGTATATTGATTCATCAGCAATGGTTCGATTTTGTGTACGCACATCCTCTGTAGCCATATCTGGTGGTGCATTAATGTCCGAGTGGAACGCTCCGTTTACACGAGTTGACGATACTCTTCTGAAAAACATACTACACATATGTACATTGGTTTGGATTCAAAGTTTGAAATATTCATTGGTTATATTTTAGATAACAAACCGTGATCGCCCTTTTGTTTTATTGCAAAGAATGATAAGATATCTAGTATTCTATTAATCCTATCTTCTGATAGACAAAATGAACATTTAGAGATTTATGTGTGTCTTACGTTTATTTATTTATCGTCGCTACCGGTTGCCCATATGAGCGACGCCTCCTGAAGAGATTAGTCATTTTAGATTTTTGGAGGATAGTGCAATGATACAGACAGAGACCCATTCAAGTCTCCTCTGGTTCATTTACGTGCACGGTGTAAAGCACCAAGACACGAGACCTCGGTTTAAACGTCCCATCTGAAAGACTGTTAATTATATTAGGGTCAGACGGGGGGTCGAACCTGCGATCCCTGGATTACCAGTCCAGTTATCTAGTATAATTGTAGCATATTATTTATATAACCCACATCTGCCTAAACAAGCGAACATATTAATAAGTTTATGTAGAACAATATATTATTGTTAGAACCCATTACTTAATCTACAGCTACGTATTAGTATGTGACATTTTGATACATTAATCTGTGACTTACCTGTTGCTATTAGAGTTACCTGAAATATATATAATACAGTACTAAATTACAGCATGTGTTGTGAAAAGAATGATGTTGCTAGTATGTCAGTAAACCTCAACACATACTTTTGTCGTGTAGCGAAAGATGTTACTAGTATGTCAGTAAACCTCAACACATACTTTTGTCGTGTAGCGAAAGATGTTACTAGTATGTCAGTAAACCTCAACACATACTTTTGTCGTGTAGCGAAAGATGTTACTAGTATGTCAGTAAACCTCAACACATACTGTTGTCGTGTAGCGAAAGATGTTACTAGTATGTCAGTAAACATCAACACATACTTTTGTCGTGTAGCGAAAGATGTTACTAGTATGTCAGTAAACCTCAACACATACTTTAGTCGTGTAGCGAAAGATGTTACTAGTATGTCAGTAAACCTCAACACATACTTTTGCCGTGTAGCGAAAGATGTTACTAGTATGTCAGTAAACCTCAACACATACTTTAGTCGTGTAGCGAAAGATGTTACTAGTATGTCACATATACCTCGGTATGACACATATACCCCGGTATGACACATATACCCCGGTATGACACATATACCCCGGTATGACACATATACCCCGGTATGACATATATACCCCGGTATGACACATATACCCCGGTATGACTTATATATATTGTGTTTTGTTTGCTGTTGTGTTTTATCTCGCAACAATAGCTTAATTATGTCATATGGCGGCTCTCCAGATATTACTGACGTAGAAATACCAGGGTGTCATATCGAGCAGTATGTTAGGCACGGCACGTACGGGAAACGTCAACTGGGTAACCTCCTCACATGAAAGAATTAGTCGTCACAAAGGGTGGTTCGAATCCACAGCAGTGAGAAGGAAGCTATTTGAAGTCATCATATCGATCTTACTAACTATTCGGTCACGGAGGAGCCTCTCTGTGGTCTTCCTCCACAACGTATTACTGAAAAGAAAGACGCTACCTAACATTAACCCCAAGGTCAGACACAAATCAAACAAATCGAAAACTACTTTTTGAAATGAGTTTGTTTCATATACATTGTAATATAAACTTAGAATAACATACGAAGTGCAGCCTTGCTTCTTCTCAGTAAGACTGTAACACAAGTTGCGTAGCACGCCATTACTAGCGTGATAGCTCCCATGCAGGCTGCTACTATAACAGCAGTTGTATCCATGCTACTACTAATAGGGCATACGCTTGATCCTAAAATATAGTAAATTCATTACTATTAAAATTATATACAACTGTGTATTAAATTCAAACTGTGCACATTGTCAGCTAATTGCACATGCATTACATGTGGTTTTCTGCAATATATGTGCTTAAAATAACATGTTCCAAATCAATACTCGTATTTCTATAAAATCCTTGCTGAATAGCTCATTAATCTCTGAATTTAGCTGTATTTTCTATGTAAAATAGCATACAGGCATTGTATATGAACAGCACGATAGGTTCTAATATATGTGCATGTTCTAATATATGTACATGTTCTAATATATGTGCATGTTCTAATATGTGTACATGTTCTAATATATATGCATGTTCTAATATATGTGCATGTTCTAATATATGTACATGTAATGTATTTTCAATCAATTTTGTTTTTCAAATTCCGACAATTCCTAGAATGTTCAATGAGTTCCCAGAACAGAAAGCACACACAAGTATTACTGGGCAATGTGGTGTAATCATAATAATGTAGCGTTGCTTTAATAATGCATGCGAAATTTAACTTATTTGTGGATGTGCAATTTGGGTTTTAAAGAGTAGTGGTAAGCACTATTGAGTGAATACATTTGCAACAGTGTAAACCAGTTCTTGGCATACGTATACAGACGCTACATAATTGTATTGAATGAATACATTTGCAACAGTGTAAACCAGTTCTTGGCATACGTATACAGACGCTACATAATTGTATTGAATGAATACATTTGCAACAGTGTAAACCAGTTCTTGGCATACGTATACAGACGCTACATAATTGTATTGAATGAATACATTTGCAACAGTGTAAACCAGTTCTTGGCATACGTATACAGACGCTACATAATTGTATTGAATGAATACATTTGCAACAGTGTAAACCAGTTCTTGGCATACGTATACAGACGCTACATAATTGTATTGAATGAATACATTTGCAACAGTGTAAACCAGTTCTTGGCATACGTATACAGACGCTACATAATTGTATTGAATGAATACATTTGCAACAGTGTAAACCAGTTCTTGGCATACGTATACAGACGCAACATAATTGTATTGAGTGAATACATTTACAACAGTGTAAACCAGTTCTTGGCATACGTATACAGACGCTACATAATTGTATTGAATGAATACATTTGCAACAGTGTAAACCAGTTCTTGGCATACGTATACAGACGCAACATAATTGTATTGAGTGAATACATTTGCGACAGTGTAAACCAGTTCTTGGCATACGTATACAGACGCTACATAATTGTATTGAATGAATACATTTGCAACAGTGTAAACCAGTTCTTGGCATACGTATACAGACGCAACATAATTGTATTGAGTGAATACATTTGCGACAGTGTAAACAAGTTCTTGGCATACGTATACAGACGCTACATAATTGTATTGAGTGAATACATTTGCGACAGTGTAAACAAGTTCTTGGCATACGTATACAGACGCAACACAATTTTATTAATGGAGAACTGGGTCATAACAATTTAACTGAATAAGCTATTATCTGTATCATACAGTATTAGGTTAAGCATTTGGAAAGTGACGATACGGAATATGTTAAATGTGTATGCAATATGATGCTACAGAACTTTATCCAAACAATATATCATGGGCAATACATGTAGATATTACGCTAGAATCTAGAGGAGTGTACACGGTCAGGTATTTTCAAGGTGCTGATAGTAACAATAACGTTCTATGAATATTTAAACAAAGATTATATGACACTGTTTTACATCATTGGAATGGTCAGAGAGAAGATTGCACTAGAGCACGCACATATACATTGCTTTCTTGTTTATAATATCAACCATTTTTAGATATTATTAATATAGACAACATTAGAAGAGCATATATGCAAGATTAAGAGTCTCAGCCAATAATAGTATGGCACTTTATTCTGGGAGATGGCATAAACCACAATAAAATACCGTATACAGTCAAACCTGTCTTAAGCAGCCAGCCAAGGTAATCACAGAAAGTGGTTGCTTAACACAGGTGGCTGCTTAATAGAGGTCAAATGTATAATAAAACAACATATTGGGAATCTGAAAACTGACTGCTTAATACAGGTTGGCTGCTTAATGGAGGTGACCACTAACACAGGTTTGACTGTATGACCGAATATGCCAGTTATGTAATTTCAAACTAATAAGAAGTACATAACTGGTAAACTAATATTCAACAATAGTCAAACAGCCACGCCTGGTAGACCGTTCTGATGTTTACAGTACTAATACTATTACTTCTAACGTTGGGTATCGAACACGGGGTGCACATGTGGCAAGCACGTGTAACACAATATTCATTTACTTACACGATTTGTTCTGGTGTTGTTATGCTAATAAATTTGAGATTAAAGCAAGAATGAGCGATAGATGCTCGTATGACTTACTAGAGACACACGCCACTCCTTCCAAGTAATAACCATCCACACACAGACACCTTCCGCTATTACATTCAGTATTAGGTCCTTCACATCGATCTTCGTTTATCGTACAATTGTGTCCAAATGGAACTGCTGCAGGGGCTGATAGAAAGCAAGAACATAATCCATATATTGAAAAAGTAACACTATTTTCTTTCTTTTTATTTTTCAAATTATTGCTTGTGTTGTTCTTTCGCAAATAGCGTTTTAAAATATTTTGTTCTTCACACGGGAATATAACTTAATTATCTTGGGCGTAGCGGTTTGCTGTCCGCTAAAGTGTGTCAGTCTCTTCAAAAAAGCATGGAATAATATTACTATGTAAATTGATCATTATTGCATTTAATGCGCTTGGCTAAACTCAGATTGTTTACAATCTTTTAAAATAAAAGTACAATTTCACTCACATATGAATTCAAAATGGCATTTAAAAAACGCAGATATATCAGGCCACCAATCGAATTTCATGTAACAGAAATGCTTAACCCGTTACAAATTCAAACATATATTTCTTTATATTCCTCTGCTTATGGAATTTTATGGTACATTGGAATGAGAAATATAAATGAAAAACATATAGAACGTCAATTAAAGCTGTTATTCCCAGGTATAATATACATCGCACGGTCAATGGAATACAACACTGGTTGCACATGTGAGAATCAATTGTAACAAACTATTCTTAAACAGACATAATTTGTTCTGGTTTTGTTATTAAAGCAAGAATGAGCAATATATGCTCGTATGACTTACTAGAGACACATTCCACTCCGTCCAAATAATAACCATCCACACATAGACACCTTCCGCTATTACATTCAGTATTAGCTCCTTCACATCGATCTTCGTTTATTGTACAATTGTGTCCAAATGGAACTGCTGCAGGGGCTGATAGAAAGTAAGAACATAATCCATATATTGAAAAGGTATCACTGTTTTCTTTCTTTTATTTTTCAAATTATTGCTTGTGTTGTTCTTTCGCAAATAGCGTGTTAAAATATTTTGATCTTGACACGGGAATATAACTTAATTATCATGGGCGTAGCGGTTTGCTGTCCTCTAAGGTGTGTCAGTCTCTTCAATAGCATGGAATAATATTACTAAGTAAGTAAGTAAGTAAATATTTTATTATAGTGACATGTGCATCCGACATTATATATACTACAGATAATAAATATACAAAAAAGCACCCGGCCCAGTGGACCTATATGTCACCTAAAAGAACATGCACCTTATGTACAACTAATACTATTGGTGACGAAATGCATTATATCCTTGTCTGTCCTTTCTTCACAGAACTCAGAAGATTATCCATAGATACCTATTACTATGTGCAACCAAACACACACAAATACATACAGATAATGACTTCAACACACGCAAATACACTAACTAACCTTAGTAGATTTGTTAGAACTATTATGGATGTACTCAACCCCAGACTAACAGTGTGATGTTTAATATGTGTACATATATACAACTTAACACAAACTGAATGACACCTACATTTATTAGCACCAAACAGCTATATACGTATTGCTACTATTTTTAATGATAGTGTATTAATCCGGACACAAAGCAACTACAAATGTAGTATGTACAAAATATGAAATAATCAAAATAAATATATATAATTAAATTAATAAACTGAAACAATGCTGTTAATGAACTATTTTCTTAAATCAAACCAAATAAAATAATCATCCATAGATTTTATACTCAATTATTTGTGGAAACTTACCGGCTGAGTAAATTAAAAGGATTTGCATGCGGCATGGTTCCAGATCAGCAACAGCATTACACTGCATATCTATCTGGATGTATGCTGTATAATATTATGTTGTCTGCTAGTCAACCAAGGACTCGAGTAGTTTGTCTAGCTATACTATTCATATAACAGGCAGCATGGGATATGGCGAAATAGTATACTATTATGTAGTATCTGATCTGATACAAATCATACTATGTTACATGCAAAGATAATATTGTCACCATCTATTCTCAAATTAAATACATACACAAAAAACAAAACAACAAAAAATCAACAACAATGTTAAGTAATTACCCACGAAAACAGGTTAAAGAAAAAGATTATGACACGTGCAAAAAAGTAACGTCAACAATTAAATGTCACAATCAGCATCGTAACTATTAATTAATAAATACATTACCAATAACATATAATTCTCAAAGCATTTACTTCTGACAGATAAAACTCACGGTTAACTCAAGAATGAAAATCCATTCAACAGTATTTGGTCACACACACACGTGACCAAAACAATCATCGAAAACGAAACAATTTCCCTGACCTATAGTCTGTTTCAAATCAATCATAATACAATTAAATAAACAATTGACCTTTCTGCCGATTTTGATTGACAGCTGACGTTAGCCAATCGCATCGCACCATTCGCACGCACCCCCGGCAACGCTTTAGCGCCGCCATTTTGTTAGACAAACAATGCATATTAGACAAACTAGTAACGAGTAGACAAATTTGAAAAGGCGTGAATTTGATCGAAAATACGGGTTTAAAATTGTTTTGATGATGTTGAAAATGTGTAGCTTTGGTGTCTGGGTTAGTTATAGTACAAAATTAGTCGATATCCTGGTGATCGACGTTAAATTCAACCCATTTCAAAATCCTTGGACAAATCTAAAAGTGTGTATATGAACCACAAAATACTAGACAGCTGCTTTAAAAACAATGCATCTATAAAAACACCAACTGACCCCATACTGTCATTCTGTTCTGGTAAACACAGCAATCAAATTTAAGCGTGTCACACTGTTTATTGGAAAGTAATCAACAACTTACCCGACTACTGGTACATCACAGAGATCGCCGACTGATAAAATATCCCGATACTGCTATTATCTGCATGTATATGCTTTATGCAATAAACAAGTTGAATATTGAATTATCAAGATCAAAGTATTGCACATCGGAATTTAGCACTGATTGTGCTAATTGGTCAGTTATAAAATGTGTGCCCATATTTATAATATTGATTACCGAGTCATTGTTTTATCGTTGTCAGACAAACGAGTTATTTAGTAACATTTTAATCAAATCTGATAACGAGTGATCGTGATCTGAAATAAATTACAAATTAATTGCAATTAATTAATGCTGTCTGTCATTGATAATGGTGAAACGATGTAGTTACGGGCTGTGTGACAGTGATAGTAGATATCTAGATCGATTGATAGGTGACGTAAAATTCGTGCCATTTCCGAAACCTAAGACAAATCTGGAAAAATGTCTAAGGTGGATCAAGCTGTGTGGACGACCAAACGACCAGCTAAATACATCCAAAATTAATGCAAACAGATATATTTGCACAAAAGTAAGTTGAAATTAATTTATTTATACAGAATAAAATATTTCCAAAAAATATATTCTGCATTAAAAGATCTACTGTTCACAAGAGATATGTGAGTATAATGGTGATTAAAATTATACATGTGGTTCATACATATTGTCGTGGATGGTGGACTAGGGATCAGATAGTAGTAATAGTACCCATGCATGTGCAGAGCTGTGGGATTCCCATATTAGCTCAGTGAACGTACTGGTGTTCAGTTTATGGGCCTAATAATGTTCGAGTCTTCTAGGAGGCATAGGGTCGAGTCTCTCAAGACGGAAAAATGCAGTTTTTCTCAATGATTAACTTAAATATGTTGCTGGTTTCCAATATGAGAGAGCACCATACTGTACCAGTGTTGAAGTCTTCTTACGTTCTAGTATGCATAGGTCAGAGTCTATCAACAGTACTTTTCTCCATGGTTTAATGATGTAATGTTGCCAGTTTAGTGTATGACATACGTTTAGATTTATAAATGAAACAAAACAAAATAATAGAATTTCCCGCTCTTTTTTCTATTTTCCCATCTCCAAACTTGACTCTTCTCTCTCATATGCTCTTTATTATTTATTTATCAATCCGTGTCACAACTTCTGTTAATTAATTACATGTATACTCATATGTCATGTAAATGATCTGAGTTAATAAAGAATAATTGAATTGAATTGAAATATAAAATCGTGAGTATGTACAAAATTGATACATGTATACATGAAATTCAAAATTAAGTACCAAGCTACTAAAACAATGATTTATATTTACAGTTTAATAACCGAACAAGTAACTGGCATAGAAAGCGGTGGGTAGTTATCAAGTATCATTGTATAGGCTTAGTTATATTCTTATAAATACATAACAGATCTTCTACAAATAAATGATTTTACAATGAATTTAGCGCTTTTTTCCTGGGATATGTATTCAGTAGATACGACAGCTTGTCATCAGAAGTTAATTGCATATAGTTGTTACCATGTATTAACTCCCCGAATACTTCAGTCCTGATAATAGTATACAGATCACAGGCAAGTAAGAAATGTTTCTCATCTTCTAAACACCCAGCATCACAAAACCTACAAGTCCGATTGTCTACAGACTCACCAATATATCTCCATGTTTCCACCCTTAAAGGTAGAATTCCACAACGGAATTGACACAATAGAGAACTTTCGTATTTCGTGAGATTAAGCTTAATGTAATATTCACACTTGAACTCAGTTTTGAAAATGCGATAAGTTCTCAACTTACTATGTAAGTTGACCATTCTTGCATTTAATGCGCTTGGCTAAACTCAGATTGTTTACAATCTTTTAAAATAAAAGTACAATTTCACTCACATATGAATTCAAAATGGCATCAAAAAACGCACAGATATATTCAGGCCACCAATCAAATTTCATGTAACAGAAATGCTTTACCCGTTAATAATTCAAACATATATTTCTTTATATTCCTCTGCTTATGGAATTGTATGGTACATTGGAATGAGCAATATAAATGAAAAACATATAGAACGTCAATTAAAGCTGTTATTCCCAGGTATAACATACATCATGCGGTCAATGGAATACAACACTGGTTGCACATGTGAGAAGCAATTGTAACAAACTATTCTTAAACAGACATAATTTGTTCTGGTTTTGTTATTAAAGCAAGAATGAGCGATATATGCTCGTATGACTTACTAGAGACACATTCCACTCCGTCCAAATAATAACCATCCACACACAGACACCTTCCGCTAATACATTCGGTATTAGCTCCTTCACATCGATCTTCGTTTATTGTACAATTGTGTCCATATGGAACTGCTGCAGGGGCTGATAGAAAGCAAGAACATAATCCATATATTGAAAATGTAATACTATTTTCTTTCTTTTATTTTTCAAATTATTGCATGTGTTATTCTTTCGCAAATAGCGTTTTAAAATATTTTGTTCTTCACACGGGAATATAACTTAATTATCTTGAGCGTACTGGTTTGCTGAACTCTAAGGTGTGTCAGTCTCTTCAAAAAAGCATGGAATAATATTACTATGTAAATTGATCATTCTTGCATTTAATGCGCTTGGCTAAACTCAGATTGTTTACAGAACATATTCTATATATTGAAAAGGTATCACTGTTTTCTTTCTTCTATTTTCAATTGATTTCCACATGCAGGTTAGCTCATAGTGTATGTTTCGTTTCGGGATTACACTTCATTTACACCCATTTGTGAGCACTGTGAAAATCAATGAAATAAATGAAACAAAGATTGGTTCAGCTGGAAGAATGTTTAAATGTTGAAATGTTGACCTGGGATTCAAGGATTAACCGAGTGTGAACATGAGTGTGAGAAAAGTATCCATGACATGCACCGGTGTGGGACAAGGATATTCTACCACCGTGGTCATAATATATCAACGAGACTCTGTATATTTTGACAACTCGGGTGGACTATCCTTGCCCCACACCCTTGCATATGAAGGATACTCTTAATCCCGGAACCAGCATATCTCATGACATTGGTCGAGACTGTCTGGCTTGTATCTTTTTCTTCTTCTTCTTTTTAACTTTAGTTTTAGCAACTTATATTAATCACTCTCGTTGGCGAGGATGAAAGCGTAAATGTGGTCATTCGTGTGGGAGGAAACCGGAGTACCCGGAGAAAACCCACCTCTCCGATCTGGCGACCACCGTACCATCTCACATACTTCCCTGTTCGAGGATCGAACCCAGATTGCATTTGTGAGAAGCTAGCGCGCTAACCACTTCGCTAATTGCTTGTATCTGATGAAAGAGACCAAGATCTCACGACTAGATATGTTAAATTGGCGTGTAATCTACTCTATGGAAATGCTAGTACATGTACAACAGTACGAGCGTATGCTGCGAGATAGTGTTCGCATGTTGACTCTAACTTCATTTGTGCAATAACTAGTACTTTATAATAATTACAAACGTTCAATTCAATTAAATAACATCTTAGACTTCTTGTTTTTAAATATCTGGCAATGTTTGTAAACATATTTAAATACGAAACATCTACTACATTTAATTAAGCATTGCTTGCTATTGTCCTTCTGTAGAATCAATGATAACACATTGATGACATACATGAATTTCAGACATATATGTATAACAGACGGATCAGTAGTCCAGTGGTAGCACGATGGACTGGTAATCCAGGATCGCAGGTTCGATCCCCCATCTGACCCTAATAAAATTAACAGTCTTTCAGATGGGACTTTAAACCGAGGTCTCGTATCGGTGCTGTACACCGTGCACGTAAAAGAACCAGAGGAGACTCTGGAATGGGTCTCTGTCTGTATTATTGCACTAGCCTCCAAAAATCTAAAATTACTAATCTCTTCAGAAGGCGTCGCTCATACGGGCAACCGGTAGCGACGATAAATAAACGTAAAACATATATATTTACCCAATGTGATGTTTTATCAATTTGGTAATAGTAAAGTTCATCAATTAAAGATTCCTTAGCAGTTACTAGACCTTTCTAACTGCAACATAATACGAAGCAGGGATATGGAAACGAATAGAATATCTGCACACTACGCAGAATAGTGCAGAACATATGTCTTACCATTGCCATACGCACAATATTGATCGCGGAGCAATATATCGGCGTGTCATTCATGCGTGGGGGCACGAGATTTTCTTAGCGGGAAGACATACGGTGACCACTTCTAGGCGAAACACCGTAAGGTGGACATCGATCAACACTTACAGCCATTCAATTGGAGGTGTATGCTCAATGTGGTTTTCGAAGAAATTAATGATATTTTCCATTGCATTGTATGATGGAATTTCACAGTTATATATGTAGAGGGGACGGAAGACGTGTTAAAAATAAAGCTATAAGATAGAAAGTTCTATATACAATGCATTTGGTTTCGGGTGTTTGGTTTTTATTTTACATAAACAACAAACTTATGAATGTTTACCTCCGGTTTTTACACTGGCCAGTCCAAACTTATTTGGCAATAAGAAATTCAAAATGGGTGCACAGCATTGGTTAGATACGTATACACCATTGTATTTCATAGATTGTGCTTATATTAAACATGCATGTAAATAACCGCAAGTCGAGTTTACTAGCGTGAGTCTAGCTCACTGCAATCGTGTGTTTCGTTTTATCTTTGTGTGGAGGTACATAACGACCACCATATCATATAGGAGCACACTATGATCCGTACTTGAGATATATAGAGGATATTTGTTTGTGTGTGTTTTACGTCTATTTATCGGTTGCCCATATGAGCGACGCCTCCTGAAGAGATTAGTTATTTTAGATTTTGGAGGATAGTGCATGATACAGACAGAGACCAATTCCAGAATCTCCTCTGGTTCTTTTACGTGCACGGTGTAAAGCACCGACACGAGACCTCGGTTTAACGTCCCATCTGAAAGACTGTTAATTTTATTAGGGTCAGACGGGGGATCGAACCTGCGATCCCTGGATTACCAGCCCAGCGTGTTACCACTGGACTACAGATCCGTCTGTATATATTTGTTTGATTTGAGTGAATATGGAATATATCTCACTTCAAAGTGAGAACATTTCAAATATTTTCACGAGCGCGTAGCGCGAGTGAAAATATGAAAATGTTCTCACTGCGGGGTGAGATATATTTCATATTCACTCAAAACAAACACATTTTCTTTTTATTTTATGCTAATTGGTGAACATTGAATTTAAAGTTGAATCAAGGAAAAATACATGAAAACATTTATTGGATGTATTGTTACAATTTGCAGTGACACAATTCGAGACATTGTCAGTTGTATTTCGCTTTTGATTTGTTTCATAACAAAAACAAAAATATAGGTAAATAGTGTCATTGAAGCCATGTAAATGGTGAACATTAAATGTGCAAGAATAATGTATTTGGAAGGGAGATAATAAAAAATGTAGTGTCGTTTGCTTATTTTGTTTCAGTTAGAAATATTTAAAATTTAAATATATTTACATATGAACGACACACGCCGTGCATACTTACACTTGTGTACGTATGTAAATCCTAGAAGCCAACCGTAGCTATGTAGATGGCTTAGCCCATATGCTAAAGCTCCAAATCGCACTTGAGTATCTATATGTTCTATTTCATGATAGCCAACACTTATGTTCATTATCAGTACTGCATACTCAGCTGGTGTGGAAGTGTTATACATCTGCATATAATCATCTGTGATCACAGATCCGTCTACAAGAAGGCCGGGTACTTCAGCGGACAGTATGATTAAGGTGACAAAATGGTTTATTCCAGGAAAATTTACGTCTGGAATGCTGAATTTGTAATTATTCGCGTAGTTACTGACTCCTGGAACAATATTCATAAACGGTCCTGATCTGCTTGATGCAATTGCATACTGTACAACACTTATAGGAACATTTGAATATATCGTTACAGGCTCGTCTCCGAACATATAACTTGTATTAGAAGAAGATCTATTTATCTGAACACACTTTGAAGTTTTATTTTCAAAACAAACCTTCTGGTCTACCAGAGACAGAATCCGAACTAAGTACCCGGTCGTTGAGTGTAACGGCGGTACAATGTAGAAGTCTGTCCATGCATCGTATGGTATCATCTGCTCAATCAGCATATCAGCGGCGCCGGATGGGATTGAGGCACCCCTAGTTCCCGATATTACAGATACAGGTTTACTTGCTGTTATCATAGTGCCGGTTATGTCTGGACCTCTCTCGATTACAGTTTTATCTAACCTATTAAGCTGAACAGTTTCAATGTTATCTTCGGGATCCTGCAATGTTACACTTGTATTGTCGGTCGTTGCAACAACTTGTATGCCGCACTGTATAGCATAGTAGTATCCATCGTATGCCGCAGCCATGAATAGTGTACCTGAAAGGGCCACCGGTAAGGCAAGGAAGGCACCTGCGGATTGTCGAAAGCCTACATCCAAAACAACGATCGCAACTGGTACACTGGATACGATATGTATACCGCTGTATGTTGAAAATGAGTGTGTATAACCATATGCGCTTAAATTAAATTGCGTGTATCCTGAAACCAAAGCAGTTTCTTCATATATCTTTGGAGATGTCATAGAAACACTTATACTTCCACTACTCTCTGACGTTATGTGCAACGTTTTATTACTGCTACTGCTACCTAGATTGTTTGTCGTAGACAAATAGAATTCAGTCCCGATATGATCTGAAATGTATATATATATACGTTTACGGTTAATATTATACACACTAATCCACTCAAAGATAGTTGGTTATACATTCTGTAATAATTGGACTTACTGGTGCATAGGTGGTGGACGGGGTATTGTGTCCGTGATTTAGATCAGTACATGTACATAATTTGTGGCATAATTTTGTATTTTACCCATCTTTGATGTTTTTGAAATATTAATACTTTAGTTTTATGTATTGGTTTATTTGTATGTTACAAATACAGATGTCATTTAGCTGTGAAAATAAATGACAACATTTCAATCAATACTGAATTGATTATATTTCATCCATTATCAAACAGAGCACCACCTATGTGTATATGTTAGATACAATGTTTTTGGGTGAAGAATTAGTAGGTTGGCATAAATACGTTTACGGTTAATATTATACACAATAACCCACTCAAATATATTTCGACTAAAGGGATCGACATGAATGAATTGTATATACGCCCGATATATCCTGTATTCGAAAAATACGTACAATGTACACATACAATAATACAAACAGTAATTTTAATTCTGTACATGAAGTGTTGAACATGTCCAGCTAGCTATTCAATCGCAATATGAATAAACGACCCAATAAGCGTTTCTACTTAGACACTACTACATTTATTAATATTACATATTATATAATTTTAATAATATTATTTCTTGTTATTCTGAATTGTTGTACTGTGTAATTTATCATTACCTCGCTTTTCCGTGAGCATACTTGGATCCAGTGTTGCAGCGTCATTGTAATGTATTAACATGCTTGCTACGTTCAACTAAAACACAAAGGTACGACAATAGGAAAGATAAACAATCAAATAATGTATAGTCGAGAGTACACCTTTGGTCATATAGCGAATCTCCAGATATTATTTGTGGAAGAAAACGAGAGATGTACGTATTTCAGTCACGGTCGGACGGGCATACTGGTACAGAGGCGCACGTATTTCAGTCACGGACGGACATACTAGTACTGAGACGCGCGTATTTCAGTCACAGACGGACATACTAGTACTGAGGTGCGCGTATTTCAGTCACGGACGGACATACTGGTACAGAGGAACACGTATTTCAGTCACGGACGGACATACTGGTACAGAGGCGCACGTATTTCAGTCACGGACGGGCATACTAGTACTGAGGAGCGCGTATTTCAGTCACGGACGGACATACTAGTACTGAGGCGCGCGTATTTCAGTCACGGACGGACTTACTGGTACAGAGGGCACGTATTTCAGTCACGGACGAACATACTAGTACTGACGCGCGCGTATTTCAGTCACGGACGGACATACTAGTACAGAGGCGCACGTATTTCAGTCACGGACGGGCGTACTGGTACATAGGCGCGCGTATTTCAGTCAAGGACGGGCTTACTGGTACAGAGGCGCGCGTATTTCAGTCACGGACGGACATACTGGTAAAGAGGCGCACGTATTTCAGTCACGGTCGGACATACTACAACTGAGGCGCACGTATTTCAGTCACGGACGGGCATACTGGTACAGAGGCGCACGTATTTCAGTCAAGGACGGGCATACTGGGACAGAGGCGCACGTATTTCAGTCACAGACGGATATATTGGTCTGGTACAGAGGCGCACGTATTTCAGTCACGGAGGGACATACTGGTACTGAGGCGCACGTATTTCAGTCACGGACGGACGGGCATACTGGTACAGAAGCACACGTATGTCAGTCACGGACGGGCATACTGGTACTGAGGCGCACGTATTTCAGTCACGGACGGACATACTGGTACAGAGGCACACGTGTTTCAGTCACGGATGGGCATACTGGTACAGAGGCACACGTATTTCAGTCACGGACGGCATACTGGTACAGAGGCGTTTGGGGGCATACTGGTACAGAGGCGCACGTATTTCAGTCACGGACGGGCATACTGGTACAGAGGCGCACGTATTTCAGTCACGGATGGACGGGCATACTGGTACAGAGGCACAAGTATTTCAGTCACGGACGGACATACTGGTACAGAGGCGCACGTATTTCAGTCACGGACGGACATACTGGTACAGAGGCGCACGTATTTCAGTCAGGAGGAGGACGGACGGGCATACTGGTACAGAGGCGCACGTATTTCAGTCACGGACGGGCATACTGGTACAGAGGCGCGCGTATTTCAGTCACGGACGGCATATGATACTGGTACAGAGGCGCACGTATTTCAGTCACGGACGGACATACTGGTACAGAGGCGCACGTATTTCAGTCACGGACGGCATACTGGTACAGGGCGCAGTATTTAGTCACGGACGGGCATACTGGTACAGAGGCGCACGTATTTCAGTCACGGACGGGCATACTGGTACAGAGGCGCACGTATTTCAGTCACGGACGGACATACTGGTACAGAGGCGCACGTATTTCAGTCACGGACGGACATACTGGTACAGAGGCGCACGTATTTCAGTCACGGACGGACATCTGGTACAGAGGCCGTTTTGTGGGGCATACTGGTACAGAGGTAACGTATTTCAGTCACGGACGGGCATACTGGTACAGAGGGGCACGTATTTCAGTCACGGACGGGCATACTGGTACAGAGGAGCACGTATTTCAGTCACGGATGGACGGGCATACTGGTACAGAGGCACAAGTATTTCAGTCACGGACGGACATACTGGTACAGAGGCGCAAGTATTTCAGTCACGGACGGACATACTGGTACAGAGGCGCACGTATTTCAGTCAAGGACGGACGGGCATACTGGTACAGAGGCACACGTATTTCAGTCACGGACGGACGCATACTGGTACAGAGGCGCACGTATTTCAGTCACGGACGGACATACTGGTACAGAGGCGCACGTATTTCAGTCACTGAGTCACGGACGGACATACTGGTACAGAGGCGCAAGTATTTCAGTCACGGACGGACATACTGGTACAGAGGCGCACGTATTTCAGTCACGGACGGCATACTGGTACAGAGGCACACGTATTTCAGTCACGGACGGGCATACTGGTACAGAGGCGCACGTATTTCAGTCACGGACGGGCATACTGGTACAGAGGCGCACGTATTTCAGTCACGGACGGACATACTGGTACAGAGGCGCAAGTATTTCAGTCACGGACGGACATACTGGTACAGAGGCGCACGTATTTCAGTCACGGACGGACATACTGGTACAGAGGCGCACGTATTTCAGTCACGGACGGGCATACTGGTACAGAGGCGCACGTATTTCAGTCACGGACGGACATACTGGTACAGAGGCGCACGTATTTCAGTCACGGACGGGCATACTGGTACGAGGCGCGTATTTCAGTCACGGAGGACATACTGGTCAGAGGCACACGTATTTCAGTCACGGACGGGCATACTGGTACAGAGGCGCACGTATTTCAGTCACGGACGGGCATACTGGTACAGAGGCGCACGTATTTCAGTCACGGATGGACGGGCATACTGGTACAGAGGCACAAGTATTTCAGTCACGGACGGACATACTGGTACAGAGGCGCAAGTATTTCAGTCACGGACGGACATACTGGTACAGAGGCGCACGTATTTCAGTCACGGACGGGCATACTGGTACAGAGGCGCACGTATTTCAGTCACGGACGGACATACTGGTACAGAGGCGCAGTATTTCAGTCACGGACGGGCATACTGGTACAGAGGCGCACGTATTTCAGTCACGGACGGACATACTGGTACAGAGGCGCACGTATTTCAGTCACGGACGGGCATACTGGTACAGAGGCGCAAGTATTTCAGTCACGGATGGGCATACTGGTACAGAGGCGCACGTATTTCAGTCACGGACGGACATACTGGTACAGAGGCGCACGTATTTCAGTCACGGACGGACATACTGGTACAGAGGCGCACGTATTTCAGTCACGGACGGACATACTGGTACAGAGGCGCACGTATTTCAGTCACGGACGGACATACTGGTACAGAGGCGCACGTATTTCAGTCACGGACGGGCATACTGGTACAGAGGCGCACGTATTTCAGTCACGGACGGGCATACTGGTACAGAGGCGCAAGTATTTCAGTCACGGACGGACATACTGGTACAGAGGCGCAGGTATTTCAGTCACGGACGGGCATACTGGTACAGAGGCGCAGGTATTTCAGTCACGGACGGACATACTGGTACGGGGCACGTATTTCAGTCACGGACGGCATACTGGTACGAGGCGCACGTATTTCAGTCACGGATGGACGGGCATACTGGTACAGAGGCACAGTATTTCAGTCACGGAGGTATGGTACGAGGGCAGTATTTCAGTCACGGACGGACATACTGGTACAGAGGCCACGTTTTCAGTCACGGACGGGCATACTGGTACAGAGGCACACGTATTTCAGTCACGGACGGGCATACTGGTACAGAGGCGCACGTATTTCAGTCACGGACGGGCATACTGGTACAGAGGCGCACGTATTTCAGTCACGGATGGACGGGCATACTCGTACAGAGGCACAAGTATTTCAGTCACGGACGGACATACTGGTACAGAGGCGCAAGTATTTCAGTCACGGACGGACATACTGGTACAGAGGCGCACGTATTTCAGTCAAGGACGGACGGGCATACTGGTACAGAGGCGCACGTATTTCAGTCACGGACGGACGGCATACTGGTACAGAGGCGCACGTATTTCAGTCACGGACGGGCATACTGGTACAGAGGCGCACGTATTTCAGTCACGGATGGACGACGGGCATACTGGTACAGAGGCGCAAGTATTTCAGTCACGGACGGACATACTGGTACAGAGGGCACGTATTTCAGTCAGGGCATACTGGTACAGAGGCGCAAGTATTTCAGTCACGGACGGGCATACTGGTACAGAGGCGCACGTATTTCAGTCAAGGACGGACATACTGGTACAGAGGCGCACGTATTTCAGTCACGGACGGACATACTGGTACAGAGGCGCACGTATTTCAGTCACGGACGGACATACTGGTACAGAGGCGCACGTATTTCAGTCACGGACGGACATACTGGTACAGAGGCGCACGTATTTCAGTCACGGACGGACATACTGGTACAGAGGCGCACGTATTTCAGTCACGGACGGGCATACTGGTACAGAGGCGCACGTATTTCAGTCACGGACGGACGGGCATACTGGTACAGAAGCACACGTATTTCAGTCACGGATGGGCATACTGGTACTGAGGTGCACGTATTTCAGTCACGGACGGACATACTGGTACAGAGGCGCACGAATTTCAGTCACAGACGGGCATACTGGTACAGAGGCGTACGTATTACTGTCACGGACGGACATACTGGTACAGAGACGCAGGTATTTCAGTCACAGACGGGCATACTGGTACAGAGGCGCGCGTATTTCAGTCACGGACGGACATACTGGTACAGAGGTGCACGTATTTCAGTCACATACGGGCATACTGGTACAGAGGCGCAAGTATTTCAGTCACGGATGGGCATACTGGTACAGAGGCGCACGTATTTCAGTCACGGACGGACATACTGGTACAGAGGCGCACGTATTTCAGTCACGGACGGACATACTGGTACAGAGGCGCACGTATTTCAGTCACGGACGAACATACTGGTACAGAGGCGCACGTATTTCAGTCACGGACGGACATACTGGTACAGAGCCGCACGTATTTCAGTCACGGACGGGCATACTGGTACAGAGGCGCACGTATTTCAGTCACGGACGGGCATACTGGTACAGAGGTGCACGTATTTCAGTCACGGGCGGACATACTGGTACAGAGGAGCAGGTATTTCAGTCACGGACGGGCATACTGGTCTGGTACAGAGGCGCAGGTATTTCAGTCACGGACGGACATACTGGTACTGTGGCGCACGTATTTCAGTCACGGACTGGCATACTGGTACTGAGGCGCACGTATTTCAGTCACGGACGGACGGGCATACTGGTACAGAAGCACACGTATTTCAGTCACGGATGGGCATACTGGTACTGAGGTGCACGTATTTCAGTCACGGACGGACATACTGGTACAGAGGCACACGTGTTTCAGTCACGGACGGGCATACTGGTACAGAGGTACACGTATTTCAGTCACGGACGGGCATACTGGTACAGAGGGGCACGTATTTCAGTCACGGACGTGCATACTGGTACAGAGGAGCACGTATTTCAGTCACGGATGGACGGGCATACTGGTACAGAGGCACAATTATTTCAGTCACGGACGGACATACTGGTACAGAGGCGCAAGTATTTCAGTCACGGACGGACATACTGGTACAGAGGCGCACGTATTTCAGTCAAGGACGGACGGGCATACTGGTACAGAGGCGCACGTATTTCAGTCACGGACGGACCGGCATACTGGTACAGAGGCGCGCGTATTTCAGTCACGGACGGACATACTGGTACAGAGGCACACGTATTTCAGTCACGGACGAACATACTGGTACAGAGGCGCAAGTATTTCAGTCACGGACTGGCATACTGGTACTGAGGCGCACGTATTTCAGTCACGGACGGACGGGCATACTGGTACAGAAGCACACGTATTTCAGTCACGGATGGGCATACTGGTACTGAGGTGCACGTATTTCAGTCACGGACGGACGGACATACTGGTACAGAGGCACACGTGTTTCAGTCACGGACGGGCATACTGGTACAGAGGTAAACGTATTTCAGTAACGGACGGGCATACTGGTACAGAGGGGCACGTATTTCAGTCACGGACGTGCATACTGGTACAGAGGAGCACGTATTTCAGTCACGGA
>CM026387.1:22879563-22906616 GCA_014843695.1 Archivesica marissinica
GCACTGTAAGTTCTGCATTGGATTTATGAGTCAGCGTACTGGCACTGTAAGTTCTGCATTGGATTTATGAGTCAGCGTACTGGCACTGTAAGTTCTGCATTGGATTTATGAGTCAGCGTACTGGCACTGTAAGTTCTGCATTGGATTTATGAGTCAGCGTACTGGCACTGTAAGTTCTGCATTGGATTTATGAGTCAGCGTACTGGCACTGTAAGTTCTGCATTGGATTTATGAGTCAGCGTACTGGCACTGTAAGTTCTGCATTGGATTTATGAGTCAGCGTACTGGCACTGTAAGTTCTGCATTGGATTTATGAGTCAGCGTACTGGCACTGTAAGTTCTGCATTGGATTTATGAGTCAGCGTACTGGCACTGTAAGTTCTGCATTGGATTTATGAGTCAGCGTACTGGCACTGTAAGTTCTGCATTGGATTTATGAGTCAGCGTACTGGCACTGTAAGTTCTGCATTGGATTTATGAGTCAGCGTACTGGCACTGTAAGTTCTGCATTGGATTTATGAGTCAGCGTACTGGCACCGTAAGTTATGCATTGGATTTATGAGTCGGCATACTGGCACTGTAAGTTATGCATTGGATTTTATGAAAAGGAAATGAACGAGAAGTACTTACAAGATAGAGAGAAGAAGAGTCATACTGGATTGATGCCGAGGGAAGCTAACAGAACGAGGGTAGCTGACAGTGTGAGGGTAGCTAACAGTGTAAGGGTAGCTAACAGTGCACGGATACATGTAGCTAACAGTGTGAGGGTAGCTAGCAATGCCAAAGGTTGCTAACAATGCACGGATAGCTAACAGTGCACAGATAGCTAACAATGCACGGATAGCTAACAGTGCACAGATAGCTAACAGTGCACAGATAGCTAACAGTGCACAGATAGCTAACAATGCACGGATAGCTAACAGTGCACAGATAGCTAACAATGCATGGATAGCTAACAATGCACGGATAGCTAACAATGCATGGATAGCTAACAGTGCACAGATAGCTAACAGTGCACAGATAGCTAACAGTACACAGATAGCTAACAATGCACAGATAGCTAACAATGCACAGATAGCTAACAATGCACAGATAGCTAACAATGCACAGATAGCTAACAATGCACGGATAGCTAACAGTGCACAGATAGCTAACAGTGCACAGATAGCTAACAGTGAACGGATAGCTAACAGTGCACTATTGGGTCAGTTCACATTGAAGTGTAAGAATGATGCACAGTAACTGACCGGTAAAATGATGCACAGTAACTGACCGGTAAAATGATGCACAGTAACTGACCGGTAAAATGATGCACAATAACTGACCGGTAAAATGATGCACAGTAACTGGTCAGTAAAATGATGCACAGTAACTGACTGGTAAAATGATGCACAGTAACTGACCGGTAAAATGATGCACAGTAACTGGTCAGTAAAATGATGCACAGTAGCTGACCGGTAAAATGATGCACAGTAACTGGTCAGTAAAATGATGCACAGTAACTGACCGGTAAAATGATGCACAGTAACTGGTCGGTAAAATGATGCACAGTAACTGACCGGTAAAATGATGCACAATAACTGACCGGTAAAATGATGCACAGTAACTGGTCAAAAAACACAAACACAAAAACACAAACACCGGTAAAATGATGCACAGTAACTGGTCAGTAAAACGATGCACAGTAGCTACCCCTAAAATGATGCACAGTAACTGGTCAGTAAAATGATGCACAGTAACTGACCGGTAAAATGATGCACAGTAACTGGTCGGCAAAACGATGCACAGTAACTGACCGGTAAAATCATGCACAGTAACTGACCGGTAAAATGATGCACAGTAACTCCTCGGTAAAATGATGCACAGTAACTGGTCGGTAAAATGATGCACAGTAACTGACCGGTGAAATGATGCACACAGTGAATATCACTGGTAAAATGATGCACAAGTAAATGCCAGTCAGTAAAAATTATGCACAGTAACGTGGTAAAATGATGCACAGTAACTGGTCGGTAAAATGATGCACAGTAACCGACCGGTGAAACAAACGCATGCACAGTAACTGACCGGTGAAACGAATGCACAGTAACTGACCGGTCAAATGATGCACAGTAACTGACCGGTCAAATGATGACACAGTAATGATGCACATAAAAAAAATTCTACTTCCCATAACTTTGTTGGTGCCATACATAATTATGTGATATTTACTAATTCACCAAAGATCAAAGTGTATTTTAATGACCTTTCATCCTGGCCTGACAACAATTCAATGTACCAATGGTGGGAATTGTAGCATCATTGTAACAGCCTATATTAAACATGTGTAGCATCATTGTAACAGCCTATATTAAACGTGTGTAGCATCATTGTAACAGCCTATATTAAACATGTGTAGCATCATTGTAACAGCCTCTATTAAACATGTGTAGCATCATTGTAACAGCCTCTATTAAACGTGTGTAGCATCATTGTAACAGCCTATATTAATCGTGTGTAGCATCATTGTAACAGCCTATATTAAACATGTGTAGCATCATTGTAACAGCCTATATTAAACGTGTGTAGCATCATTGTAACAGCCTATATTAAACATGTGTAGCATCATTGTAACAGCCTCTATTAAACATGTGTAGCATCATTGTAACAGCCTCTATTAAACGTGTGTAGCATCATTGTAACAGCCTATATTAATCGTGTGTAGCATCATTGTAACAGCCTATATTAAACATGTGTAGCATCATTGTAACAGCCTATATTAAACGTGTGTAGCATCATTGTAACAGCCTATATTAAACATGTGTAGCATCATTGTAACAGCCTCTATTAAACGTGTGTAGCATCATTGTACGGAATGTTGTAGGACATGTACAGAATGTAGGACATGTACAGAATGTAGGATATGTAAGGGATGTAAGGAGTGTAGGACATGTAAGGAATGTAGGACATGTAAGGATGCAGGACATGTAAGGAGTGTAAGAAATGTTGGGAATGTAGGATATGTAAGGAATGTAGGATATGTAAGGAATGTAGGACATGTAAGGGATGCAGGACATGTAAGGAGTGTATGACATGTAAGGGATGTAGGATATGTAAGGAATGTAGGATATGTAAGGAATGTAGGACATGTAAGGAATGTAGGGATGCAGGACATGTAAGGGATGTAGGACATATACGGTTGTCCACCTCCGTGGTCGAGTGGTTACGGTCGCTGACTTGTATACCACTGTAACCTATCATCACAGCCCTGCTCAGACCGTGTCTCATTTATATGAAAAAGTTGGCAGTTTCTTACGGAGGTTGGTGCACCCAAGTACTGGTTAACCGCTGGAGCCTGCACAGGAAAGGTGTTGTTAGGTAAACTGCCCGTCGGCGATATAGCCCAAAATGGTGCTGATGCAGGCGTAAAACCCGAAATATAACATAACATAGGACATGTAGGACATGTAAGGAATGTAGGACATGTTAGGAGTGTAGGACATGTAAGGAATGTAGGACATGTACAGAATGTAGGGCATGTATGGAATGTAGGACATGTGTGGAATGTAGGACATGTATGGAATGTAGGACATGTGTGGAATGTAGGACATATATGGAATGTAGGACATGTACATAATGTAGGATATATTGGGAATGTAGGATATGTTAGGAATGTAGGACATGTACAGGATGTAGGACATGTTTGGAATGTAGGACATGTTAGGAATGTAGGACATGTTAGGAATGTAGGACATGTATGGAATGTAGGACATGTACGGAATGTAGGGCATGTAAGGAATGTAGGGCATGTATGGAATGTAGGACATGTATGGAATGTAGGACATGTTTGGAATGTAGGACATGTTAGGAATGTAGGACATGTATGGAATGTAGGACATGTAAGGAATGTAGGACATGTTAGGAATGTAGGGCATGTAAGGATGTAGGACATGTATGGCATGTAAGGAATGTAGGGCATGTAAGGATTGTAGGGCATGTAAGGAATGTAGGACATGTTAGGAATGTAGGGCATGTAAGGAATGTAGGACATGTACAGGATGTAGGACATGTTTGGAATGTAGGACATGTTAGGAATGTAGGACATGTATGGAATGTAGGACATGTACGGAATGTAGGGCATGTAAGGAATGTAGGGCATGTATGGAATGTAGGACATGTTTGGAATGTATGGCATGTATGGAATGTAGGACATGTTTGGAATGTAGGACATGTTAGGAATGTAGGACATGTATGGAATGTAGGACATGTTAGGAATGTAGGGCATGTAAGGATGTAGGACATGTATGGCATGTAAGGAATGTAGGGCATGTAAGGATTGTAGGGCATGTAAAAAACAAGGAATGTAGGACATGTATGGAATGTAGGACATGTATGGAATGTAGGACATGTAAGGAATGTAGGGCATGTATGGAATGTAGGACATGTATGGAATGTAGGACATTTATGGAATGTAGGACATGTATGGAATGTAGGACATGTAGGGCATGTAAGGATGTAGGACATGTAAGGAATGTAAGGATTGTAGGGCATGTAAGGAATGCAGGACATGTTAGGAATGTAGGACATGTATGGAATGTAGGACATGTTAGGAATGTAGGACATATATGGAATGTAGGACATGTACAGAATGTAGGATATATTGGGAATGTAGGACATATATGGAATGTAAGACATGTACAGAATGTAGGATATATTGTGAATGTAGGATATTTAAGGAATGTTGGGAATGTAGGATATTTAAGGAATGTTGTGAATGCAGACTTGTATTAAATAAGCACATACTTATAATACACGTTTGTTTATTTCAGAGTGAGGGAGAGGGCAGTGGCACCTGATAGACCGTGTCCCATGTGATTCCTTGTGTTTAGTACTGTGATAATATACAACCCTCCTATCATCTGACTGGTTTGGAAAGAAACAATATATCAAACTACAGATGACAGTGCTCACGGAAAATATTTTAACAGACAGGCCCAGGGCGTGTCCCCTCTGAAAATGGACAAGCCCAAATTTAAAATGGACAGGCCCTGATTAAAAGTGGACAGGACCATTCATTATATGCATGTTATATCAATATGGGTGACTTTCTAGTATACAGTCCTGGTCTGCAATTAATGAAGTCATTATTTATTTAATCGCTTTATTGGGGGCTATAATTTAGGTGTTGCAGTAGCTAATGTGCTGTAAACAGAGGACAAAAGAGGTATAATTGATTGATTTAGTCACCAGGCCCAAGAATGTTTACAATTGTTGTCTCCGAGACCGGAAATCATGCGACATTAAATTTTCTACGGGCCCCGAGGTTTTTTAGACAGGCCCGCGGGCTTGTCATATTTGTAATGGCGTCAAGTGGTGTTCTATGAGGGAAACGGTTAACCAGCAACATATAAATGTGGGGAAAGTAAATGTGCTGTACTCTACTTAAAGCAGCTCTTTTCACAAACAAGTGATAGAAGATATAATCCACCATGTCCACCTGTAAACATATACCGTGAAAATCATAGTTAAAATACCAAGCATTTCTATAAACGGACGACTCCTCCGGTGCAATGTAGCACAATACGCCGTTACATCTCCTCCGGTGCAATGTAGCACAATACGCTGTTACGTCTCCTCCGGTGCAATGTAGCACAATACGCTGTTACGTCTCCTCCGGTGCAATGTAGCACAATACGCTGTTACGATTAATTTTAGCACGCTCAATCTTACAGTTCAGTGATTCTTTATAATATACAACATTACCGCCACTAAACCGTTTGGCCTTTTTATTTGTTTTCGGTCTCGGACAAGTAAAACAATTGTAACCTTTGATATTAATGTCTGTTATCTGTGTGTTCCAAGTTTTATTAAAGATTAAAATATGGTATTTCAAGACAAAATCAAGAAAATCTACTTCATTTAATTTATTTGCACGTTCCACTGGAGGGAGGAAAGAGATTAACTGTGTACGTTCTTCCTAGCCCCATCACTGTTGACAGTACCAGACGTACGGGTCACAACCGTATCCATATGTCTGTCACGCTGTCCGGGCGGATTCATCTCCCTTTGATGACCAGACGTACAGGTCACGACCATATCCATATGTCTGTCACGCTGTCCGTATGTCTGTCACGCTGTCCGTATCCATATGTCTGTCACGCTGTCCATATCCATATGTCTGTCATGCTGTCCGTATCCATATGTCTGTCACGCTGTCCATATCCATATGTCTGTCACGCTGTCCATATCCCTGTCACGCTGTCCGTATCCATATGTCTGTCACGCTGTCAGTATCCATATGTCTGTCACGCTGTCCATATCCATATGTCTGTCACGCTGTCCATATCCATATGTCTGTCACGCTGTCCTATCCATATGTCTGCAACGCTGTCCATATCCATATCTGTCATGCTGTCCATATGTCGTCACGCTGTCCGTATCCATATGTCTGTCACGCTGTCCATATCCATATGTCTGTAACGCTGTCCGTATGTCTGTCACGCTGTCCGTATCCATATGTCTGTCACGCTATCCATATCTCATCACGCTGTCCGTATCCATATGTCTGTCACGCTGTCCGTATCCATATGTCTGTCACGCTGTCCGTATCCATATGTCTGTCACGCTGTCTGTATCCATATGTCTGTCACGCTGTCCATATCCATATGTCTGTCACGCTATCCATATGTCTGTCACGCTGTCCATATCCATATGTCTGTCACGCTGTCCATATCCATATGTCTGTCCGTATCCATATGTCTGTCACGCTGTCCATATCCATATATCTGTCATGCTGTCCATATGTCTGTCACGCTGTCCATATCCATATGTCTGTCACGCTGTCCATATCCATATGTCTGTCATGCTGTCCATATCCATATATCTGTCACGCTGTCCATATCCATATATCTGTCACGCTGTCCATATCCATATGTCTGTCACACTGTCCGTATCCATGTCTGTCACGCTGTCCGTATGTCTGTACGCTGTCCATATCCATATGTCTGTCACGCTGTCCGTATCCATATGTCTGTCACGCTGTCCATATCCATATGTCTGTCACGCTGTCCATATCCATATGTCTGTCACGCTGTCCATATGTCTGTCACGCTGTCCATATGTCTGTCACGCTGTCCATATCCATATATCTGTCACGCTGTCCGGGCGGATTCATCTCCCTTTGATGTCCATATCCATATGTCTGTCACACTGTCCGTATCCATATGTCTGTCACGCTGTCCATATCCATATGTCTGTCACGCTATCCATATGTCTGTCACGCTGTCCGGGCGGATTCATCTCCCTTTGATGATAATACTGTCCTAATATATGGCTCCTACAGGCTTGGTATACATAGTGTAAAATTTCGGGCCTAAAACAGACCCCTGTGGAACACTGAAATTCATGAGCACTGAGTTGGATAGTTTTCCATCGATACATACTGCTTGATAACGGTCGGTAAGATAAGATGATATCCATTGGAGAGGTTTTCCAGTAATTCCAAAATGAAATTCGAGACGCTGTAAAAGTGTTCTATGGTCGATGGTATCAAATGCAGCAGATAGGTCCAAAAGCACAAGGATTGTAGCATTGTTCTGGTCCAGAGATTGGAGTATATCGTTTTGGACTTTCAGTAAGGCAGTTTCTGTGGAATGAAACTTCCTGTACGCAGACTGATGTACCTCGTGTAAGTTATTACTTGTCAAATGTTCATCAATTCGACTATTTACTACTTTTTCCAGAATCTTCGAGACATAAGGCAGGTTTGACACGGGCCTGTAGTTCTTCAAAGTGTTTTGATCAAGGCTTGGTTTTTTCAGCAAAGGTCTTACCCGGGAGATTTTGAATGACTTTGGTACATTGCCTGTTTCCAATGAAATATTTACAATTTGTGTCACTATTGGTAGGATTTCACTAAGACAAGATTTCAGTAGCCATGTCGGAATTGGATCAATTTCACAGGATTTATTTGGCCCTTTTTTAATGAACTGTTCGACTTCTTTCTCATGTGATGGACAGAAATTGTTCAAGCAGCTTATGTGAGGGAGTTTCTCTGTTTCAATGTTCAATGGACCCAGTTCCGACTGGGAGTTTGAAGATATGTCATTTCTAATGCCTTCCACCTTAGAAATGAAGAAGTCACTGAATTCCTGTGCTAGTTCATTGGGATTTTTGCCTGATGGAAGCGCTATTTCACTATCGCCTTCAAGCAGGTGTTTAGTGATTTTGAACATGCTTTTTTGATCACGACCGCAAGATATTACTTTATCAGAAAAGTAGTCAAGCCGTGCTTGTTTCAACATTTTATTAACCTTGGCACACTGACTCCTGTATATTTCATGGTCGACAGTTAATCTTGATTTTTTCCACTTGCGTTCAAATTTACGCTTTATATTGGCATCGTGGAGTTCCTGGAGTTCATGCTTATATTCAAGATACCCCTACAAATCGTATCTGCACATTGTATTATAAATGTATTGTCATTAATTATCTCATTGCCCATTTTCTACCCTGTTAGGCAAGTTCATATATCATCATATTATATAACATATTACATATTTAGTTGCTCTACATTTCAACTTTAACATTACTATATAACTCCAACATGTAGTGTTCACTTATAATCCTATCATTTGATTTGTATAATACGTTGAGGGCCTCATGGTAGACTAACTTTTGTTAAATGAGTTCTCTCGTAAAATAAATTCTTTATTATTATTATTAGTTACCTCGGGTCGCTACCTAGGCTGATATGAAACTAGCCACGTAATAACCGCTTACTATTTCACTGGAAGGTATATAATGAATTGTTTTTTACAGACAATGAAAAACCCTCTCTAATAGCGGCGTACGTTGCAGTTCCAGTGACCGTCATTCTAACATTCAGTGCAGTGGCCGTGTGCATTATTTGGAGGTGAACTCATTTAATGTTTTCGGGGATTTATTTGACATTGATTTCATTGGACCATGTGACTTAGTCGTTGTCTAACTGTTGATTAATATCAAATCTCATTCAAATCAAATGGTATATATCACTTCAATGTAATTACATTGTCAAAAAACGTAAAACCCACAAAACCCCCAATTATATTATATATATGCTATTCATTAATATGTGTACAACATTTTGATTAAATTGAATTTCTGATTCCCTCTGTCCATATATGCTTAAACATATAAGCCGATATATTTAGTTGCGGACTTAAGAATATTTCATGGCAAATGGACAGGGTCGGTTTTTTATATTTGTCAGTTTCAAACGCAATTGGAAGCAACTGAATGTTGTTCAAATATACATTATTTGGTATCATTGTAAAGAGGAAGAACATACAGCTATATGAGGAATAATTGTGTGCTTTACCTAACCCCTGTTCAATCAATCATCAAATGTGGGTGAACACAATGTTTCTACATAATCTACATACTTTATATAGAGGTCTAAGTGTATCACATTTAAAGCAAAATGGAAGCAATTTCCAAAAATACTTATTTTATAAGAATTTATACCAAATTAAAGACAATTGAACGACGAATAATACGAGGAATGATTTGATACGTTTAACAATGGAGATGTTATTTAGAGATTACATACAGTTTACAATGAAATTTATCGTAAACTTATCAGCTGTTGCGTATAGGTGAGGAGGTAATTGTCAGTCATTGATATCGGGTATATATAAGCTACGGATATGGACGCATATAATGAACATTGTTCTACATGTTTGAACATTTCGCTCGTAATCAATGTACCTTAGAATATCAATTCAAATTTGAACACAATTTTTTGACTGAAATTAGTCATAACCGGATGGATTGTTCAAAATTAACGGTCATTGCTTTGTAAAAGGGTTTGCTTTGATCTATGTACATCTTTATTGAAGTCGAATTTTTCTTGGGCAGTCAGCCAAGGGAATAACAGAATGTGACAGCTTAGCTTAGCACAGCTGACTGTTTAATAGAGCGCATGTTTCCACCCACACGAACGACAACATTTACTCTTTCATCGGCACCAACGAGAGTGATTAATATAAGTTGTTAAAACTTGCTTCGCAATCGTTGTAAAATAAATAACGTTTAAACTAGTAGAGCGCAAATGTATAAATAAAATATTGTGAATCTGGAAACTGGCTAATTAATGCACGCTGGCTGCTTAATGGAGGTAACTGCTAACACAGGTTTGACTGTACACAGTAAGCATCCTCTGGTTTGTAATGTAAAGGATTAAAAACATGTATGAACTGTCTGTCTTTAATAATATCTTTATTGTTATCCATTTGGATAATATTAGTTTTCATTTGTACTAATATTGTTATATGTTATATTTCGGGTTTTGCTCCTGCATCAGCACCATTTCGGGCTATATCGCCGGCGGGCAGTTTACTTAACAACACCTTACCTGGGCAGGCTCCACCGGTTAACCAGTACTTGGGTGCACCAACCTCCGTAAGAAACTGCCAACTTGTTCATATAAATGAGACACGGCCTGAGCGTGGCTCGAACCAGTGACCATCAGTGATGATAGGTTACAGTGGTATACAAGTCAGCGAGCATTTGTACTAACCATTGCTGATAAACATATATATATATATATATATTCTTCATTGTTGTTCAATATGTCTCCTATGCACACTATGCTGGACACAGATTGTCAAGAATAACCTCTCTACCCGAACGCCATATGCATACATTTACCCATAAAAGTCTATCACTATTTACAGAACAATGTTGTTGTTGATCTATGATTTTCATTAATGAAGCGTTTGTTTGTTTGTTTGGTTTTTTTGGTCGTTTATAGTGTCACCAACAGCTAAAGGTCATGTGGCGATTCAATTACGTATATCTACCCAGCTATTATTGGTGAATGAGGAAGACCCCGGCTGTTCCTCTGAGCAGCATTGCTGGTACCGACGGATATAACCACCGACCTACGGTGGATAGTTAACTCACATGAACGAATTCGACACGCCATTGCAATTCGACTTACATCGATGGGGGGGGGGGCAAGTGATTTGAAGTCAACAAACGACCGTAAACACTCGGCCACGGAGGCCATCCCTTATTAATGAAGAGTCTATTAATAGTTTTAATACACGTTCTTTTCAATAAAGTATAAAGAATGGATTATTTTATAGCGTAGCCAAATACTGGTTTTGTTAATTGCTTTCTTATCCAGGAAAAGAAAAGCGAAATATGGTTCAGAGGCAATAGATGATAGTCTCCCAGTTGCATCAATGACAAACGTGGCATACACAGCTCATGCGATGAATCACATCACTGATACGACCCAGTGTGGAGATATGTCAGGATCGAACGATGATTATTATGCAGAGATACCTTTGGATAACATAAACTATAGGAGTGATGTGTCTAATAATGAATATAACACGATTGAACTAAGACCAGTTGGATCTAATGTACCTGATAATAGTTATGAACATTTGATAAAGGGGACGACACCATTTGTTGACATAGCATACTCACACACGGACAAATATCCGACGGAGAATGAATCAGGAACAATGGATAACACGTACTCTCATATAGGAAATGAACAAACAGAAGTAAAGGTGACGCAAAGAGCAGTTGATGGTAATGATACATATAACATATTGCAAACTAAGCCATACTCAAAAGAGAATAAGGAAACGAAGCAAAATGAACTTGACAAAGATGGAGATTCAGTTTACGATCATGCATTCGCAGGATCGCAGAATAAGACAAACGACGACGTAGACGAATATTCCCACTCAGATAGAAATATGAACACTACAAAACCTCACATACAACGTGAAGATCAAGACATAGTTGTTTTGAAGGATACTGATGTTATATATAAAGACGACTTGGTGGAACGACATACAGACGGCGGATATGAACAAGCGGTTGGAATTTCTCCGGACTATTTTGTGCTCCAATCTGAAGATCAATCGTTTACTGGCAATGTCAAATCTGGTACAGAAGAGAGCACCTCACCTGTCGATGTAAACGAGTATGAAGGCTCTTCTAAACATGTGTATTTTGTGTTGGAGAACAACTAACTGAAATGAGTAAATTGAAAAATGTATAATGACTCAGTGGCCAACATATATTGATTAGTGAACTTGAATAATCTTGAAATATGTACATGTACTATTATACCGCTTTCGTATTATCTAATATTTGGGCTGGCTAATCCTTCATTTGCAATTGCGTATACCAATAAAGTCACTAGCAAAAATCATAATACATCAGTGTACATCATGATATCTTTATGTCTCATTAAAATTATTAATTAAACCAGCTATGTCACCTCTCACAGACCGACCAGTGAAGCATGATTTCAATGAGTGAATATTTCACCTCACACGTACAAGTTTTTAGATTTTATTCTTTATTTCAGTCTCATCAATGTACAGCATATAACAAACACAGAATATAGTTTACATATAAACAAGTGCATTGCCACTCAATTCAGCTTAGTTAAGTTAGTGTCTGATTAATTAACGGGCATACATTGTTTGCCACACATACATATTGGGGCGATGGATGCGCCGCGTAAATGATGGGTACTGACTTCGAGCTCCGCCCAAACCACGATTGCGATGTTTTTACAAGACAGTTACATCCACATTGCCTCTTCTCAATCCCTCGTGAGAGTGCCAGGATTATATCAGGATTGGGGTCTCGAATGAAGAGATCGGATCGGTGTGCGGATCTGTAGTCCAGTGGTAACACGCTGGACTGGTAATCCAGGGATCGCAGGTTCGATCCCCCATCAGACCCTAATAAAATTAACAGTTTTTCAGATGTGTCATTAAACCGAGGTCTCATGTCGGTGCTGTACACCCGAACGAACAGACAAACGAAAAAAACGAAAATGACTAATATCTTCAGGAGGCGTCGCTCATACAGGCAACCGATAGCGACGATAAATAAACGTAAAACACACAAAGTTATCTAACGAAGTAATTGTTGTTATTTGATGGTATTATTATTATTAACGTCAGTGATACATGTGATTACTGGGCTTTCAAAGTAGTTTTACCGGATCCATGTCTATTCAGAAAACAATTTTAATAATATGAAATTACATTTACTTCAATTGATTACTTCGTTCGTTTTGTGGTTTATATACAAAGAGTAACCAGTTTGTTTTCGAAGCATACAGTAATAACGGGTATAAACACCGCACGATAATCACAACATTATCGGAAGAGTCCATTGACTTGTTATAGGTGTTTTATAGTACTATTTATATGCAAACGTTACCATTCAATTTCATAGACTACACAATAGTGTAGGCATATTTGCAAGTTCGTGTATTTTTTTTGTTAAAAGCAAAAACTCACTTGATTTTGTAAGAAGATATCATAAGCTTTAAAAAAAATTAGGGTGGCATTTTTTCTGAACATTCTAAGGGTATGAAATTCAAGATGGCGTCCAAAATGGCCGCCGAACACTAATAATGCAATATCTTCACGAATACATGTGATACAATTACAATTGAAGTGTGTAAATATATGTTTTTTGAGACCAGGAATCTAATGGAATCATCAAATTTATGTTATATGTATGATTTACATGCCAAATTCTAAAAATGGCCACCGCGCACCCGCAATGTAAGCTATACCTTCTCCCTTTGCATGCATTACCAAGCCAACATGATTTTGTAATTACAAGCCATGTATCTACCTATTTAAAGACATGTATTTTTCACAAAGAATACATAATTAACAAGCCAGCAAACATATCTAAATAAAATTAAATACTTGAATTACTGTTCAATCAGTGTTCAAATTGTTTAAACAGGAAGATGGAAACTAAAAGTCATACTGATTAAATGCCTGGTTTTCATAGCTTTAACACTGGATATCAAATGAATTATTACTTTGTGAATGTCATAGGAGGTAATACAGTCTTCACAGTCTTCACAGTCTTCATTTATCCCTGGCTGGATAGTTTTGTTGTTGCAGCTGAAAACCCAGCATCCACAAACTTCCGTACATGGGATATTGTTCTTGCGACAGCTGCACCTTCCTTCGCATCCACGTTTGCACCCGCACTTAATGAGGTGCAATACTGCTTCAGGAGCTGGTGGATTCAAACAGCGAACTGGAGAGAAGTGACTTAAACCTGCATCAAATGTCCAACCAAATGCAGTTGGTGCTGGGAGGCATGGGTGAGTTTCACCAGCTCTTCTCCAAATCATGGATATGTAATGTGCCCGACGAATGTGCAAGTCTAGTGAGCCAGAAGTTGGTGGGAGGTTTTCTCCTTCGGCTGCACGATTTGAGTAGAGGAACCAACGGAGATCATTCACTTTTGTGTAGATTTTGGATCGATACAAAATACAGACAAAGCGTTCCAACTGAGAGCATACATCTGCCGCCAGATCAATGTCATTCCCGAGCATTGCTAGTGCATCCAGGATCTCATCATCACAAGACATAAATGCTTTGAAGCACGAGTCTTTGGTTCTGCCAGCAAATCTACCAGACATATCGGAACCTGTCAGAGCATGAAAACCTAACAGTGCAGAAGCGCGCTTTGGTCCTAAGTTGTTGTATATGCTCCGCACAGAAATGTTCCTTTTCAGCCTGCCCTTTCCCGTAAGGAAGGTTGTGGACGTCGGTAAGTTTGGATACATGTAGACAAGCAACAACAAGACGTCTGTGTCTGGGGAATTGACAACAATTTCTGCTTCATTGAGAACAGTTAGAGCATGCAGTACAATCAAAGTGTCTGCCTCTTCTTGGCTGTGAGTGAGGAGCGAGTCTGGGATATCAAGAGTGCCCTTGGTTTTTGTTCCTGAGGTCACCATAAGTTGTTTCAGTCTGTTGTTGGAGCTCTTGCTGTGACATACAACTTTGTCAGCCAAATACACGGTCAGTTCTCCTTTGGTGCGGATATCTGATAAGAAGTCCTTTAGGGAAATATTTTGGATTAAAGTGTTGTCTTTCACGTGGTAATATGTTGACTTTCCCTTGGTCCTCTTTGTCCTCATCTGTTCCTTGAGAGATGTTTTGATGTACCGGTCGAACACCAATCTGACCTCCTCATATTGTGCTGCCATGTTACAGATTATATGGAGAAAGGCATCTGCAAAGTCTTGGCATGTTTTCATTTGTTCCGTTTCGCTAACTGAATTTACCACAGCCATGCCATCAATAATGATCACTCGGTGTGCTGATGATTCATCTGTTGGGTCAACTTGTGTATGTTCCACTGCTGTGTCTGCCACATGCAAGGGTACTTGGATTGCTTGGTTATCAGATGGCTCACTTCCAGTTGCCTCATTTATGTCAGCTTGAACCTGTTGTGTGTTACTGTCCAGCTTCTCAAGATGATGAAGTATTGATGCCTTATCATATGCCAGCAGGAGGGATCCATCTGAAGCAAATAGTGATCGAGGCACCACACCAAACTCATAAGTTCCGATGCATTCCTTGAGATTCAGCTCTGGTCGACTTCTTGAAATAACAATGAACCGTTGCAACAGTCCTCGCTCTTCTTTGATTTTGACCACCTTGTCTTTCATTCGAATTTCTGTCATTGCATTGGCACTTTTGAAGGTACCCAGTTTCTTTTTGGTCATTTTGTCCCACACAGAAAGTTTTCCTTCTGTTAGGCGTTCAGTGACAAAATCTTCAAACATCTGTTGCCCAATCTCATCACGCCGAAGAATGTCGTTGGTATCAGTTTCGTTCAGAACTGCTTGGGTGAGCAGGTTGTAGATCTCATCCTCATCAGCGGATTCAAATGGGTTTCCATGCTCGTGAAATACTGCACTGAGTTTGACAGCATTTTGTGTTATTTGGGAGAGCTTTCCCCCTGTGAGCTCATGGTGCTGTGTTCTCTTCGCCTTGCTGCCAGTGGAGTACTTTTTCTCAAATTCATGTTGTAAGTTTGAGAGTTCAGGTGCAATAAGAAAGTACTTGTCCAGTGACTTTTCATTCTGTGTGATTCCGACTATGCCTCCAATAACCTTGAGTTCACGATTCTCTTGTTCAATCCCATGGTTTGGGCCTATTGATGTGAATCCAGCAACACCTTTGGTGACGCAGAAGTTCCCTTTCATGAACTCAGCCCAGATCTCAGGATGCTGCGTTTCTGTTTGTTGCATTGTAGAAATGTACAGTGGTAGAAGGCGTGCATAGTTTAAATGATCATGGGCAAAGAAGTACTTCATGAGTGATTTCAGACTCTGCATGTGCAGCAATAGGTCTCGTTGTCTGGTGGCTCGAACAAATTGGAGGATGGTCTCGAACTGCTTCATGTAGTTTCCGATGAAACGCTGAATCTTGTTTGCAGTGCCTTCATATTGTTTAATCTTTTGGAAGATGTCCCTGGATTCGAACATTTCGACTGTTTTTGTAACGGCATCACATAGTTTGTGTCTTCTTCCTGAGTCTGTTTTGATGTCTTGCTGATAGCCTTCTCCCAAAAGAGTGGATGCTTCCTTCAAGAAAGCTTCTTCATCAGGCTGAAGTTGCAGGAACTTTCGGAAGTACAAACTATACAAAGCAAGCAAGGTAACTGTATGAGCTTCCAGTGCTCGATACATGTGTTTTCCGTTGAGTCTCTGTCTCAAATTGTGCAAATTAAAAAGATTAGTAATCAGAGTTATTGTTATTATAGTCAACTCTATATACAAGTTTCAAGCCAAACGCATTCACAGTGATTATGGCATGATCTAATGATTAATTAATTAAGCTCCACCACATCCAAGCCATTCCCGGAAAATCCTCTATGCATTATCCTATTATACAACGAGACAGTTTTCGCGGAAGATGTTGCGGTGATAGCAAAACAAAATGGTTCAGGTCTTGTTGAGAGTGGTTCCAAGCAGTTCATGCTAAAAAAAAAAAATTAACCACATTAAGTTAATTTTAATGTCAAATTTAGGGCGTTTTGCTATAATGGCGGCCATCTTGGATTTCAGGGTGTTAGAATGCTCAGAAAAAATGCCACCCTAATTTTATTTCATGTTTATATTATTATCTAACAAAATCAAGTGAGTTTTTGCTTTTAACAAAAAAAATACACGAATTCTTTTTTTTTAAGACAAATATGCCTACACTAAATAGTCAAGTTGTATATGAAATAGTAATATAAAAACACCTATAGCAAGTCAATGGACTCTTCCGATAATGTTGTCATTATCGTGCGGTATTTATATAGACAAACATTCAATACAATATTCGCACTACAGGTAGGTCAGGATGTTACAATTAAATAATACGCTACAGTACCTATCATATATTGCCTTACCTATACAGTAGTGTAATATTCCAACGGTATTATTACTTTACTTTGAAAGCACAGTACCTGTAAGCTATCGTATATTGCCTTACCTATACAGTAGTGTAATATTCCAATGGTATTATTACTTTACTTTGAAAGCACAGTACCTGTAAGCTATCGTATATTGCCTTACCTATACAGTAGTGTAATATTCCAACGGTTTTATTACTTTACTTTGAAATCACAGTACTTTGTGAATCCATAATATAGTTTATTATGTCACGCATGGATGCGTACAGTTCCTGTTCCAAAGTCCGTATCTTTGCAGATGATACTGCAGTCTATCTAACTCTGACATTTGCAAATGAGTCGGTCACCCTCCAAAACAATCTTAAGAGCAGATGATTAGAAGAGATCAAGTGGAACATGGAATTCAACCCACCAAATGTCAAGTTATTCGCGTCACTAGAAGGAAACATCCTATTCCCAGTCAATACCATATCCACGGAGTCCTACTTGAGTCAGTTACATCAGCTATATACATTGGCGTGGATATCTCAAATAACCTTTCGTGGCGCATATCAGGTCAAACAAGAACGCTATAGCTATAGTCGTGATAGCGCAGTGGATGAGCGTTCGCTTCAGGTGCTAAAGGTCCGGAGTTCGAGCCCCGCTGGAGCCGTTACGGTTGTGCACTTAGGCAAGGCATTTAAATTCCACATTGCCTCTCCCTCGTGGCGATGGATTCCATCAGGAATGAGGTCTCGAGAGTGATTAATATAAGTTGAAATAACTTGTTTCGCAATCGAGCTAAAATAAATTAGTATAAACTAAGAACGCTAACCAAACGTTATGTTTTTTACGGTAATCAATCATATCGCGCCCAACCCTTAAACCCGTGCGATATCAGACGCTAGTGAGACCCCATATTTGGTGGCCCCATACTCAAACACTGATAGATCGAGTTGAAGGTATCCAGCGAAGAGCAACCCGTTGGATACGGGCTGACTTCTATCGTACCTCTAGTGTTACAAACATGCTCCATTCCCTAAATCTACGCCGACTAGACCTCCAGTGTATTGACACTAGGTTATCCCTTATATATGAAATTCATAATGACCTGATTGAGAATTACCAAGCGTTTCATCCTATGAATATCTCAGCGGTTTGACGCCCAACTTGTATATATCCCCGCGAGCAGTTTGGCATTAACGGAAGACAGACAGACAGACAGACAGACAGACAGACAGACAGACAGACAGACAGACAGACAGACAGACAGACAGACAGACAGACAGACAGACAGACAGACAGACAGACAGACAGACAGACAGACAGACAGACAGACAGACAGACAGACAGACAGACAGACAGACAGACAGACAGACAGACAGACAGACAGACAGACAGACAGACAGACAGACAGACAGACAGACAGACAGACAGACAGACAGACAGACAGACAGACAGAAAGACAGACAGACAGACAGACAGACAGACAGACAGACAGACAGACAGACAGACAGACAGACAGACAGACAGACAGACAGACAGACAGACAGACAGACAGACAGACAGACAGACAGACAGACAGACAGACAGACAGACAGACAGACAGACAGACAGACAGACAGACATACAGACAGACAGACAGACAGACAGACAGACAGACAGACAGACAGACAGACAGACAGACAGACAGACAGACAGACAGACAGACAGACAGACAGACAGACAGACAGACAGACAGACAGACAGACAGACAGACAGACAGACAGACAGACAGACAGACAGACAGACAGACAGACGGACGGACGGACGGACGGACGGACGGACGGACGGACGGGCGGGCGGACGGACGAACGGACGGGGCGGGGCGGGGCGGGGCAGTGCGGTGCGGGGATGGACGGACGGACGGACAGACAGACAGATAGATAAATAGATAGATGAACATTGGATTGATGGATTGCGATAACCTCTATACGGTTTTAGAAGTGTTGTATTTGCTTTTTTTGAGTTGAACGTCACACACACAGTATAGGTCATATGGCGACTCTCCAGGTAGTATTCGGGAAGGCAAGCAACGGATACCTCTCCGAACACGCACGGACGGACACACGAATAATGCCACCGACCTACCACACGCCATCTGGATGGTTTCCTCACTTGAAATAATTCGACGCCCCGGTGAGATTAGAACCTATTGCGGTGATGGAGAAGTGATTTGAAGCGAACGACCGTAACCACTTAGCCATGGAGGCCCCTTTTAGCATTGAATTGAGTAAGTAAATCGGTAAAAGGGGTTATAGAGGGCAGCTCAATTAAATCACAACGTTAAGCTTTCATGAGGTCATGTTGAAACTATTATACAATATGATATAGAAAAAAGTTAACAGAACAACATAATGTATGCATATGTAAAAGGACATGCGTTAGTTTATAGAAATTTATTTTAGCTCGATTGCGAAACAAGTTATGTCAACTTATATTAATCACTCTTCCTGATGGAATCCATCGCCACGAGGGAGAGTGAAGAGGCAACGTGTAATTTAAATGCCTTGCCTAAGGGCACAATCGTAACGGCTCCAGCGGGGCTCGAACTCCGGACCTTTCGCACCTGAAGCGAACGCCCATCCACTGCGCTATCACGACTTCCACTAAACAGATGCGTTAGAAAATGTACTGATAAATTATCATTCATGCCTGAAATATTGCTCGGATGGGCATCCCGGGTCTTCCTCCACCAATAACAGCTCGAGAGTCACCATATGACATAAGCTGTTGGAGGGACTTTAAACCCAAAAAGAGCGTATGTGTGTGTTTTACGTTTATTTATCGTCGCTACCGGTTGCCCATATGAGCGACGCCTCCTGAAGAGATTAGTCATATTAGATTTTTGGAGGATAGTGCAATGATACAGAGAGATAACCATTCCAGAGTCTCCTCTAGTTCTTTTACGTGCACAAGTGTAATGCACCGACACGAGACCTCGGTTTAAAGTCCCATCTGAAAGACTGTTAATTTTAGTAGGGTCAGACGACGAGGGATCGAACCTGCGATCCTTGGATTACCAGTCTAGCGTGTTAACCACTGGACTACAGATCCGCGTATTTATTGTTAGATTTATTTGACATAATTATATATCTGTGAAAACATTTTCTTCATGGGACTTTAAACCTAGGTCTCGTGTTGGTGATGTACGCCGTACACGTACAAGAACCAGAGGAGACTCTGGAATGGGTCTCTGTCTGTATCATTGCACTATCCTCCACAAATCTAAAATGACTAATCTCTTCAGGAGGCGTCGCTCATTATGTGCAACCGGTAGCGACGATAAATAAACGTAAAACACACATAACAATAACTTATGGTAACACTAAACTACCTGTATGCACCATTGATTGCAGACATACACAGGTACATAATACCTGAAGCGTCATCCTGAATTAAACTTCCGTATCCATAAACAACTATATAATATTATTATAATGGCGACTTGTACGAGAGAACGTTTTATACTTATTTTATTGGTTTTCTTGCCACAAAGTATTACAGGTATGAACTTATATTTAATCAATTTACATATTAATATACACTTTTTGTTACAATAATATGGGAAACAGTGGCAAACATGTATAAATCAAATATTTGAAACTTGTATTTTGTTTAATATTTGGGGTTTTAAAGATATAGCGATCACTTAGGTCATATGACGACTCTGTGGTGATAGAGGACGATCCAGTCCCTCCGAGTTAGCAGTACGTCAGGTAGAGGTGTCCCCCGGGTAGACCTAACGAACCACCGCAGGCCAACTGGATAGCTTCCTCACTTGAAATAATTCAACACTCCAGTGGGATTAGTTTATACAAATTTATTTTAGCTCGATTGCGAAACAAGTTATTTCAACTTATATAAATCACTCTCGAGAACTCATTCCTGATGGAATCCATCGCCACGAGGGAGAGCGAAGATGCAACGTGGAATTTAAATGCCTTGCCTAAGGGCACAATCGTAACGGCTCCAGTGGGGCTCGAACTCCGGACCTTTCGCACCTGAAGCGAACGCGCATCCACTGCGCTATCACGACTTCCAATGGGATTCGAACCTGCAGTGATGAGGGGCAGGTGATTTGAAGTCAACGATCGTAACCACTCGACTACAGTGATCCATGCAAACATGCATAAACCAAATAAATGAAAGTTACACCAATCATTTAGTTCCTAGTATGATATTGCGACTCTCTATCAATTAGTTATGTTATGTTATATTTCGGGTTTTACGCCTGCATCAGCACCATTTTGGGCTATATCGCCGGCGGGCAGTTTACCTAACAACACCTTTCCTGGGCAGGCTCCAGCGGTTAAACAGTACTTGGGTGCACCAACCTCCGTAAGAAACTGCCAACTTTTTCATATAACTGAGACACGGTCTGAGCGGGGCTCGAACCCGTGACCATCAGTGATGATAGGTTACAGTGGTATACAAGTCAGCGACCTTAACCACGCGACCACGGAGGCGGACCTCCATCAATTAGTAGCGAATGAACACCACATGTGCCCATAACAATAACCAGTATTTCCGGAAAGGCGGGCACTGTGTAGATCCAACGACCTTCTGCAAGTAAGCTGGATAGATTCCCACATTAACGAATTCGACACCCCAGCCATACTAAGACGATGAGAACACACCCATCCCTACTAAGAGATGAGGATAGTGACCTTAACCACTCGACCATGGATGCCCCTGCAGTGTGTAGTGGGTAGATATATTTAGAACTGTTTAAACCGGGTGGTATTTTTATCTTAAGTAGAATTTATAATATCAATAAGTGTGTATGGTTGACATAAAACCTGCCTGCTAAAACTGGGCCATAGTTTTACCGGATTCGTGTCAATAATAGTAATACTATTAATGTACTTCAATGTATTACTTCTTTAGTTGTGTGTTTATATACAAGGAGTAACAAGTTTGTTTTCGAAACTTAAACGTAATACAACAGGAGAAACAGAATCCCGATTCAGAACACAAAACGTCATTATGAAAAAGACAAAAACCGTCCTTTCAATGTCACGTGACTAGTGTACATCTTTTAGCTCGATTGCGAAACACATTCTTAAAAGGTCAGTTTAATCAGTCTCGAGCTATCATTCCTGACGGAATCCATCACCATGAAGGAGAGCAATTGCAAAATAAATTTATAAATAGTGTATTATGGACACTTCACACCACGCGGACACTACTATATAATAATAAATATATAATTATGTGGCTATGAGAACATTTTATATATTGTATTGTGGTCTAGGGTTAGCTGCTATGTGGATAGGAGAACAATATATATATTGTCTTGTGGTCTAGGGTTATCTGCTATGTGGATAGGAGAACAATATATATATTGTCTTGTGGTCTAGGGTTATCTGCTATGTGGATAGGAGAACAATATATATATTTTTTCTTGTGGTCTATGGTTAGCTGCTATGTGGCTAGGAGAACAATATATATATATTGTAGTGTGGTCTAGGGTTAGCTGCTATGTGGCTAGGAGAACAATATATATATTGTATTGTGGTCTAGGATAAGCTGCTATGTGGCTAGGAGAACAATATATATATATTGTAGTGTGGTCTAGGGTTAGCTGCTATGTGGCTAGGAGAACAATGTATCTATTGTATTGTGGTCTAGGGTTAGCTGCTATGTGACTAGGAGAACAATATATATATATTGTATTGTGGTCTAGGATAAGCTGCTATGTGGCTAGGAGAACAATATATCTATTGTATTGTGGTCTAGGGTTAGCTGTTATGTAAACATTTACCTGGCTTATATAGAACGTTGCAAAGGAGGGAGCAATGGGCATCCACTTAAGTACCCGTTCGTGACCACGCACATGGCGGGATTCGGAACCCATTGACTGCCAGACGGTCACCGTATCTACGGCGACGGAAGCTGCACCTGCTTATCGGACATTGTCTTTATATGTTCAGGGATGGACGTGGATTGTAACTTTGACCAAGGATTTTGCAATTGGGAACAGGACAATAGGGACCAGTTTGATTGGAGTAGAACGACAGGAGAAACCCCGACTGCTTATACAGGCCCACACGCAGATCATACATCTGGAAGTAAGTACAGTCAACTAGCTTCAAACATGTATGCATATGATGACCCGAATGCAACTAAAATCGTTAGTCCCTGTCCCAAACTATGTTAATGTCGGAAATGATAAGAAATATATATTTTACTACACATCAGTATAATATAGTTTTAATAATATAAATGTGGCTGTCCGATTAGCGCAGTGGCTTACCAGCTCGCTTCTCACCAATGCAAACAGGGTTCAATCCCTGGAGTTGGAAGTATGTGAGATGTTACGGTTGTCGCCAAATCGGGCAGGTGGGTTTTCTCCGGGTACTCCGGTTTCCTCCCACACGAATGACCACATTTCATCCGCGCCAACGAGAGTGATTAATATAAGTTATTAGAGCTTGCTTCGCAATCGCTGTACCATAAATAAGGTTTCAACTTTTGTTTAATAGTATAATATTATTTTGACTAGGGTAGTCATGTTTTCGTTTTTCATTCTGCTCTCTTCGTTTCTCCGTAGCAAATCTCGGGATAGTGCATGACAGAGACCCATTTCAGAGTCTCCTCTAGTTCTTTTACGTGCACGGTGTAAAGCACCGGCACGAGACCTCGGTTTAACATCCCATCTGAAACAATGTTAATTTTATTAGGTTCAGACGGGGATCGAACTTGCGATCCCTGGATTACCAGTCCAGCGTATTACCACTGGACTACAGATCCGTCTGGGAGAATGTATAATGGCAGTGCTATTTAAACGTGAAAACAGGTTTTTAAAAAAATGTTTGCTATATTTGATTGTTGGTATTCATAGTGGCACCAGCATAGTATTGGTGGACGGGCACACGGATAGAACCACCGACCTAACGCAATCCATCTGGATAGCGTCCTCACACGAAATAAGTTGACACCCAAGTGGGACTCGAACCTAGAGCGGTGATCAGGTGAAGTGATGTGAAGAAAATGACATCAACCACTCGGCCATGGAGGCTCCCCCCTTTTTGCGATGCAATGTCACTTTAGGATTGGATCTTATATTAGTTTGTATTTGGTGCAGTGTTCTCTGTAAACAAAACATTGAAAAGCCATATTACTATCTATGCTTGTGTTACAGATAAAAACAATATATATAATGATTATAATATATATTTATACTGTATCAAAAGCGCGTTAAAATCTCTTTTTCGTCAAGTGCTCCGATTTGATAGTTCATGTTCTTGAACTTTCTTCATATATTCCTTTAAATATTAACCATTTTCTTTTTTACATCCAAAACTATTGACTCACTAATACATTAAGTTCTGAAATTCTTTAGCAAAGAATAAATTTCAGGTATTTTCATTGTTATATTATATATTATTTTCCTGCCTATTGTATATCAATCAATTGATAGGGAGAAGAACTATATAAGTTTTCTTTCGTTCTAATCCCTTCAGTCTACTGCTGTTAAATTATATGTAAAATGTTCATTTCTTGATTACATGTAAACATACTGAAATAAATAATGTTTAAACTAAAATACGACACAGGCTACCAGAGAAACTGTTGCATATAGTATTGGGTTCATATGACACTAGTCTTAGACGAGCATCATGGCGAAAACAACATATGTTAACTTACTGATTAACGTGTATATTAAAACTGTATATGTCTCTATCGTAGATGGCAGCTACATCTATATTGAGACAACTCCTTCGAAGCTAAAGAATAAAAGAGCCAGGCTTATTAGCCCGGAGCAGCAACCTGGACAATACTGCTTGTCCTTCTGGTACAATATGTATGGTGCACATATAAGGCATCTTAAGATATTCTCAAAAGTTGGGAATAACCTTGAACAACTCTTCCGTGTATCAGATACACAGGGTCAACAATGGATACAGGAACAACTCGACTTAAACGTCATCGATAAATACAAGGTTAGCAACGTCTGCATCATTATTAGTCTAAACGGTTGTGTTTTCTTAATAATTTCATCATATTTTATAACGGTTTTATAAGCATTGGGAATGACTGTATATGTTGTGTGGCATTACATTAGGGAATGTGTCAATCCAAATCGTGTTTGTTTTTGTGGTTTAAAGTCCTTGTGTCATATGGCTAGTTTCTATCTGTTATTGGTTGACAGAAGACCTAGGTCATATGGTGACTTTCTAGCTGTTGTTGGTGGACAGAAGACCCAGGTCATATGGCGACGTTCTAGCTGTTATTCGTGGACAGAAGACCAGGTCATATGGTGACTTTCTAGCTGTTATTCGTGGACAGAAGACCAGGTCATATGGTGACTTTCTAGCTGTTATTGGTGGACAGAAGACCCGGCCATATGGTGACTTTCTAGCTGTTATTGGTGGACAGAAGACCAGGTCATATGGACTTTCTAGCTGTTATTGGTGGACAGAAGACCCGGCCATATGGTGACTTTCTAGCTGTTATTGGTGGACAGAAGACCATCATATGGTGACTTTCTAGCTTTATTGGTGGACAGAAGACCCGGCCATATGGTGACTTTCTAGCTGTTATTGGTGGACAGAAGACCCGGCCATATGTGACTTTCTAGCTGTTATTGGTGGACATAAGACCAGGTCATATGGTGACTTTCTAGCTGTTATTGGTGGACAGAAGACCCGCCATATGGTGACTTTCTAGCTGTTTGGGGACAGAACAGTCATATGGCGACTTTCTAGCTATTATTGGTGGACAGAAGACCAGGTCATATGGCGACTTTCTAGCTGTTATTCGTGGACAGAAGACCCAGGTCATATGGTGACTTTCTAGCTGTTATTGGTGGACAGAAGACCAGGCCATATTGTGACTTTCTAGCTGTTATTCCTGGACAGAAGACCCAGGTCATATGGTGACTTTCTAGCTGTTATTGGTGGACAGAAGACCAGGTCATATGGTGACTTTCTAGCTGTTATAGGTGGACAGAAGACCCAGGTCATAGGTGCCTTTCTAGCTGTTATTGGTGGACAGAAGACCAGGTCATATGGTGACTTTGTAGCTTTATTGGTGGACAGAAGACCAGGCCATATGGTGACTTTCTAGCTGTTATTGGTGGACAGAAGACCAGGTCATATGGTGACTTTCTAGCTGTTATTGGTGGACAGAAGACCAGGTCATATGGTGACTTTCTAGCTGTTATTGGTGGACAGAAGCCCGGCCATATGGTGACTTTCTAGCTGTTTATGGTGGACAGAAGACCCAGGTCATATGGTGACTTTCTAGCTGTTATTCGTGGACAGAAGACCCCCAATGGTGACTTTCAGCGTTATTGGTGGACGAAACCCGGCCATATGGTGACTTTCTAGCTGTTATGGTGGACAGAAGACCCGCCATATGGTGACTTTCTAGCTGTTTGGTGGACAGAAGACCGGTCATATGTGACTTTCTAGCTGTTATTGGTGGACAGAAGACCCCCATATATGACTTCTAGCTGTTATTGGTGGACAGAAGACCCAGGTCATATGGTGACTTTCTAGCTGTTATTGGTGGACAGAAGACCAGGTCATATGGTGACTTTCTAGCTGTTATTGGTGGACAGAAGACCCGGCCATATAGTGACTTTCTAGCTGTTATTGGTGGACAGAAGACCCAGGTCATATGGTGACTTTCTAGCTGTTATTGGTGGACAGAAGACCCGTACTCCGACACGGATGGGCACCACGGTACAAGCACCGTTCATCCACAAGCACCCTGGATAACTCACACGAACTTTTACCTCCCATTGGGATGCCGACCTACAGCGTTGATGGGCAAGTAATTCAAAGTCAACG
>CM026387.1:22907616-22945660 GCA_014843695.1 Archivesica marissinica
GCACTGTAAGTTCTGCATTGGATTTATGAGTCAGCGTACTGGCACTGTAAGTTCTGCATTGGATTTATGAGTCAGCGTACTGGCACTGTAAGTTCTGCATTGGATTTATGAGTCAGCGTACTGGCACTGTAAGTTCTGCATTGGATTTATGAGTCAGCGTACTGGCACTGTAAGTTCTGCATTGGATTTATGAGTCAGCGTACTGGCACTGTAAGTTCTGCATTGGATTTATGAGTCAGCGTACTGGCACTGTAAGTTCTGCATTGGATTTATGAGTCAGCGTACTGGCACTGTAAGTTCTGCATTGGATTTATGAGTCAGCGTACTGGCACTGTAAGTTCTGCATTGGATTTATGAGTCAGCGTACTGGCACTGTAAGTTCTGCATTGGATTTATGAGTCAGCGTACTGGCACTGTAAGTTCTGCATTGGATTTATGAGTCAGCGTACTGGCACTGTAAGTTCTGCATTGGATTTATGAGTCAGCGTACTGGCACTGTAAGTTCTGCATTGGATTTATGAGTCAGCGTACTGGCACCGTAAGTTATGCATTGGATTTATGAGTCGGCATACTGGCACTGTAAGTTATGCATTGGATTTTATGAAAAGGAAATGAACGAGAAGTACTTACAAGATAGAGAGAAGAAGAGTCATACTGGATTGATGCCGAGGGAAGCTAACAGAACGAGGGTAGCTGACAGTGTGAGGGTAGCTAACAGTGTAAGGGTAGCTAACAGTGCACGGATACATGTAGCTAACAGTGTGAGGGTAGCTAGCAATGCCAAAGGTTGCTAACAATGCACGGATAGCTAACAGTGCACAGATAGCTAACAATGCACGGATAGCTAACAGTGCACAGATAGCTAACAGTGCACAGATAGCTAACAGTGCACAGATAGCTAACAATGCACGGATAGCTAACAGTGCACAGATAGCTAACAATGCATGGATAGCTAACAATGCACGGATAGCTAACAATGCATGGATAGCTAACAGTGCACAGATAGCTAACAGTGCACAGATAGCTAACAGTACACAGATAGCTAACAATGCACAGATAGCTAACAATGCACAGATAGCTAACAATGCACAGATAGCTAACAATGCACAGATAGCTAACAATGCACGGATAGCTAACAGTGCACAGATAGCTAACAGTGCACAGATAGCTAACAGTGAACGGATAGCTAACAGTGCACTATTGGGTCAGTTCACATTGAAGTGTAAGAATGATGCACAGTAACTGACCGGTAAAATGATGCACAGTAACTGACCGGTAAAATGATGCACAGTAACTGACCGGTAAAATGATGCACAATAACTGACCGGTAAAATGATGCACAGTAACTGGTCAGTAAAATGATGCACAGTAACTGACTGGTAAAATGATGCACAGTAACTGACCGGTAAAATGATGCACAGTAACTGGTCAGTAAAATGATGCACAGTAGCTGACCGGTAAAATGATGCACAGTAACTGGTCAGTAAAATGATGCACAGTAACTGACCGGTAAAATGATGCACAGTAACTGGTCGGTAAAATGATGCACAGTAACTGACCGGTAAAATGATGCACAATAACTGACCGGTAAAATGATGCACAGTAACTGGTCAAAAAACACAAACACAAAAACACAAACACCGGTAAAATGATGCACAGTAACTGGTCAGTAAAACGATGCACAGTAGCTACCCCTAAAATGATGCACAGTAACTGGTCAGTAAAATGATGCACAGTAACTGACCGGTAAAATGATGCACAGTAACTGGTCGGCAAAACGATGCACAGTAACTGACCGGTAAAATCATGCACAGTAACTGACCGGTAAAATGATGCACAGTAACTCCTCGGTAAAATGATGCACAGTAACTGGTCGGTAAAATGATGCACAGTAACTGACCGGTGAAATGATGCACACAGTGAATATCACTGGTAAAATGATGCACAAGTAAATGCCAGTCAGTAAAAATTATGCACAGTAACGTGGTAAAATGATGCACAGTAACTGGTCGGTAAAATGATGCACAGTAACCGACCGGTGAAACAAACGCATGCACAGTAACTGACCGGTGAAACGAATGCACAGTAACTGACCGGTCAAATGATGCACAGTAACTGACCGGTCAAATGATGACACAGTAATGATGCACATAAAAAAAATTCTACTTCCCATAACTTTGTTGGTGCCATACATAATTATGTGATATTTACTAATTCACCAAAGATCAAAGTGTATTTTAATGACCTTTCATCCTGGCCTGACAACAATTCAATGTACCAATGGTGGGAATTGTAGCATCATTGTAACAGCCTATATTAAACATGTGTAGCATCATTGTAACAGCCTATATTAAACGTGTGTAGCATCATTGTAACAGCCTATATTAAACATGTGTAGCATCATTGTAACAGCCTCTATTAAACATGTGTAGCATCATTGTAACAGCCTCTATTAAACGTGTGTAGCATCATTGTAACAGCCTATATTAATCGTGTGTAGCATCATTGTAACAGCCTATATTAAACATGTGTAGCATCATTGTAACAGCCTATATTAAACGTGTGTAGCATCATTGTAACAGCCTATATTAAACATGTGTAGCATCATTGTAACAGCCTCTATTAAACATGTGTAGCATCATTGTAACAGCCTCTATTAAACGTGTGTAGCATCATTGTAACAGCCTATATTAATCGTGTGTAGCATCATTGTAACAGCCTATATTAAACATGTGTAGCATCATTGTAACAGCCTATATTAAACGTGTGTAGCATCATTGTAACAGCCTATATTAAACATGTGTAGCATCATTGTAACAGCCTCTATTAAACGTGTGTAGCATCATTGTACGGAATGTTGTAGGACATGTACAGAATGTAGGACATGTACAGAATGTAGGATATGTAAGGGATGTAAGGAGTGTAGGACATGTAAGGAATGTAGGACATGTAAGGATGCAGGACATGTAAGGAGTGTAAGAAATGTTGGGAATGTAGGATATGTAAGGAATGTAGGATATGTAAGGAATGTAGGACATGTAAGGGATGCAGGACATGTAAGGAGTGTATGACATGTAAGGGATGTAGGATATGTAAGGAATGTAGGATATGTAAGGAATGTAGGACATGTAAGGAATGTAGGGATGCAGGACATGTAAGGGATGTAGGACATATACGGTTGTCCACCTCCGTGGTCGAGTGGTTACGGTCGCTGACTTGTATACCACTGTAACCTATCATCACAGCCCTGCTCAGACCGTGTCTCATTTATATGAAAAAGTTGGCAGTTTCTTACGGAGGTTGGTGCACCCAAGTACTGGTTAACCGCTGGAGCCTGCACAGGAAAGGTGTTGTTAGGTAAACTGCCCGTCGGCGATATAGCCCAAAATGGTGCTGATGCAGGCGTAAAACCCGAAATATAACATAACATAGGACATGTAGGACATGTAAGGAATGTAGGACATGTTAGGAGTGTAGGACATGTAAGGAATGTAGGACATGTACAGAATGTAGGGCATGTATGGAATGTAGGACATGTGTGGAATGTAGGACATGTATGGAATGTAGGACATGTGTGGAATGTAGGACATATATGGAATGTAGGACATGTACATAATGTAGGATATATTGGGAATGTAGGATATGTTAGGAATGTAGGACATGTACAGGATGTAGGACATGTTTGGAATGTAGGACATGTTAGGAATGTAGGACATGTTAGGAATGTAGGACATGTATGGAATGTAGGACATGTACGGAATGTAGGGCATGTAAGGAATGTAGGGCATGTATGGAATGTAGGACATGTATGGAATGTAGGACATGTTTGGAATGTAGGACATGTTAGGAATGTAGGACATGTATGGAATGTAGGACATGTAAGGAATGTAGGACATGTTAGGAATGTAGGGCATGTAAGGATGTAGGACATGTATGGCATGTAAGGAATGTAGGGCATGTAAGGATTGTAGGGCATGTAAGGAATGTAGGACATGTTAGGAATGTAGGGCATGTAAGGAATGTAGGACATGTACAGGATGTAGGACATGTTTGGAATGTAGGACATGTTAGGAATGTAGGACATGTATGGAATGTAGGACATGTACGGAATGTAGGGCATGTAAGGAATGTAGGGCATGTATGGAATGTAGGACATGTTTGGAATGTATGGCATGTATGGAATGTAGGACATGTTTGGAATGTAGGACATGTTAGGAATGTAGGACATGTATGGAATGTAGGACATGTTAGGAATGTAGGGCATGTAAGGATGTAGGACATGTATGGCATGTAAGGAATGTAGGGCATGTAAGGATTGTAGGGCATGTAAAAAACAAGGAATGTAGGACATGTATGGAATGTAGGACATGTATGGAATGTAGGACATGTAAGGAATGTAGGGCATGTATGGAATGTAGGACATGTATGGAATGTAGGACATTTATGGAATGTAGGACATGTATGGAATGTAGGACATGTAGGGCATGTAAGGATGTAGGACATGTAAGGAATGTAAGGATTGTAGGGCATGTAAGGAATGCAGGACATGTTAGGAATGTAGGACATGTATGGAATGTAGGACATGTTAGGAATGTAGGACATATATGGAATGTAGGACATGTACAGAATGTAGGATATATTGGGAATGTAGGACATATATGGAATGTAAGACATGTACAGAATGTAGGATATATTGTGAATGTAGGATATTTAAGGAATGTTGGGAATGTAGGATATTTAAGGAATGTTGTGAATGCAGACTTGTATTAAATAAGCACATACTTATAATACACGTTTGTTTATTTCAGAGTGAGGGAGAGGGCAGTGGCACCTGATAGACCGTGTCCCATGTGATTCCTTGTGTTTAGTACTGTGATAATATACAACCCTCCTATCATCTGACTGGTTTGGAAAGAAACAATATATCAAACTACAGATGACAGTGCTCACGGAAAATATTTTAACAGACAGGCCCAGGGCGTGTCCCCTCTGAAAATGGACAAGCCCAAATTTAAAATGGACAGGCCCTGATTAAAAGTGGACAGGACCATTCATTATATGCATGTTATATCAATATGGGTGACTTTCTAGTATACAGTCCTGGTCTGCAATTAATGAAGTCATTATTTATTTAATCGCTTTATTGGGGGCTATAATTTAGGTGTTGCAGTAGCTAATGTGCTGTAAACAGAGGACAAAAGAGGTATAATTGATTGATTTAGTCACCAGGCCCAAGAATGTTTACAATTGTTGTCTCCGAGACCGGAAATCATGCGACATTAAATTTTCTACGGGCCCCGAGGTTTTTTAGACAGGCCCGCGGGCTTGTCATATTTGTAATGGCGTCAAGTGGTGTTCTATGAGGGAAACGGTTAACCAGCAACATATAAATGTGGGGAAAGTAAATGTGCTGTACTCTACTTAAAGCAGCTCTTTTCACAAACAAGTGATAGAAGATATAATCCACCATGTCCACCTGTAAACATATACCGTGAAAATCATAGTTAAAATACCAAGCATTTCTATAAACGGACGACTCCTCCGGTGCAATGTAGCACAATACGCCGTTACATCTCCTCCGGTGCAATGTAGCACAATACGCTGTTACGTCTCCTCCGGTGCAATGTAGCACAATACGCTGTTACGTCTCCTCCGGTGCAATGTAGCACAATACGCTGTTACGATTAATTTTAGCACGCTCAATCTTACAGTTCAGTGATTCTTTATAATATACAACATTACCGCCACTAAACCGTTTGGCCTTTTTATTTGTTTTCGGTCTCGGACAAGTAAAACAATTGTAACCTTTGATATTAATGTCTGTTATCTGTGTGTTCCAAGTTTTATTAAAGATTAAAATATGGTATTTCAAGACAAAATCAAGAAAATCTACTTCATTTAATTTATTTGCACGTTCCACTGGAGGGAGGAAAGAGATTAACTGTGTACGTTCTTCCTAGCCCCATCACTGTTGACAGTACCAGACGTACGGGTCACAACCGTATCCATATGTCTGTCACGCTGTCCGGGCGGATTCATCTCCCTTTGATGACCAGACGTACAGGTCACGACCATATCCATATGTCTGTCACGCTGTCCGTATGTCTGTCACGCTGTCCGTATCCATATGTCTGTCACGCTGTCCATATCCATATGTCTGTCATGCTGTCCGTATCCATATGTCTGTCACGCTGTCCATATCCATATGTCTGTCACGCTGTCCATATCCCTGTCACGCTGTCCGTATCCATATGTCTGTCACGCTGTCAGTATCCATATGTCTGTCACGCTGTCCATATCCATATGTCTGTCACGCTGTCCATATCCATATGTCTGTCACGCTGTCCTATCCATATGTCTGCAACGCTGTCCATATCCATATCTGTCATGCTGTCCATATGTCGTCACGCTGTCCGTATCCATATGTCTGTCACGCTGTCCATATCCATATGTCTGTAACGCTGTCCGTATGTCTGTCACGCTGTCCGTATCCATATGTCTGTCACGCTATCCATATCTCATCACGCTGTCCGTATCCATATGTCTGTCACGCTGTCCGTATCCATATGTCTGTCACGCTGTCCGTATCCATATGTCTGTCACGCTGTCTGTATCCATATGTCTGTCACGCTGTCCATATCCATATGTCTGTCACGCTATCCATATGTCTGTCACGCTGTCCATATCCATATGTCTGTCACGCTGTCCATATCCATATGTCTGTCCGTATCCATATGTCTGTCACGCTGTCCATATCCATATATCTGTCATGCTGTCCATATGTCTGTCACGCTGTCCATATCCATATGTCTGTCACGCTGTCCATATCCATATGTCTGTCATGCTGTCCATATCCATATATCTGTCACGCTGTCCATATCCATATATCTGTCACGCTGTCCATATCCATATGTCTGTCACACTGTCCGTATCCATGTCTGTCACGCTGTCCGTATGTCTGTACGCTGTCCATATCCATATGTCTGTCACGCTGTCCGTATCCATATGTCTGTCACGCTGTCCATATCCATATGTCTGTCACGCTGTCCATATCCATATGTCTGTCACGCTGTCCATATGTCTGTCACGCTGTCCATATGTCTGTCACGCTGTCCATATCCATATATCTGTCACGCTGTCCGGGCGGATTCATCTCCCTTTGATGTCCATATCCATATGTCTGTCACACTGTCCGTATCCATATGTCTGTCACGCTGTCCATATCCATATGTCTGTCACGCTATCCATATGTCTGTCACGCTGTCCGGGCGGATTCATCTCCCTTTGATGATAATACTGTCCTAATATATGGCTCCTACAGGCTTGGTATACATAGTGTAAAATTTCGGGCCTAAAACAGACCCCTGTGGAACACTGAAATTCATGAGCACTGAGTTGGATAGTTTTCCATCGATACATACTGCTTGATAACGGTCGGTAAGATAAGATGATATCCATTGGAGAGGTTTTCCAGTAATTCCAAAATGAAATTCGAGACGCTGTAAAAGTGTTCTATGGTCGATGGTATCAAATGCAGCAGATAGGTCCAAAAGCACAAGGATTGTAGCATTGTTCTGGTCCAGAGATTGGAGTATATCGTTTTGGACTTTCAGTAAGGCAGTTTCTGTGGAATGAAACTTCCTGTACGCAGACTGATGTACCTCGTGTAAGTTATTACTTGTCAAATGTTCATCAATTCGACTATTTACTACTTTTTCCAGAATCTTCGAGACATAAGGCAGGTTTGACACGGGCCTGTAGTTCTTCAAAGTGTTTTGATCAAGGCTTGGTTTTTTCAGCAAAGGTCTTACCCGGGAGATTTTGAATGACTTTGGTACATTGCCTGTTTCCAATGAAATATTTACAATTTGTGTCACTATTGGTAGGATTTCACTAAGACAAGATTTCAGTAGCCATGTCGGAATTGGATCAATTTCACAGGATTTATTTGGCCCTTTTTTAATGAACTGTTCGACTTCTTTCTCATGTGATGGACAGAAATTGTTCAAGCAGCTTATGTGAGGGAGTTTCTCTGTTTCAATGTTCAATGGACCCAGTTCCGACTGGGAGTTTGAAGATATGTCATTTCTAATGCCTTCCACCTTAGAAATGAAGAAGTCACTGAATTCCTGTGCTAGTTCATTGGGATTTTTGCCTGATGGAAGCGCTATTTCACTATCGCCTTCAAGCAGGTGTTTAGTGATTTTGAACATGCTTTTTTGATCACGACCGCAAGATATTACTTTATCAGAAAAGTAGTCAAGCCGTGCTTGTTTCAACATTTTATTAACCTTGGCACACTGACTCCTGTATATTTCATGGTCGACAGTTAATCTTGATTTTTTCCACTTGCGTTCAAATTTACGCTTTATATTGGCATCGTGGAGTTCCTGGAGTTCATGCTTATATTCAAGATACCCCTACAAATCGTATCTGCACATTGTATTATAAATGTATTGTCATTAATTATCTCATTGCCCATTTTCTACCCTGTTAGGCAAGTTCATATATCATCATATTATATAACATATTACATATTTAGTTGCTCTACATTTCAACTTTAACATTACTATATAACTCCAACATGTAGTGTTCACTTATAATCCTATCATTTGATTTGTATAATACGTTGAGGGCCTCATGGTAGACTAACTTTTGTTAAATGAGTTCTCTCGTAAAATAAATTCTTTATTATTATTATTAGTTACCTCGGGTCGCTACCTAGGCTGATATGAAACTAGCCACGTAATAACCGCTTACTATTTCACTGGAAGGTATATAATGAATTGTTTTTTACAGACAATGAAAAACCCTCTCTAATAGCGGCGTACGTTGCAGTTCCAGTGACCGTCATTCTAACATTCAGTGCAGTGGCCGTGTGCATTATTTGGAGGTGAACTCATTTAATGTTTTCGGGGATTTATTTGACATTGATTTCATTGGACCATGTGACTTAGTCGTTGTCTAACTGTTGATTAATATCAAATCTCATTCAAATCAAATGGTATATATCACTTCAATGTAATTACATTGTCAAAAAACGTAAAACCCACAAAACCCCCAATTATATTATATATATGCTATTCATTAATATGTGTACAACATTTTGATTAAATTGAATTTCTGATTCCCTCTGTCCATATATGCTTAAACATATAAGCCGATATATTTAGTTGCGGACTTAAGAATATTTCATGGCAAATGGACAGGGTCGGTTTTTTATATTTGTCAGTTTCAAACGCAATTGGAAGCAACTGAATGTTGTTCAAATATACATTATTTGGTATCATTGTAAAGAGGAAGAACATACAGCTATATGAGGAATAATTGTGTGCTTTACCTAACCCCTGTTCAATCAATCATCAAATGTGGGTGAACACAATGTTTCTACATAATCTACATACTTTATATAGAGGTCTAAGTGTATCACATTTAAAGCAAAATGGAAGCAATTTCCAAAAATACTTATTTTATAAGAATTTATACCAAATTAAAGACAATTGAACGACGAATAATACGAGGAATGATTTGATACGTTTAACAATGGAGATGTTATTTAGAGATTACATACAGTTTACAATGAAATTTATCGTAAACTTATCAGCTGTTGCGTATAGGTGAGGAGGTAATTGTCAGTCATTGATATCGGGTATATATAAGCTACGGATATGGACGCATATAATGAACATTGTTCTACATGTTTGAACATTTCGCTCGTAATCAATGTACCTTAGAATATCAATTCAAATTTGAACACAATTTTTTGACTGAAATTAGTCATAACCGGATGGATTGTTCAAAATTAACGGTCATTGCTTTGTAAAAGGGTTTGCTTTGATCTATGTACATCTTTATTGAAGTCGAATTTTTCTTGGGCAGTCAGCCAAGGGAATAACAGAATGTGACAGCTTAGCTTAGCACAGCTGACTGTTTAATAGAGCGCATGTTTCCACCCACACGAACGACAACATTTACTCTTTCATCGGCACCAACGAGAGTGATTAATATAAGTTGTTAAAACTTGCTTCGCAATCGTTGTAAAATAAATAACGTTTAAACTAGTAGAGCGCAAATGTATAAATAAAATATTGTGAATCTGGAAACTGGCTAATTAATGCACGCTGGCTGCTTAATGGAGGTAACTGCTAACACAGGTTTGACTGTACACAGTAAGCATCCTCTGGTTTGTAATGTAAAGGATTAAAAACATGTATGAACTGTCTGTCTTTAATAATATCTTTATTGTTATCCATTTGGATAATATTAGTTTTCATTTGTACTAATATTGTTATATGTTATATTTCGGGTTTTGCTCCTGCATCAGCACCATTTCGGGCTATATCGCCGGCGGGCAGTTTACTTAACAACACCTTACCTGGGCAGGCTCCACCGGTTAACCAGTACTTGGGTGCACCAACCTCCGTAAGAAACTGCCAACTTGTTCATATAAATGAGACACGGCCTGAGCGTGGCTCGAACCAGTGACCATCAGTGATGATAGGTTACAGTGGTATACAAGTCAGCGAGCATTTGTACTAACCATTGCTGATAAACATATATATATATATATATATTCTTCATTGTTGTTCAATATGTCTCCTATGCACACTATGCTGGACACAGATTGTCAAGAATAACCTCTCTACCCGAACGCCATATGCATACATTTACCCATAAAAGTCTATCACTATTTACAGAACAATGTTGTTGTTGATCTATGATTTTCATTAATGAAGCGTTTGTTTGTTTGTTTGGTTTTTTTGGTCGTTTATAGTGTCACCAACAGCTAAAGGTCATGTGGCGATTCAATTACGTATATCTACCCAGCTATTATTGGTGAATGAGGAAGACCCCGGCTGTTCCTCTGAGCAGCATTGCTGGTACCGACGGATATAACCACCGACCTACGGTGGATAGTTAACTCACATGAACGAATTCGACACGCCATTGCAATTCGACTTACATCGATGGGGGGGGGGGCAAGTGATTTGAAGTCAACAAACGACCGTAAACACTCGGCCACGGAGGCCATCCCTTATTAATGAAGAGTCTATTAATAGTTTTAATACACGTTCTTTTCAATAAAGTATAAAGAATGGATTATTTTATAGCGTAGCCAAATACTGGTTTTGTTAATTGCTTTCTTATCCAGGAAAAGAAAAGCGAAATATGGTTCAGAGGCAATAGATGATAGTCTCCCAGTTGCATCAATGACAAACGTGGCATACACAGCTCATGCGATGAATCACATCACTGATACGACCCAGTGTGGAGATATGTCAGGATCGAACGATGATTATTATGCAGAGATACCTTTGGATAACATAAACTATAGGAGTGATGTGTCTAATAATGAATATAACACGATTGAACTAAGACCAGTTGGATCTAATGTACCTGATAATAGTTATGAACATTTGATAAAGGGGACGACACCATTTGTTGACATAGCATACTCACACACGGACAAATATCCGACGGAGAATGAATCAGGAACAATGGATAACACGTACTCTCATATAGGAAATGAACAAACAGAAGTAAAGGTGACGCAAAGAGCAGTTGATGGTAATGATACATATAACATATTGCAAACTAAGCCATACTCAAAAGAGAATAAGGAAACGAAGCAAAATGAACTTGACAAAGATGGAGATTCAGTTTACGATCATGCATTCGCAGGATCGCAGAATAAGACAAACGACGACGTAGACGAATATTCCCACTCAGATAGAAATATGAACACTACAAAACCTCACATACAACGTGAAGATCAAGACATAGTTGTTTTGAAGGATACTGATGTTATATATAAAGACGACTTGGTGGAACGACATACAGACGGCGGATATGAACAAGCGGTTGGAATTTCTCCGGACTATTTTGTGCTCCAATCTGAAGATCAATCGTTTACTGGCAATGTCAAATCTGGTACAGAAGAGAGCACCTCACCTGTCGATGTAAACGAGTATGAAGGCTCTTCTAAACATGTGTATTTTGTGTTGGAGAACAACTAACTGAAATGAGTAAATTGAAAAATGTATAATGACTCAGTGGCCAACATATATTGATTAGTGAACTTGAATAATCTTGAAATATGTACATGTACTATTATACCGCTTTCGTATTATCTAATATTTGGGCTGGCTAATCCTTCATTTGCAATTGCGTATACCAATAAAGTCACTAGCAAAAATCATAATACATCAGTGTACATCATGATATCTTTATGTCTCATTAAAATTATTAATTAAACCAGCTATGTCACCTCTCACAGACCGACCAGTGAAGCATGATTTCAATGAGTGAATATTTCACCTCACACGTACAAGTTTTTAGATTTTATTCTTTATTTCAGTCTCATCAATGTACAGCATATAACAAACACAGAATATAGTTTACATATAAACAAGTGCATTGCCACTCAATTCAGCTTAGTTAAGTTAGTGTCTGATTAATTAACGGGCATACATTGTTTGCCACACATACATATTGGGGCGATGGATGCGCCGCGTAAATGATGGGTACTGACTTCGAGCTCCGCCCAAACCACGATTGCGATGTTTTTACAAGACAGTTACATCCACATTGCCTCTTCTCAATCCCTCGTGAGAGTGCCAGGATTATATCAGGATTGGGGTCTCGAATGAAGAGATCGGATCGGTGTGCGGATCTGTAGTCCAGTGGTAACACGCTGGACTGGTAATCCAGGGATCGCAGGTTCGATCCCCCATCAGACCCTAATAAAATTAACAGTTTTTCAGATGTGTCATTAAACCGAGGTCTCATGTCGGTGCTGTACACCCGAACGAACAGACAAACGAAAAAAACGAAAATGACTAATATCTTCAGGAGGCGTCGCTCATACAGGCAACCGATAGCGACGATAAATAAACGTAAAACACACAAAGTTATCTAACGAAGTAATTGTTGTTATTTGATGGTATTATTATTATTAACGTCAGTGATACATGTGATTACTGGGCTTTCAAAGTAGTTTTACCGGATCCATGTCTATTCAGAAAACAATTTTAATAATATGAAATTACATTTACTTCAATTGATTACTTCGTTCGTTTTGTGGTTTATATACAAAGAGTAACCAGTTTGTTTTCGAAGCATACAGTAATAACGGGTATAAACACCGCACGATAATCACAACATTATCGGAAGAGTCCATTGACTTGTTATAGGTGTTTTATAGTACTATTTATATGCAAACGTTACCATTCAATTTCATAGACTACACAATAGTGTAGGCATATTTGCAAGTTCGTGTATTTTTTTTGTTAAAAGCAAAAACTCACTTGATTTTGTAAGAAGATATCATAAGCTTTAAAAAAAATTAGGGTGGCATTTTTTCTGAACATTCTAAGGGTATGAAATTCAAGATGGCGTCCAAAATGGCCGCCGAACACTAATAATGCAATATCTTCACGAATACATGTGATACAATTACAATTGAAGTGTGTAAATATATGTTTTTTGAGACCAGGAATCTAATGGAATCATCAAATTTATGTTATATGTATGATTTACATGCCAAATTCTAAAAATGGCCACCGCGCACCCGCAATGTAAGCTATACCTTCTCCCTTTGCATGCATTACCAAGCCAACATGATTTTGTAATTACAAGCCATGTATCTACCTATTTAAAGACATGTATTTTTCACAAAGAATACATAATTAACAAGCCAGCAAACATATCTAAATAAAATTAAATACTTGAATTACTGTTCAATCAGTGTTCAAATTGTTTAAACAGGAAGATGGAAACTAAAAGTCATACTGATTAAATGCCTGGTTTTCATAGCTTTAACACTGGATATCAAATGAATTATTACTTTGTGAATGTCATAGGAGGTAATACAGTCTTCACAGTCTTCACAGTCTTCATTTATCCCTGGCTGGATAGTTTTGTTGTTGCAGCTGAAAACCCAGCATCCACAAACTTCCGTACATGGGATATTGTTCTTGCGACAGCTGCACCTTCCTTCGCATCCACGTTTGCACCCGCACTTAATGAGGTGCAATACTGCTTCAGGAGCTGGTGGATTCAAACAGCGAACTGGAGAGAAGTGACTTAAACCTGCATCAAATGTCCAACCAAATGCAGTTGGTGCTGGGAGGCATGGGTGAGTTTCACCAGCTCTTCTCCAAATCATGGATATGTAATGTGCCCGACGAATGTGCAAGTCTAGTGAGCCAGAAGTTGGTGGGAGGTTTTCTCCTTCGGCTGCACGATTTGAGTAGAGGAACCAACGGAGATCATTCACTTTTGTGTAGATTTTGGATCGATACAAAATACAGACAAAGCGTTCCAACTGAGAGCATACATCTGCCGCCAGATCAATGTCATTCCCGAGCATTGCTAGTGCATCCAGGATCTCATCATCACAAGACATAAATGCTTTGAAGCACGAGTCTTTGGTTCTGCCAGCAAATCTACCAGACATATCGGAACCTGTCAGAGCATGAAAACCTAACAGTGCAGAAGCGCGCTTTGGTCCTAAGTTGTTGTATATGCTCCGCACAGAAATGTTCCTTTTCAGCCTGCCCTTTCCCGTAAGGAAGGTTGTGGACGTCGGTAAGTTTGGATACATGTAGACAAGCAACAACAAGACGTCTGTGTCTGGGGAATTGACAACAATTTCTGCTTCATTGAGAACAGTTAGAGCATGCAGTACAATCAAAGTGTCTGCCTCTTCTTGGCTGTGAGTGAGGAGCGAGTCTGGGATATCAAGAGTGCCCTTGGTTTTTGTTCCTGAGGTCACCATAAGTTGTTTCAGTCTGTTGTTGGAGCTCTTGCTGTGACATACAACTTTGTCAGCCAAATACACGGTCAGTTCTCCTTTGGTGCGGATATCTGATAAGAAGTCCTTTAGGGAAATATTTTGGATTAAAGTGTTGTCTTTCACGTGGTAATATGTTGACTTTCCCTTGGTCCTCTTTGTCCTCATCTGTTCCTTGAGAGATGTTTTGATGTACCGGTCGAACACCAATCTGACCTCCTCATATTGTGCTGCCATGTTACAGATTATATGGAGAAAGGCATCTGCAAAGTCTTGGCATGTTTTCATTTGTTCCGTTTCGCTAACTGAATTTACCACAGCCATGCCATCAATAATGATCACTCGGTGTGCTGATGATTCATCTGTTGGGTCAACTTGTGTATGTTCCACTGCTGTGTCTGCCACATGCAAGGGTACTTGGATTGCTTGGTTATCAGATGGCTCACTTCCAGTTGCCTCATTTATGTCAGCTTGAACCTGTTGTGTGTTACTGTCCAGCTTCTCAAGATGATGAAGTATTGATGCCTTATCATATGCCAGCAGGAGGGATCCATCTGAAGCAAATAGTGATCGAGGCACCACACCAAACTCATAAGTTCCGATGCATTCCTTGAGATTCAGCTCTGGTCGACTTCTTGAAATAACAATGAACCGTTGCAACAGTCCTCGCTCTTCTTTGATTTTGACCACCTTGTCTTTCATTCGAATTTCTGTCATTGCATTGGCACTTTTGAAGGTACCCAGTTTCTTTTTGGTCATTTTGTCCCACACAGAAAGTTTTCCTTCTGTTAGGCGTTCAGTGACAAAATCTTCAAACATCTGTTGCCCAATCTCATCACGCCGAAGAATGTCGTTGGTATCAGTTTCGTTCAGAACTGCTTGGGTGAGCAGGTTGTAGATCTCATCCTCATCAGCGGATTCAAATGGGTTTCCATGCTCGTGAAATACTGCACTGAGTTTGACAGCATTTTGTGTTATTTGGGAGAGCTTTCCCCCTGTGAGCTCATGGTGCTGTGTTCTCTTCGCCTTGCTGCCAGTGGAGTACTTTTTCTCAAATTCATGTTGTAAGTTTGAGAGTTCAGGTGCAATAAGAAAGTACTTGTCCAGTGACTTTTCATTCTGTGTGATTCCGACTATGCCTCCAATAACCTTGAGTTCACGATTCTCTTGTTCAATCCCATGGTTTGGGCCTATTGATGTGAATCCAGCAACACCTTTGGTGACGCAGAAGTTCCCTTTCATGAACTCAGCCCAGATCTCAGGATGCTGCGTTTCTGTTTGTTGCATTGTAGAAATGTACAGTGGTAGAAGGCGTGCATAGTTTAAATGATCATGGGCAAAGAAGTACTTCATGAGTGATTTCAGACTCTGCATGTGCAGCAATAGGTCTCGTTGTCTGGTGGCTCGAACAAATTGGAGGATGGTCTCGAACTGCTTCATGTAGTTTCCGATGAAACGCTGAATCTTGTTTGCAGTGCCTTCATATTGTTTAATCTTTTGGAAGATGTCCCTGGATTCGAACATTTCGACTGTTTTTGTAACGGCATCACATAGTTTGTGTCTTCTTCCTGAGTCTGTTTTGATGTCTTGCTGATAGCCTTCTCCCAAAAGAGTGGATGCTTCCTTCAAGAAAGCTTCTTCATCAGGCTGAAGTTGCAGGAACTTTCGGAAGTACAAACTATACAAAGCAAGCAAGGTAACTGTATGAGCTTCCAGTGCTCGATACATGTGTTTTCCGTTGAGTAGTCTCTGTCTCAAATTGTGCAAATTAAAAAGATTAGTAATCAGAGTTATTGTTATTATAGTCAACTCTATATACAAGTTTCAAGCCAAACGCATTCACAGTGATTATGGCATGATCTAATGATTAATTAATTAAGCTCCACCACATCCAAGCCATTCCCGGAAAATCCTCTATGCATTATCCTATTATACAACGAGACAGTTTTCGCGGAAGATTTTGCGGTGATAGCAAAACAAAATGGTTCAGGTCTTGTTGAGAGTGGTTCCAAGCAGTTCATGCTAAAAAAAAAAAATAACCACATTAAATTAATTTTAATGTCAAATTTAGGGCGTTTTGCTATAATGGCGGCCATCTTGGATTTCAGGGTGTTAGAATGCTCAGAAAAAATGCCACCCTAATTTTATTTCATGTTTATATTATTATCTAACAAAATCAAGTGAGTTTTTGCTTTTAACAAAAAAAATACACGAATTCTTTTTTTTTAAGACAAATATGCCTATACTAAATAGTCAAGTTGTATATGAAATAGTAATATAAAAACACCTATAGCAAGTCAATGGACTCTTCCGATAATGTTGTCATTATCGTGCGGTATTTATATAGACAAACATTCAATACAATATTCGCACTACAGGTAGGTCAGGATGTTACAATTAAATAATACGCTACAGTACCTATCATATATTGCCTTACCTATACAGTAGTGTAATATTCCAACGGTATTATTACTTTACTTTGAAAGCACAGTACCTGTAAGCTATCGTATATTGCCTTACCTATACAGTAGTGTAATATTCCAATGGTATTATTACTTTACTTTGAAAGCACAGTACCTGTAAGCTATCGTATATTGCCTTACCTATACAGTAGTGTAATATTCCAACGGTTTTATTACTTTACTTTGAAATCACAGTACTTTGTGAATCCATAATATAGTTTATTATGTCACGCATGGATGCGTACAGTTCCTGTTCCAAAGTCCGTATCTTTGCAGATGATACTGCAGTCTATCTAACTCTGACATTTGCAAATGAGTCGGTCACCCTCCAAAACAATCTTAAGAGCAGATGATTAGAAGAGATCAAGTGGAACATGGAATTCAACCCACCAAATGTCAAGTTATTCGCGTCACTAGAAGGAAACATCCTATTCCCAGTCAATACCATCTCCACGGAGTCCTACTTGAGTCAGTTACATCAGCTATATACATTGGCGTGGATATCTCAAATAACCTTTCGTGGCGCATATCAGGTCAAACAAGAACGCTATAGCTATAGTCGTGATAGCGCAGTGGATGAGCGTTCGCTTCAGGTGCTAAAGGTCCGGAGTTCGAGCCCCGCTGGAGCCGTTACGGTTGTGCACTTAGGCAAGTCATTTAAATTCCACGTTGCCTCTCCCTCGTGGCGATGGATTCCATCAGGAATGAGGTCTCGAGAGTGATTAATATAAGTTGAAATAACTTGTTTCGCAATCGAGCTAAAATAAATTTGTATGAACGCTAACCAAACGTTATGTTTTTTACGGTAATCAATCATATCGCGCCCAACCCTTAAACCCATGCGATATCAGACGCTAGTGAGACCCCATATGTGGTGGCCCCATACTCAAACACTGATAGATCGAGTTGAAGGTATCCAGCGAAGAGCAACCCGTTGGATACGGGCTGAACTCTATCGTACCTCTAGTGTTACAAACATGCTCCATTCCCTAAATCTACGCCGACTAGACCTCCAGTGTATTGACACTAGGTTATCCCTTATATATGAAATTCATAATGACCTGATTAAGAATTACCAAGCGTTTCATCCTATGAATATCTCAGCGGTTTGACGCCCAACTTGTATATATCCCCGCGAGCAGTTTGGCATTAACGGAAGACAGACAGACAGACAGACAGACAGACAGACAGACAGACAGACAGACAGAAGACAGACAGACAGAAAGACAGACAGACAGACAGACAGACAGACAGACCAGACAGACAGACAGACGACAGACAGACAGACAGACAGACAGACAGACAGACAGACAGACAGACAGACAGACAGACAGACAGACAGACAGACAGACAGACAGGAAGACAGACAGACAGACAGACAGACAGACAGACAGACAGACAGACAGACAGACAGACAGACAGACAGACAGACAGACAGACAGACAGACAGACAGACAGACAGACAGACAGACAGACAGACAGACAGACAGACAGACAGACAGACATACATACAGACAGACAGACAGACAGACAGACGACAGACAGACAGACAGACAGACAGACAGACAAAGACAGACAGACAGAAGACAGACAGACAGACAGACAGACAGACAGACAGACAGACAGACAGACAGACAGACAGACAGACAGACAGACAGACAGACAGACAGACAGACAGACAGACAGACAGACAGACAGACAGACAGACAGACAGACAGACAGACGACAGACAGACAGACAGACGGACGGACGGACGGACGGACGGACGGACGGACGGACGGACGGACGGACGGACGGACGGACGGACGGACGGGCGGACGGACGAACGGACGGGACGGGGCGGGGCGGGGCGGGGCGGGGCGGGGCGGGGCGGGGCGGGGCAGTGCGGTGCGGGGATGGACGGACGGACAGACAGACAGATAGATAAATAGATAGATGAACATTGGATTGATGGATTGCGATAACCTCTATACGGTTTTAGAAGTGTTGTATTTGCTTTTTTTGAGTTGAACGTCACACACACAGTATAGGTCATATGGCGACTCTCCAGGTAGTATTCGGGAAGGCAAGCAACGGATACCTCTCCGAACACGCACGGACGGACACACGAATAATGCCACCGACCTACCACACGCCATCTGGATGGTTTCCTCACTTGAAATAATTCGACGCCCCGGTGGGATTCGAACCTATTGCGGTGATGGAGAAGTGATTTGAAGCGAACGACCGTAACCACTTAGCCATGGAGGCCCCTCTTAGCATTGAATTGAGTAAGTAAATCGGTAAAAGGGGTTATAGAGGGCAGCTCAATTAAATCACAACGTTAAGCTTTCATGAGGTCATGTTGAAACTATTATACAATATGATATAGAAAAAAGTTAACAGAACAACATAATGTATGCATATGTAAAAGGACATGCGTTAGTTTATACAAATTTATTTTAGCTCGATTGCGAAACAAGTTATGTCAACTTATATTAATCGCTCTTCCTGATGGAATCCATCGCCACGAGGGAGAGTGAAGAGGCAACGTGTAATTTAAATGCCTTGCCTAAGGGCACAATCGTAACGGCTCCAGCGGGCTCGAACTCCGGACCTTTCGCACCTGAAGCGAACGCGCATCCACTGCGCTATCACGACTTCCACTAAACACATGCGTTAGAAAATGTAATGATAAATTATCATTCATGCCTGAAATATTGCTCGGATGGGCACCCCGGGTCTTCCTCCACCAATAACAGCTCGAGAGTCACCATATGACATAAGCTGTTGGAGGGACTTTAAACCCAAAAAGAGCGTATGTGTGTGTTTTACGTTTATTTATCGTCGCTACCGGTTGCCCATATGAGCGACGCCTCCTGAAGAGATTAGTCATATTAGATTTTTGGAGGATAGTGCAATGATACAGAGAGATAACCATTCCAGAGTCTCCTCTAGTTCTTTTACGTGCACAAGTGTAATGCACCGACACGAGACCTCGGTTTAAAGTCCCATCTGAAAGACTGTTAATTTTAGTAGGGTCAGACGACGAGGGATCGAACCTGCGATCCTTGGATTACCAGTCTAGCGTGTTAACCACTGGACTACAGATCCGCGTATTTATTGTTAGATTTATTTGACATAATTATATATCTGTGAAAACATATTCTTCATGGGACTTTAAACCTAAGTCTCGTGTTGGTGCTGTACGCCGTACACGTACAAGAACCAGAGGAGACTCTGGAATGGGTCTCTGTCTGTATCATTGCACTATCCTCCACAAATCTAAAATGACTAATCTCTTCAGGAGGCGTCGCTCATTATGTGCAACCGGTAGCGACGATAAATAAACGTAAAACACACATAACAATAACTTATGGTAACACTAAACTACCTGTATGCACCATTGATTGCAGACATACACAGGTACATAATACCTGAAGCGTCATCCTGAATTGAACTTCCGTATCCATAAACAACTATATAATATTATTATAATGGCGACTTGTACGAGAGAACGTTTTATACTTATTTTATTGGTTTTCTTGCCACAAAGTCTTACAGGTATGAACTTATATTTAATCAATTTACATATTAATATACACTTTTTGTTACAATAATATGGGAAACAGTGGCAAACATGTATAAATCAAATATTTGAAACTTGTATTTTGTTTAATATTTGGGGTTTTAAAGATATAGCGATCACTTAGGTCATATGACGACTCTGCGGTGATAGAGGACGATCCAGTCCCTCCGAGTTAGCAGTACGTCAGGTAGAGGCGTCCCCCGGGTAGACCTAACGAACCCCTGCAAGCCAACTGGATAACTTCCTCACTTGAAATTGAACACCCCAGTGGGATTAGTTTATACAAATTTATTTTAGCTCGATTGCGAAACTAGTTATTACAACTTATATAAATCACTTTCGAGACCTCATTCCTGATGGAATCCATCGCCACGAGGGAGAGAGAAGATGCAACGTGGAATTTAAATGCCTTGCCTAAGGGCACAATCGTAACGGCTCCAGTGGGGCTCGAACTCCGGACCGTTCGCACCTGAAGCGAACGCTCATCCACTGAGCTATCACGACTTCCAATGGGATTCGAACATGCGGTGATGCGGGGCAGGTGATTTGAAGTCAACGACCGTGACCACTCGACTACAATGATCCATGCAAACATGCATAAACCAAATAAATGAAAGTTACACCAATCATTTAGTTCCTAGTATGATATGGCGACTCTCCATCAATTAGTTATGTTATGTTATATTTCGGGTTTTACGCCTGCATCAGCACCATTTTGGGCTATATCGCCGGCGGGCAGTTTACCTAACAATACCTTTCCTGGGCAGGCTCCAGCGGTTAACCAGTACTTGGGTGCACCAACCTCCGTAAGACACTGCCAACTTTTTCATAAAAAATGAGACACGGTCTGAGCGGGGCTCGAACCCGTGACCATCAGTGGTGATAAGTTACATGGTATGCAAGTCAGCGACCTTAACCACTCGACCACGGAGGCGGACCTCCATCAATTAGTAGCGAATGAACACCACATGTGCCCATAACAATAATCAGTATTTCCGGAAAGGCGGGCACTGTGTAGATCCAACGACCTTCTGCAAGTAAGCTGGATATATTCCCACATTAACGAATTCGACACTCCAGCCATACAAAGACGATGAGAACACATCCATCCATACTAAGAGATGAGGATAGTGACCTTAACCACTCGACCATGGATGCCCCTGCAGTGTGTAGTGGGTAAATATATCTACAACTGTTTAAACCGGGTATTTTTATCTTAAGTAGAATTTATAATATCAATAAGTGTGTGTCGTTGACATAAAACCTGCCTGCTAAAACTGGGCCATAGTTTTACCGGATTCGTGTCAATAATATTAATGTACTTCAATGTATTACTTCTTTAGTTGTTTGTTTATATACAAGGTGTAACAAGTTTGTTTTCGAAACTTAAACGTAATACAACAGGAGAAACAGAATTCCGATTCTGAACACAAAACGTCATTATGAAAAAGAAATAAACCTTCGTTTCAATGTCACATGGTTAGTGTACATCTTTTAGCTCGGTTGTGAAACACATTCTTACAACATTAGTTTAATCAGTATCGAGCTATCATTTCTGACGGAATCCATCACCATGAGGGAGAGCAATTGAAATATAAATAGTGTATATGGACACCTCACACCACGCGGACACTACTATATTATAATAAATATATAATTATGTGGCTATGAGAACTTTTTATATATTGTCTTGTGTTCTAGGGTTAGCTGCTATGTTGCTAGGAGAACAATATATATATTGTAGTGTGGTCTTGGGTTAGCTGCTATGTGGCTAGGAAAACAATATATATATTTTGTTGTGGTCTAGGGTTAGCTTCTATTTCGCTAGGAGAACAATATATATATTGTATTGTGGTCTAGGGTTAGCTGCTATGTTGCTAGGAGAATAATATATCTATTGTAGTGTGTTCTAGGGTTAGCTTCTATTTGGCTAGGAGAACAATATATATATTGTATTGTGTTCTAGGGTTAGCTGCTATGTGGCTAGGAGAACAATATATCTATTGTATTGTGTTCTAGGGTTAGCTGCTATGTGGCTAGGAGAACAATATATATATTGTAGTGTGGTCTTGGGTTAGCTGCTATGTGGCTAGGAGAACAATATATATATTGTATTGTGTTCTAGGGTTAGCTGCTATGTGGCTAGGAGAACAATATATATATTGTATTGTGTTCTAGGGTTAGCTGCTATGTGGCTAGGAGAACAATATATATATTGTAGTGTGGTCTTGGGTTAGCTGCTATGTGGCTAGGAGAACAATATATATATTGTATTGTGGTCTAGGGTTAGCTGCTATGTGGCTAGGAGAACAATATATATATTGTAGTGTGGTCTTGGGTTAGCTGCTATGTGGCTAGGAGAACAATATATATATTGTATTGTGTTCTAGGGTTAGCTGCTATGTGGCTAGGAGAACAATATATCTATTGTATTGTGTTCTAGGGTTATCTGCTATGTTGCTAGGAGAACAATATATATATTGTATTGTGGTCTAGGGTTAGCTGCTATGTGGCTAGGAGAACAATATATATATTGTAGTGTGGTCTTGGGTTAGCTGCTATTTGGCTAGGAAAACAATATATATATTGTGCTGTGGTCTAGGGTTAGCTTCTATTTGGCTAGGAGAACACTATATATATTGTCTTGTGGTCTATGGTTAGTTGCTATGTGGCTAGGGGAACAATATATATATTGTCTAGTGGTCTAGGGTTATCTGCTATATGGCTAGGAGAACATTATATATTGTATTGTGGTCTAGGGTTAGCTGCTATGTGGCTAGGAGAACATTATATATTGTATTGTGGTCTAGGGTTAGCTGCTATGTGGCTAGGAGAACAATATATATATTGTCTTATGGTCTAGGGTTATCTGCTATGTGGCTAGGAGAACAATATATATATTGTCTTGTGGTCTAGGGTTATCTGCTATGTGGATAGGAGAACAATATATATATTGTCTTGTGGTCTAGGGTTAGCTGCTATGTGGCCAGGAGAACAATATATATATATATATATATATTGTAGTGTGGTCTATGGTTAGCTGTTATGCGGCTAGGAGAACAATATATATATTGTGTTGTGGTCTATGGTTAGCTGCTATGTGGCTAGGAGAACAATATATATATTGTATTGTGGTCTAGAGTCAGCTGCTATGTGGCTAGGAGAACAATATATCTATTGTGTTGTGGTCTAGAGTCAGCTGTTATGCGGCTAGGAGAACAATATATATATTGTATTGTGGTCTAGAGTCAGCTGCTATGTGGCTATGAGAACAATATATGCTTATCGGACATTGCCTTTATATGTTCAGGGATGGACGTGGATTGTAACTTTGACAAAGGATTTTGCAATTGGGAACAGGACAATAGTGACAATTTCAATTGGAGTAGAATTACAGGAGAAACCCCGACTGCAGATACAGGCCCACACGCAGATCATACATCTGGAAGTAAGTACAGTCAACTAGCTTCATACATGTATGCATATGATGACCGAATACAACTAAAATCGTTAGTCCCTGTCCCAAACTATGTTAATGTCGGAAATGATAAGAAATATATTTTTTACTACACATTGTGGCAAACCTCTCTTTCTACTTATATATTTTGTCCGGTATAAATACCAGGGTCTATCCTATCGTAGACACGCTGGAGTTGTCTAGGGGGTTTCTCTACGGTCCTTCAATAATGCTCTAACCAGGGTCTATCCTATCGTAGACTCGCTGGCGTCGTCTAGGGGTTTCTCTACGGTCCTTCAATAAAGCTCTAACTCAACACAGTCTATTATTTTCCTTTGTATAATATAATTTATGACAATCGCCTTTGATTTATATTATTACATGTAGCATATATTCGTAATATCTCGTATATTATTGTTCGCCTCGCTATTTCCATATGTTCATAATCGTCCCATGTGACTATTATATTAATTTCCTTCCTTCATCAAACTATTCCAATATATATATTAGCCAAAACAATCGTTTCTTACACGGCCTAATTATCTTCCGTTCACGTATTTAATACGACTTTAATATTTAAGAGTTAATACTTCTTTAAATATTAATTTTTCTAACAAGCATAGAAACAGTTCATATCTTTAAACGTGAGTTACATTTATTCCTTAAATGCCCCCTTGGCAGGATAATAATGCACTAACTTCTTCATCATTTCTCATTTCTTAAATATCAAAATTAACATCTATAACAGACATAACGGCACCAAATATCTGTGATGTTATACAATATTATTACTTGTTTCTCTGTCATCAATAAAGCGGCTATTATCTTACATAACTGACCACCTGCACTCGGTAGTGAAAATTATTCCCGCGCAAACAGAGAACTGATAATTTAGGCGCGAAAATAATAGCAGACGATTATATATATTACATAAAATCATAATCTTACATGGTTAACAATGTGTCATGTATATAAATAAATAAATGTATTCATACAATACATTTCTATTTATATATGACAATATTTATTCGTGCAAATAGATGTTTGTTTTTACTATCTTTTGCACAACATCAGTATATATAGTTTTAATAATATAAATGTGGCTGTCCGATTAGCGCAGTGGTTTACCAGCTCGCTTCTCACCAATGCAACCCGGGTTCGATCCCCGGAGTTGGAAGTATGTGAGATGGTACGTTGTCGCCAAATCGGGCAGGTGGGTTTTCTCCGGGTACTCCGGTTTCCTCCCACACGAATGACCACATTTCATCCGCGCCAACGAGAGTGATTAATATAAGTTGTTAGAGCTTGTTTTGCAATCGCTGTACCATAAATAAGGTTTCAACTTGTGTTTAATAGTATAATATTATTTTGACTAGGGTTGGCATGTTTTCGTTTTTCATTCTGCTCTCTTCGATTCTCCGTAGCAAATCTCGGGATAGTGCATGATACAGACAGAGACCCATTTCAGAGTATCCTGGTTCGTTTACGGGCACGGTGTAAAGCACCGGCACGAGACCTCGGTTTAACATCCCATCTGAAAGACTGTTAATTGTATTAGGTTCCGACTGGGGGGGGGTCGAACCTGCGATCCCCGGATTACCAGTCCAGCGTGAAACCACTGGACTACAGATCCGCATGGGAGAATGTGTAATGGCAATGCTATTTAAACGTGAAAACATGTTTTTTTAAAACAATCTTTCCTATATTTGATTGTTGGGGTTCATAGTGGCACCAGCATACGGCGACTGTTGGTGGAGGAAGACACCGGGTGGCAGGCATATACGGGCACACGGATAGAACAACCGACCTAACGCAATCCATCCTCAAACGAAATAATTTGACACCCAAGTGGGACTCGAACCTAGAGCGGTGATCAGGCGAAGTGATGTGAAGAAAATGACATCAACCACTCGGCCATGGAGGCTCCCCCCTTTTGCGATGCAATGTCACTTTAAGATTGGATCTTATATTGGTTTGTATTTGGTGCAGTGTTCTCTGTAAACAAAACATTGAAAAGCCATATTACTTTCTATGCTTGTGTTACAGATAGAACAATATGTATAATGATTATAATATATATTTGTACTGTGTCAAAAGCGCGTTAAAATACGGCACAGCCTACCAGAGAAACTGTTGCTTATAGTATTGGGTTCATATGACACTAGTCTATGACGAGGATCATGGCCTACAAGTCTGACGTCTGGTATACACGCATATGATTCGGGAAGTACTGATGTTCATAAAAAGTGGTGTATCATAAGTCAGAAATGGCTGGCCCTTTAAATAGGGGTGACACAAACACTTTACTTTATAATGATTATAATATATATCTGTACTGTATCAAAAGCGCGTTAAAATCTCTTTTTCGTCAAGTGTTCCGATGTGATAGTTCATGTTCTTGAACTGTCTTCATATATTCCTTTAAATATTAACAATTTTCTTTTTTATATCCAAAACTATTGACTCACTAATACATTAAGTTCTGAAATTCTTTAGCAAATACATAGAATAGATTTCACGTATTTTCATTGTTATATTATATATTATTTTCCTGCCTATTGTATATCAATATAGGGAGAAGAACTATATAAGTTTTCTTTCGTTCTAATCCCTTTCAGTCTACTGCTGTTAAATTATATGTAAAATGTTCATTTCTTGATTACATGTACACATACTGAAATAAATAATGTTTAAGCTAAAATACGACACAGCCTACCAGAGAAACTGTTGCATATAGTATTGGGTTCATATGACACTAGTCTTAGACGAACATCATGGCGAAAACAACATATGTTAACTTACTGATAAACGTGTATATAAAAACTGTATATGTCTCTATCGTAGATGGCAGCTACATATATATTGAAACAACTCCTCCATGGCTAAAGAAAAAAACAGCCAGACTCATTAGCCCTGAGCAGCAACCTGGACAATACTGCTTGTCCTTCTGGTACTATATGTATGGTGCACATATAAGGGATCTTAAGATATTCTCAATAGTTGGGACTAATTTTGAACCACCACTCTTCGGTGTATCAGATGCACAGGGTCAACAATGGATACGGGAACAACTCGACTTAGACGTCAAGGATAAATACAAGGTTAGCAACGTCTGCATCATTATTGGTTTAAATGGTTGTGTTTTCTTTATAATTTCATTATCTTTTATTACTGTTTTATAAGCATTGGGAACGACTGTATATGTTGTGTGGCATTACATTAGTGAATGTGTTAATCCAAATCGTGTTTGTTTTTGTGGTTTAAAGTCCTTATGTCATATGGCGACTTTCTAGCTGTTATTGGTGGACAGAAGACCCAGGTCATATTGCGACTTTCTAACTGTTATTGGTGGACAGAAGACCAGGTCATATTGTGACTTTCTAGCTGTTATTGGTGGACAGAAGACCAGGTCATATGGTGACTTTCTAGCTGTTATTGGTGGACAGAAGACCAGGTCATATGGTGACTTTCAAGCTGTTATTGGTGGACAGAAGACCAGGTCATATGGTGACTTTCTAGCTGTTATTGGTGGACAGAAGACCAGGTCATATGGTGACTTTCTAGCTGTTATTGGTGGACAGAAGACCAGGTCATATGGTGACTTTCTAGCTGTTATTGGTGGACAGAAGACCAGGTCATATGGTGACTTTCTAGCTGTTATTGGTGGACAGAAGACCAGGTCATATGGTGACTTTCTAGCTGTTATAGGTGGACAGAAGACCCAGGTCATATGGTGACTTTCTAGCTGTTATTGGTGGACAGAAGACCAGGTCATATGGTGACTTTCTAGCTGTTATTGGTGGACAGAAGACCAGGTCATATGGTGACTTTCTAGCTGTTATTGGTGGACAGAAGACCAGGTCATATGGTGACTTTCTAGCTGTTATTGGTGGACAGAAGACCAGGTCATATGGTGACTTTCTAGCTGTTATTGGTGGACAGAAGACCAGGTCATATGGTGACTTTCTAGCTGTTATGTGACAGAAGACCAGCATATGACTTTCTAGCGTTATTGGTGGACAGAAGACCCAGGTCATATGGTGACTTTCTAGCTGTTATTGGTTGACAGAGACCAGGTCATATGCGACTTTCTAGCTGTTATTGGTGGACAGAAGACCCAGGTCATATGGTGACTTTCTAGCTGTTATTGGTGGACAGAAGACCCAGGTCATATGGTGACTTTCTAGCTGTTATTGGTGGACAGAAGACCCAGGTCATATGGTGACTTTCTAGCTGTTATTGGTGGACAGAAGACCCAGGTCATTTGGTGACTTTCTAGCTGTTATTGGTGGACAGAAGACCCAGGTCATATGGTGACTTTCTAGCTGTTATTGGTGGACAGAAGACCCAGGTCATATGGTGACTTTCTAGCTGTTATTGGTGGACAGAAGACCCAGTTCATATGTTGACTTTCTAGCTGTTATTGGTGGACAGAAGACCCAGGTCATATGGTGACTTTCTAGCTGTTATTGGTGGACAGAAGACCCATACTCCGACACGGATGGGCACCACGGTACAAGCACCGTTCATCCACAGGCACGCTGGATAACTCACACGAACTTTTACCTCCCATTGGGATGCCGACCTACAGCGTTGACGGGCAAGTAATTCAAAGTCAACGACCATACCCTCTCCGCCAATGATGCATACTTCTAATTTAACAAATTAATATTCCTAATGTATACAAACATTTAAATACATGCATCTTTGAATGCTATTACGTATCATTATTGTTTGCTGGTGAATTGTATCGAAATCTTAATAGTTGTATTTAATGTTGACCCTAGGTTGTAATCCAAGCCAGAGTGAGGAACAACAATGATCATGACCTTGGAGATATTGCTGTTGATGATGTTGTAATGAGGCCGGGACGGTGTCCAATAGGTAAGATCAAATACAGTTTATATCATTAATGTTTGATAGAAAGATCCAATTACGCACACACAAGCAACAAATTCACTAACAAATCATGATCTAAATTACTTGATCTATTCAAAATATTGTTGGAAAGAATCATCAGGATTTTATTTGTTTATAGTTCTAGTCACATAGTCACATATCCATCACAGCTTCATTTATACTAATTACATTCCAGAGTCTCCTCTGGTTCTTTTATCTGCACTGTGCTTGTATTAATTGCCACATTGAAGCAACTCTCAACAGTCCAGAGTCTCCTCTCGTTCTTTTACCTGCACTGTGCTTGTATTAATTGCCACATTGAAGCAACTCTTAACATTCCAGAGTCTCCTCACGTTATTTTACCTGCACTGTGCTTGTATTAATTGCCACATTGAAGCAACTCTCAACATTCCAGAGTCTCGTCTGGTTCTTTTACCTGCATTGTGCTTGTATTAATTACCACATTGAAGCAACTCTCAACATTCCAGAGTCTCCTCTGGTTCTTTTACCTGCACTGTGCTTGTGTTAATTGCCACATTGAAGCAACTCTCAACATTCCAGAGTCTCCACTCGTTCTTTTACCTGCACTGTGCTTGTACTGATTGCCACATTGAAGCAACTCTCAACATTCCAGAGTCTCCTCTCGTTCTTTTACCTGCACTGTGCTTGTATTAATTGCCATTGTGATTGATGGTATAAGTAGGATATTTGAAACAATTTGATAATATTTCAGTTTCTACCACAACCACAACAACAGCAGCATATACATCAACAACAGCATCATATTCATCAACAACAGTAATACCGACAACACCATCTACACGGAGTACATCAGCTGTATCATCAACATCGGCAAACAGAACCACATCCTTATCAACGGTATCTCCAACAGTAACAGAAACAGCGAACGCACCATCTAAGCCGTCGACAAGAACTACAATAGGTACAATTACGTATATAGAGAATAATTAGGTTACCTTCTTGTAAATTTAAGATAAATTTATTAGGAGATTTAGGGAATTTGTAATTGTTCTCTCTAATTTATATTTATCAGACAATAACCTAGTATTCTATTAATCCTATCTTCGATATGATAGAAAAAATGAACGTTTAGTGATTTGTGTATGTTTTACGTTTATTTATCGTCGCTACCGTTTTTGCACGTTACTTTTCATGATGGTATGGCGTCACGGCAAAGTTTATTAGAATGACAGTTTTGGCACGTTACTTTTCATGATGGTATGGCGTCACGGCAAAGTTTATTAGAATGACTGTTTTGGCACGTTACTTGTCATAAAGGTATGGCGTCGCGGCAAAGTTTATTAGAATGACCGTTTTGGCACATTACTTTTCATGAAGGTATGGCGTCATACAAAGTTTATTAGAATGACCGTTTTGGCACGTTACTTATCATGAAGGTATGGCGTCATACAAAGTTTATTAGAATGACCGTTTTGGCACGTTACTTTTCATGAAGGTATGGCTTCATACAAAGTTTATTAGAATGACCGTTTTGGCACGTTACTTTTCATGAAGGTATGGCGTCGCGGCAAAGTTTATTAGAATGACCGTTTTGCCACGTTACTTTTCATGAAGGGATGACGAACTCTGATACGACATTTAGACAAATAACAATTCATCGTTCTTATTTACACACACATGTACTACTAGAGATATAGTGGTGGTGTGTTATATACTAGAAGACATAGAAAACGCACACCTTATTTCCTACATTATATACTAGAGTACATAGAAAACGCAAATATACATTATATACTAGAGGACATAGAAAACGCACACCTACATTATATACTAGAGGACATAGAAAACGCACACCTACATTATATACTAGAGTACATAGAAAACGCACACATACATTGCATACTAGAGTACATAGAAAACGCACACATACATTATATACTAGAGGACATAGAAAACGAACACCTACATTATATACTAGAGGACATAGAAAATGAACACCTACATTATATACTAGAGGACATAGAAAACGCACACATACATTGCATACTAGAGTACATAGAAAACGCACACCTATATTATATACTAGAGGACATAGAAAATGAACACCTACATTATATACTAGAGGACATAGAAAACGCACACCTACATTATATACTAGAGGACATAGAAAACGCACACCTACATTATATACTAGAGGACATAGAAAACGCACACCTATATTATATACTAGGGGACATAGAAAACGCACACCTAATTATATACTAGGGGACATAGAAAACGCACACCTACATTATATACTAGGGGACATAGACAACGAACACCTACATTATATACTAGATGACACAGAAAACGCACACCTACATTATATACTAGGGGACATAGACAACGAACACCTACATTATATACTAGATGACACAGAAAACGCACACCTACATTATATACTAGAGGACATAGAAAACGAACACCTACATCATATGATTATTTGTATTGTGAAAAGAAATACGAAGGATTCCATCAAAGATATATCACATCTTTATTACAAAACACAAACTAAAAATATTCCAAAATGTTTAAATCTATGTATTTATATAGTTATTGTTTTTCATGTAAAACACACTCATCCGAAGTGTGCGTTTTCTATGTCCTCTAGTATATTTCACAGACTGATAATAAAACATTACCAAGGAGGTTAATGTGAGCATGTACCGAGACTAGTTTCGTAGAAATAAACTGCGTTTTGTATTAAATTATGCGTGTTATGTAGCATGCATTATAAGGATTCATTACTTTACACACATTTATTTTAGCTCGATTGTGAAACAAGTTCTTACAACTTATACTAATCACTCTCGATACCTCATTCCTTATGGAATCCATCGCCACTAGGTAAAGAGAAGAGGAATTAAAATGCCTTGCCTAAGGACACAATCGTAACAGCTCGAGCGGGGCTCGAACTCCGGACCTTTCGCATCTGAAGCGAACGCGCTACCACAGCGCTATCACGACTTCCATTATTTAGATATTATGCAGAACTAGATGTGAATTGTTATATAGAACAGAACATATTTTTATTAGACCTAATCATTTATGTTATGTTATATTTCGGGTTTACGCCTGCTTCAACACCATGTTGGGCTATATCGCCGGCGGGCAGTTTACCTAACAACACCTTTCCTGGGCAGGTTCCAGCGGTTAACCAGTACTTGGTGCACCAACCACCGTCAGAAACTGGCAACTTTTTCATCTAAATGAGACAAAACCGGTGCTCGAACACCGTGACAATCAGTGATGATCGGTTACAGTGGTATACAAGTCAGTGACTTTAACCACTCGACCACGGAGGCGGACGAAGACTTAATCATTACATAGCTCATCATCATAATAATACATATACAAGTGCATGTGACCACAATAAAAGTCAAGAATATATGAGAGTTTAACTGATGGTAGATATACATGTTGATTACAATGTTTCCAATGTGAGAGTGTTAGACTGATGGTAGATATACATGTTGATTACAATGTTCCCAATGTGAGAGTGTTAGACTGATGGTAGATATACATGTTGATTACAATGTTCCCAATGTGAGAGTGTTAGACTGATGGTAGATATACATGTTGATTACAATGTTTCCAATGTGAGAGTGTTAGACTGATGGTAGATATACATGTTGATTACAATGTTTCCAATGTGAGAGTGTTAGACTGATGGTAGATATACATGTTGATTACAATGTTTCCAATGTGAGAGTGTTAGACTGATGGTAGATATACATGTTGATTACAATGTTTCCAATGTGAGAGTGTTAGACTGATGGTAGATATACATGTTGATTACATGTTTCCAATGTGAGAGTGTTAGACTGATGGTAGATATACATGTTGATTAAATGTTTCCAATGTGAGAGTGTTAGACTGATGGTAGATATACATGTTGATTAAATGTTTCCAATGTGAGAGTGTTAGACTGATGGTAGATATACATGTTGATTAAATGTTTCCAATGTGAGAGTGTTAGACTGATGGTAGATATACATGTTGATTAAATGTTTCCAATGTGAGAGTGTTAGACTGATGGTAGATATACATGTTGATTAAATGTTTCCAATGTGAGAGTGTTAGACTGTGGTAGATATACATGTTGATTAAATGTTTCCAATGTGAGAGTGTTAGACTGATGGTAGATATACATGTTGATTAAATGTTTCCAATGTGAGAGTGTTAGACTGTGGTAGATATACATGTTGATTAAATGTTTCCAATGTGAGAGTGTTAAACTGATGGTAGATATACATGTTGATTAAATGTTTCCAATGTGAGAGTGTTAAACTATGGTAGATATACATGTTGATTAATGTTTCCAATGTGAGAGTGTTAGACTGATGGTAGATATACATGTTGATTAAATGTTTCCAATGTGAGAGTGTTAGACTGATGGTAGATATACATGTTGATTAAATGTTTCCAATGTGAGAGTGTTAAACTGATGGTAGATATACATGTTGATTAAATGTTTCCAATGTGAGAGTGTTAGACTGATGGTAGATATACATGTTGATTAAATGTTTCCAATATGAGAGTGTTAGACTGATGGTAGATATACATGTTGATTAAATGTTTCCAATGTGAGAGTGTTAGACTGATGGTAGATATACATGTTGATTAAATGTTTCCAATGTGAGAGTGTTAGACTGATGGTAGATATACATGTTGATTAAATGTTTCCAATGTGAGAGTGTTAGACTGATGGTAGATATACATGTTGATTAAATGTTTCCAATGTGAGAGTGTTAGACTGATGGTAGATATACATGTTGATTAAATGTTTCCAATGTGAGAGTGTTAGACTGATGGTAGATATACATGTTGATTAAATGTTTCCAATGTGAGAGTGTTAGACTGATGGTAGATATACATGTTGATTAAATGTTTCCAATGTGAGAGTGTTAGACTGATGGTAGATATACATGTTGATTCAATGTTTCCAATGTGAGAGTATTAGACTGATGGTAGATATACATGTTGATTACAATGTTTCCAATGTGAGTGTGTTAGACTGATGGTAGATATACATGTTGATTACAATGTTTCCAATGTGAGAGTGTTAGACTGATGGTAGATATACATGTTGATTACAATGTCTCCAATGTGAGTGTGTTAGACTGATGGTAGATATACATGTTGATTACAATGTTTCCAATGTGAGAGTGTTAGACGGATGGTAGATATACATGTTGATTACAATGTTTCCAATGTGAGAGTGTTAGACGGATGGTAGATATACATGTTGTTTACAATGTTTCCAATGTGAGAGTGTTAGACTGATGGTAGATATATTTGTTGATTAAATGTTTCTAATGTGAGAGTGTTAGACTGATGGTAGATATACATGTTGATTAAATGTTTCCAATGTGAGAGTGTTAGACTGATGGTAGATATACATGTTGATTACAATGTTTCCAATGTGAGAGTGTTAGACGGATGGTAGATATACATGTTGATTACAATGTTTCCAATGTGAGAGTGTTAGACGGATGGTAGATATACATGTTGTTTACAATGTTTCCAATGTGAGAGTGTTAGACGGATGGTAGATATACATGTTGATTACAATGTTTCCAATGTGAGAGTGTTAGACGGATGGTAGATATACATGTTGATTACAATGTTTCCAATGTGAGAGTGTTAGACGGATGGTAGATATACATGTTGATTACAATGTTTCCAATGTGAGAGTGTTAGACGGATGGTAGATATACATGTGATTACAATGTTTCCAATGTGAGAGTGTTAGACTGATGGTAGATATACATGTTGATTACAATGTTTCCAATGTGAGAGTGTTAGACGGATGGTAGATATACATGTTGATTACAATGTTTCCAATGTGAGAGTGTTAGACTGATGGTAGATATACATGTTGATTACAATGTTTCCAATGTGAGAGTGTTAGACTGATGGTAGATATACATGTTGATTACAATGTTTCCAATGTGAGAGTGTTAGACTGATGGTAGATATACATGTTGATTACAATGTTTCCAATGTGAGAGTGTTAGACTGATGGTAGATATACATGTTGATTACAATGTTTCCAATGTGAGAGTGTTAGACTGATGGTAGATATACATGTTGATTACAATGTTTCCAATGTGAGAGTGTTAGACTGATGGTAGATATACATGTTGATTAAATGTTTCCAATGTGAGAGTGTTAGACTGATGGTAGATATACATGTTGATTAAATGTTTCCAATGTGAGAGTGTTAGACTGATGGTAGATATACATGTTGATTAAATGTTTCCAATGTGAGAGTGTTAGACTGATGGTAGATATACATGTTGATTAAATGTTTCCAATGTGAGAGTGTTAGACTGATGGTAGATATACATGTTGATTAAATGTTTCCAATGTGAGAGTGTTAGACTGATGGTAGATATACATGTTGATTAAATGTTTCCAATGTGAGAGTGTTAGACTGATGGTAGATATACATGTTGATTAAATGTTTCCAATGTGAGAGTGTTAGACTGATGGTAGATATACATGTTGATTAAATGTTTCCAATGTGAGAGTGTTAGACTGATGGTAGATATACATGTTGATTAAATGTTTCCAATGTGAGAGTGTTAGACTGATGGTAGATATACATGTTGATTACAATGTTTCCAATGTGAGAGTGTTAGACTGATGGTAGATATACATGTTGATTACAATGTTTCCAATGTGAGAGTGTTAGACTGATGGTAGATATACATGTTGATTACAATGTTTCCAATGTGAGAGTGTTAGACTGATGGTAGATATACATGTTGATTACAATGTTTCCAATGTGAGAGTGTTAGACGGATGGTAGATATACATGTTGATTACAATGTTTCCAATGTGAGAGTGTTAGACGGATGGTAGATATACATGTTGATTACAATGTTTCCAATGTGAGAGTGTTAGACGGATGGTAGATATACATGTTGATTACAATGTTTCCAATGTGAGAGTGTTAGACGGATGGTAGATATACATGTTGATTACAATGTTTCCAATGTGAGAGTGTTAGACTGATGGTAGATATACATGTTGATTACAATGTTTCCAATGTGAGAGTGTTAGACGGATGGTAGATATACATGTTGATTACAATGTTTCCAATGTGAGAGTGTTAGACTGATGGTAGATATACATGTTGATTACAATGTTTCCAATGTGAGAGTGTTAGACTGATGGTAGATATACATGTTGATTACAATGTTTCCAATGTGAGAGTGTTAGACTGATGTAGATATACATGTTGATTACAATGTTTCCAATGTGAGAGTGTTAGACTGATGGTAGATATACATGTTGATTACAATGTTTCCAATGTGAGAGTGTTAGACTGATGGTAGATATACATGTTGATTAAATGTTTCCAATGTGAGAGTGTTAGACTGATGGTAGATATACATGTTGATTAAATGTTTCCAATGTGAGAGTGTTAGACTGATGGTAGATATACATGTTGATTAAATGTTTCCAATGTGAGAGTGTTAGACTGATGGTAGATATACATGTTGATTAAATGTTTCCAATGTGAGAGTGTTAGACTGATGGTAGATATACATGTTGATTAAATGTTTCCAATGTGAGAGTGTTAGACTGATGGTAGATATACATGTTGATTAAATGTTTCCAATGTGAGAGTGTTAGACTGATGGTAGATATACATGTTGATTAAATGTTTCCAATGTGAGAGTGTTAGACTGATGGTAGATATACATGTTGATTAAATGTTTCCAATGTGAGAGTGTTAGACTGATGGTAGATATACATGTTGATTAAATGTTTCCAATGTGAGAGTGTTAGACTGATGGTAGATATACATGTTGATTAAATGTTTCCAATGTGAGAGTGTTAGACTGATGGTAGATATACATGTGATTAAATGTTTCCAATGTGAGAGTGTTAGACTGATGGTAGATATACATGTTGATTAAATGTTTCCAATGTGAGAGTGTTAGACTGATGGTAGATATACATGTTGATTAAATGTTTCCAATGTGAGAGTGTTAGACTGATGGTAGATATACATGTTGATTAAATGTTTCCAATGTGAGAGTGTTAGACTGATGGTAGATATACATGTTGATTAAATGTTTCCAATGTGAGAGTGTTAGACTGATGGTAGATATACATGTGATTAAATGTTTCCAATGTGAGAGTGTTAGACTGATGGTAGATATACATGTTGATTAAAATGTTTCCAATGTGAGAGTGTTAGACTGATGGTAGATATACATGTTGATTACAATGTTTCCAATGTGAGAGTGTTAGACTGATGGTAGATATACATGTTGATTACAATGTTTCCAATGTGAGAGTGTTAGACTGATGGTAGATATACATGTTGATTACAATGTTTCCAATGTGAGAGTGTTAGACTGATGGTAGATATACATGTTGATTAAAATGTTTCCAATGTGAGAGTGTTAGACTGATGGTAGATATACATGTTGATTACAATGTTTCCAATGTGAGAGTGTTAGACTGATGGTAGATATACATGTTGATTACAATGTTTCCAATGTGAGAGTGTTAGACTGATGGTAGATATACATGTTGATGTTTCCAATGTGAGAGTGTTAGACTGATGGTAGATATACATGTTGATTAAAATGTTTCCAATGTGAGAGTGTTAGACTGATGGTAGATATACATGTTGATGTTTCCAATGTGAGAGTGTTAGACTGATGGTAGATATACATGTTGATTACAATGTTTCCAATGTGAGAGTGTTAGACTGATGGTAGATATACATGTTGATTACAATGTTTCCAATGTGAGAGTGTTAGACTGATGGTAGATATACATGTTGATTACAATGTTTCCAATGTGAGAGTGTTAGA
>CM026387.1:22946660-22965567 GCA_014843695.1 Archivesica marissinica
GCAATGCACTTGTTTATATGTAAACTATATTCTGTGTTTGTTATATGCTGTACATTGATGAGACTGAAATAAAGAATAAAATCTAAAAACTTGTACGTGTGAGGTGAAATATTCACTCATTGAAATCATGCTTCACTGGTCGGTCTGTGAGAGGTGACATAGCTGGTTTAATTAATAATTTTAATGAGACATAAAGATATCATGATGTACACTGATGTATTATGATTTTTGCTAGTGACTTTATTGGTATACGCAATTGCAAATGAAGGATTAGCCAGCCCAAATATTAGATAATACGAAAGCGGTATAATAGTACATGTACATATTTCAAGATTATTCAAGTTCACTAATCAATATATGTTGGCCACTGAGTCATTATACATTTTTCAATTTACTCATTTCAGTTAGTTGTTCTCCAACACAAAATACACATGTTTAGAAGAGCCTTCATACTCGTTTACATCGACAGGTGAGGTGCTCTCTTCTGTACCAGATTTGACATTGCCAGTAAACGATTGATCTTCAGATTGGAGCACAAAATAGTCCGGAGAAATTCCAACCGCTTGTTCATATCCGCCGTCTGTATGTCGTTCCACCAAGTCGTCTTTATATATAACATCAGTATCCTTCAAAACAACTATGTCTTGATCTTCACGTTGTATGTGAGGTTGTGTAGTGTTCATATTTCTATCTGAGTGGGAATATTCGTCTACGTCGTCGTTTGTCTTATTCTGCGATCCTGCGAATGCATGATCGTAAACTGAATCTCCATCTTTGTCAAGTTCATTTTGCTTCGTTTCCTTATTCTCTTTTGAGTATGGCTTAGTTTGCAATACGTTATATGTATCATTACCATCAACTGCTCTTTGCGTCACCGTTACTTCTGTTTGTTCATTTCCTATATGAGAGTACGTGTTATCCATTGTTCCTGATTCATTCTCCGTCGGATATTTGTCCGTGTGTGAGTATGCTATGTCAACAAATGGTGTCGTCCCCTTTATCAAATGTTCATAACTATTATCAGGTACATTATATCCAACTGGTCTTAGTTCAATCGTGTTATATTCATTATTAGACACATCACTCCTATAGTTTATGTTATCCAAAGGTATCTCTGCATAATAATCATCGTTCGATCCTGACATATCTCCACACTGGGTCGTATCAGTGATGTGATTCATCGCATGAGCTGTGTATGACGCGTTTGTCATTGATGCATCTGGGAGACTATCATCTATTGCCTCTGAACCATATTTCGCTTTTCTTTTCCTGGATAAGAAAGCAATTTACAAAAACAGTATTTGGCTACGCTATAAAATAATCCATTCTTTAATTTTATTGAAAAGAACGTGTATTAAAACTATTAATATACTCTTCATTAATAAGGGGTGGCCTCGGTGGCCGAATGTTTACGGTCGTTTGTTGACTTCAAATCACTTGCCCCCCCCCATCGCTGTAAGTCGAATCGCAATGGCGTGTCGAATTCGTTCATGTGAGTTAACTATCCACCGTAGGTCGGTGGTTATATCCGTCGGTACCAGCAATGCTGCTCAGAGGAACATCCGGGGTCTTCCTCATTCACCAATAATAGCTGGATAGATGTACGTAATTGAATCGCCACATGACCTTTAGCTGTTGGTGACACTATAAACGACCAAAAACAAAAAACAAACAAACAAACGCTTCATTAATGAAAATCATAGATTAACAACAACATTGTTCTGTAAATAGTGATAGACTGTTATGGGTAAATGTATACATATGGCGTTCTGGTAGAGAGGTTATTCTTGACAATCTGTGTCCAGCATAGTGTGCATAGGAGACATAGTGAACAGCAATGAAGAATATATATATATGTTTATCAGCAATGGTTAGTACAAATGATCGCTGACTTGTATACCACTGTAACCTATCATCACTGATGGTCTTTGGTTCGAGCCCAGCTCAGGCCGTGTCTCATTTATATGGACAAGTTGGCAGTTTCTTACGGAGGTTGGTGACCCAAGTACTGGTTAACCGCTGGAGCCTGCCCAGGAAAGGTGTTGTTAACCTGTGTTAGCAGTCACCTCCATTAAGCAGCCAGCGTGCATTAATTAGCCAGTTTCCAGATTCGCAATATTTTATTTATACATTTGCGCTCTACTAGTTTAAAGGTTATTTATTTTACAATAATTGTGAAGCAAGTTTTAAGAACTTATATTAATCACTCTCGTTGGTGCCGATGAAAGAGTAAATGTGGGGAGGAAACATGCGCTCTATTAAACAGTCATCTGTGCTGAGCTAAGCAGTTACATTCTGTTATTTCATTGGCTGACTGCCTAAGACAGATTCAACTTCAATAAAGATGTACATAGATCAAAGCAAACCCTTTTACAAAGCAATGACCGTTAATGTTGAACAAACCTTCCGGTTATGAATAATTTCAGTCAAGAAAGTGTGTTCAAATTTGAATTGATATTCTAAGGTACATTGATTATAAGCGAAATGTACAAACATGTAGAACAATGTTCATTATATGCGTCCATATCCTTAGCTTATCTATACCCGATATCCATGACTGACCATTACCTCCTCATATGCACGCAACAGCTGATAAGTGTACGTTAAATTTCATAGTAAACTGTATGTAATCTCTAAATAACATCTCCATTGTTAAACTTATCAAATCATTATCGTATAGCCGTATTCGTCGTTCAATTGTCTTTAATTTGGTATAAATTCTGATAAAATAAGTATGTTTGGAAATTGCTTCCATTTTGCTTTAAATGTGATACACTTAGACCTCTATATAAAGTATATAGATTATGTAGAAACAGTGTGTTCATCCATATTTGATGATTGATTGAACATGGGTTAGGTACAGCACACAATTATTCCTCGTATATTTATCCCCCTTTACAATGATACCAAATAATGTATATTTGAACAACATTCAGTTGCTTCCAAATTGCGTTTGAAAATGACAAATATAAAAAACGACCCTGTCCATTTGCCATGAAATATTCTTAAGTCCGCAACTAAATATATCGGCTTATAATTATGTTTAAGCATATATGGACAGAGTGAATCAGAAATTCAATTTAATCAAAATGTGGTACACATATTATAAATATAATATAATTGGGGTTTTTATTGGGTTTTACTTTTTTTGACAATGTAGTTACATTTAAGTGATATATACCATTTGATTTGAATGAGATTGTATATTAATCAACAGTTAGACAACGACTAAGTCACATGGTCCAATGAAATCATTGTTAAATAAATCCCTGAAAACATTAAATGAGTTCATAAACGTTCTCACCTCCAAATAATGCACACGAACACTGCACTGAATGTTAGAATGAAGGTCACTGGAACTGCAACGTACGCCGCTATTAGAGAGTGTATTTCATTGTCTGTAAATAAAACAATTTATTATATACCTTCCAGTGAAATAGTAAGCGGTTATTACGTGGCTAGTTTCATATCAGCCTAGGTAGCGACCCGAGGTAACTAATAATAATAATAGTAAAGAATTTATATTACGAGAGAACTCATTTAATCAAAAGTTAGTCTGCCATGAGGCCAGGCCCTCAACGTATTATACAAATCAAATGATAGGATTATAAGTGAACACAGCATGTTGGAATTATATAGTAATGTTAAAGCTGAAATGTAGAGCAACTATATATATAATATGTTATGTAATATGATGATATATGATATTGTCTAACAGGGTAGAAAATGGGCAATGAGATCATTAATGACAATACATCTATATAACAATGTGCAGATACGATTTGTAGGGGTATCTTGAATATAAGCATGAAATCAGCATAAAGACAACCATTCACAGAATCTAGTAACTAATGCAATGGTACTGGTTGTATATACGTAAATAGGCAGAATGTAGTCCCAATAACTAATATAGTTCATTTTTTTGTCTTTTTGGTAAAAATGCATTTTCATGACAGGCAGTGTATAAATTTTTTGTTTTTTGAGAAATTATGTGACTTGAGAAGACTTCAGACTTGTTGATATGTAGAAAAGATGTGGTATAAGAATTCAGGCTATTGCAAACTGAAGGTTGGTATACTGTATTATTTGGCGGAGGAATACAGTGTGTAAACACAGTGACATTATTCACAGGTGAGCACTGGATATGGAAAACATTATAATTGGAAGAGTTTTGCTCTTTTACAGTCTCATTTGAATACCTCTTCACGGTTGATGTGGTATCAGAAGAATGAAAATTGTAAATATAAATGAACATACTGTATGTTGTTACTGTTTACTATGTATTTAATAGGTAATTGATTTGTTGTTTTACAACCTACTGCTCAAATGTGCTAACTAATGTGCACACTAGCATCTGAAGTGATAATAGTAGAAATATGTGATTAGTTTGTATTGTTATTGTTCCAAACTGATATCAGACTGAGTGTGTGTTTTACGTTTATTTATCGTCGCTACCGGATATGAGCGACGCCTCCTGAAGAGATTAGTCATTTTAGATTTTGGAGGATAGTGCAATGATACAGACATTATTAGACCCATTCCAGAATCTCCTCTGGTTCTGTTACATGCATGGTGTAAAGCACCGACACAAGACCTCGGTTTAACGTCCCATCTGAAAGACTGTTAATTTTATTAGGGTCAGACGGGGGATCGAACCTGCGATACCTGGATTACCAGTCCAGCGAGTTAACCACTGGACTACAGATCCGTCTGTGATATCAGACTGAGACCGACGCTTCCTAAGAAGAAGTGTACCACAGGACCATGCAAGAAGGCTCAAGCAAAATGAAAACGAAAATGGATTGGAGTTGCTAACTGAACGAATGTAAACATAACATGAATATGAAGTAATCAATTAAAACGATGTGTTTGTATAACACAGTTCTATACTGCTGTGAAAATTACAATTCTGTCTTCATATTGCAAAGAATCTCTGCCTATTAATAGTAGATTAACATTAAGTCATTAAGTGAATGGAAAACACTTGTTTCGTGAAATAAAATAAGTCTTGGCGTATCATAGTTATAACATTAAAAGCTGGTGTTCGGCATTTTCAATTGGTAATTCACATTCACATGTTCACTTTTCTCGTACATGGTTTTTATATAGATCATTATTTAAATTGCTACATTTATTTCTTAAACGGGCGTGGAACAATGATAATAATCTATTGCTTAAATAACATTTTTTATCTTAACCCTTTGCACGCTAGCAGATAAAATCACGTTTGCAAACAACATAGAATCAGATCATGCTCTATTGTGTGTGCCTGTCTAATCAGGCTCTACGCTGTATGCTATTCGGATAGTGGGGCTAATACACTTGGCTGAATAGCAAACAACATAGATCCTGATAAGACGCGGCGTTACGCTGCGGCTGATCTGGATCTATGTTATTTGCAAATGTGACTTTATTTATTGAGCATGCAAAGGGTTAATCCAGATTTAAATATATACAGAGGAGTGGAAGTCAAACATAATTAAGTTGGTTCCATAATGCAGTAGCTGAGGGTATAAATGAGTTACTGTTTTATTGGGTTCACCACGCAATTATAACTATTCAGAGATCGTGGTTCAATGTAGTTTCAATAAAAGTCATATCGTGGAAGTTCTAGGACTGGTTAGGGTATGGTAGCATCAGTTTTCAATCATACACACTAATAAAGATTAAAACACTACTTTTACACCTCAAGACATTTGGTTGCTTAAGTAAATATTCGGATTATATTACACTTATGAACACAGAAAGCTATTATGACCAATCGCGGCCTGTGTTACACGTGCTATTCCCTCTTTTTAAATGTTCATTCGATGAACTAAATTTATAATTCGACCACAGTTGTAGCTATTGTGAACATTGTTTCAAATTTTCAATTCCTAAAACTGCTCTATTTGAAATGCGAGTTTCACAGTACATTCATTATGTTCACATTCCCAATTAAATATTATCAAATTCCCATAACAGCTTTATTTTAAGTGCAACATTTACAGTTATTTTCAATAGTATGTTCACATTCCCAATTAAATATTATCAAATTCCCATAACAGCTTTATTTGATGTGCAATTTTTACAATTATTTTCAGTATTATGTTCACATTCCCAATTATAACTGGTAGTTAAATGATGGGCATACATACATTGGAAGTATTTCCTTAAAGCATTTGCAGGAACAGGCCAACAATAAGACCAAGCACAGATATAATATAGTATTTGTTTGATATAATATCTCTAACATAAGTACTTACTATCATTGACATTGTCGGTAACTATTGAAGCTGCCGTTACTCCCGAAGACAATGATGATATACTATCCGGTATTGGTGTTTGTGTTGTTTGGCTCATCGTCGTTGTTGTTGATTGTAACATTTCTGTAAATAATTCCAAATGCCCCGTTAGATAGATAGATTTCTTTATTTATAGAGGGTGACCTAACTCGTTCTGAACTAAGCTTCCTTATTATATGTATGCTTTATATACATGTGTACCTTGAAATAAATTAATGTATGTTAGAATAAATACTTGTGTGAATATTGTTTTTTGCATATGTACTCACAATAAATATGATGACATGATAAAAGCAGAGCAGCAACCAGTCGTATACTTACAAATAAAGGATGTTGCCATGGGAACAGACGTTTATAGCGATCTCGAGCTATAGGCGAGCTTTACGGTAACGCGACTTGAGATGGGAGTATCGATATGCTATCTAAGTTAAAATTGTGGGATACTGGCTGTCACATCGAGGCAGAACGGAAAGAGGCTGTCACATCGAGGCATAACGGAAAGAGGCTGTCACATCGAGGCAGAACGGAAAGAGGCTGTCACATCAAGGCAGAACGGAAAGAGGCTGTCACATCGAGGCAGAACGGAAAGAGGCAGTCACATCGAGGCAGAACGGAAAGAGGCTGTCACATCGAGGATGAACGGAAAGAAGTTGTCACATCGAGGCAGAACGCAACGAGGCTGTCACATCGAGACAGAACGGAAAGAGGCTGTCACATAGAGGCAGAACGGAAAGAGGCTGTCACATAGAGGCAGAACGGAAAGAGGCTGTCACATAGAGGCAGAACGGAAAGAGGCTGTCACATAGAGGCAGAACGGAAAGAGGCTGTACATAGAGGCAGAACGGAAAGAGGCTGTCACATCGAGGCAGAACGGAAAGAGGCTGTCACATAAAGGCAGAACGGAAAGAGGCTGTCACATAGAGGCAGAACGGAAAGTGGCTGTCACATCAAGGCAGAACTGAAAGAGGCTGACACATGGAGGCAGAACGGAAATAGGCTGACCATGGAGGCAGAACGGAAAGAGGCTGTCACATCGAGGATGAACGGAAAGAAGTTGTCACATCGAGGCAGAACGCAACGAGACTGTCACATCGAGGCAGAACGCAAAGAGGCTGTCACATAGAGGCAGAACGGAAATAGGATGTCACATAGAGGCAGAACGGAAATAGGCTGTCACATCGAGGCAGAACGGAAAGAGGTTGTCACATAGAGGCAGAACGGAAAGAGGCTGTCACATAGAGGCAGAACGGAAAGAGGCTGTCACATCGAGGCAGAACGGAAAGAGGCTGTCACATCGAGGCAGAACGGAAAGAGGCTGTCACATAGAGGCAGAACGAAAGAGGTGTCACATGAGGCAGAACGGAAAGAGGCTGTCACATCGAGGCAGAACGGAAAGAGGTTGTCACATAGAGGCAGAACGGAAATAGGCTGTCACATCGAGGCAGAACGGAAAGAGGCTGTCACATCGAGGCATAACGCAACGAGGCTATCACATCGTGGCAGAACGGAAAGAGGCTGTCACATCGAGGCAGAAAGGAAAGAGCATGTATGGAGCCGCAACGAGGCCCGACCGCTTCCTACATGAGATAGGTTAGTTTGAAAGGGTTTTTTTATGAGCCAGATTAGCAGTCATTGACACTATTTGATAGTGGAATAAATTCAACAAACCCAATATAGAAATAGTCGCGTGGCAATTCTTGTGTCACTGAAAATCATCAAGCTATAAACAATTTCTGAGATATGTGACTTCAACACACATTTTTGAGGAAATGTATTTGGGCATGCAGTCCGCCTCCGTGGTCGAGTGGTTATTGTCGCTGACTTGTATAAACTGTAACCTATCATCACTGATGGTCACTGGTTCGAGCCACGCTCAGGCCGTGTCTCATTTATATGAAAAAGTTGGCAGTTTCTTACGGAGGTTGGTGCACCCAAGTACTGGTTAACCGCTGGAGCCTGCCCAGGAAAGGTGTTGTTAGGTAAACTGCCCGCCGGCGATATAGCCCAAAATGGTGCTGATGCAGGCGTAAAACCCGAAATATAATAATATAATAATAATTTGGGCATGCTAAAATCGAATATTTTATTTACCAAGCTGCAATATGATGTCTTAGCATGAAATTTTACAAAAAACAAAATGGCAGCCAAAATAAAATTAAAATGCCCATAACTTCTAATCTAAGTGTGATAGAACATGGTATTTGTGGCTAAGAGTATGTTTTTGATTGCTCGGAATCTGCTGGACACATCAGATTATAATTTTTAATTAACACTACAAATCCTGCTCTATCGCTGAATTCTTCAAAAGCCATGTCCAGCTACAGTATCAATTCCAATGTAAACCTTGCTAAAAGTTGTGGAAATAGCAGGTATTTAAACGTTACACATTTTGACCGACTTGTAAACACATACTTGTTGTGGCGTTATAATCACAAGTTCCTTTAATACAACTGACATACTAATATACACGTAGAATGCATACTGTTGTTTAGAATTCATTTACTAGTGTTTGCTTTATAATAGTTTCATGAATTTAAAAGTTGATTATCACGCAATCAAAGTAACTAATACGAGTAAAATTACGAAATAAAATGTGAACTACTTTGTACTGCGATCACTGTTCACTTACAACCGACCGCATAACACACTTCATTGATAATACCAGAAACTGAATCACAGTTAATTTACAGTTGCTATGACGACTATGTCTGGTAATGTACGTTGTTTTGCCAGGAGTAAAACATTGCAAAATTCGACAGACTGGAACCCAGGCTACCGCTGTAGCTAAGGATCTTGATTTGGCAAGTATGTTTTGCCATCGACGCGTCGACATATTCTTCTGTAACTTATGTCAAGTTGTTTTAATGTAAAGGTTGCAGCCAGGACAGTAGTATGCGCCGCCGATATGCGCACTAGGGGAGATAATATACTATTAACCCCGATATGCGCACTAGGGGAGATAATATACTATTAACCCCGATATGCGCACCAGGGGAGATAATATACTATTAACCCCGATATGCGCACTAGGGGAGATACTATACTATTAACCCCGATATGCGCACTAGGGGAGATAATATACTATTAACTCCGATATGCGCACCAGGGGAGATAATATACTATTAACCCCGATATGCGCACTAGGGGAGATAATATACTATTAACTCCGATATGCGCACCAGGGGAGATAATATACTATTAACCCCGATATGCGCACTAGGGGAGATAATATACTCTTCACCAGAGGCAGACAATTAAATCGCGATAGTTAGGACGTTTCACCCTTTAGTTACTTGTATCTGACCGAGGCTAGTGACATCGAGGAAACTCTCTGATTAATTATATGTTTTGTATACAGTTTATCTACCATTGTCCATTAGTTAATTGTGACGAAGCCTCCATAAGTATGTCACAATGTATGCTACATGTATTTATACTATGCTATGAACAGAAACATGGTATACTCACCTTGCTGTTCGCAGCTGTCTCCAGTCCATCCATCAGTGCATGTACAAGTGTAGTTATTTCCGTCAATGTCGACACATGATGCATTATTCATACATGGAAATGTAGCACAATCTGGAGGAAGAGAGCACCACTTATAGGAGAGTATATTACAATTCTAGAATCTTGGAAAATGAGTATCACTTCATATTAATTTGCCAACATTACTCAAACCTAAGATCGAAATTCATTAAAAGATAATACCATACTTTACAGACATTTATTAATCTTTTGTCATGCAAATAAAAAAAACATCACCATTGGTCTTTCCAAATTTATATATTTTGCAAATAAGCATTTTTTACACATATATTTTAACTTGTGATTGTGCTCTTTTGTAAAGTTCCATGTCACTGCCTGTTTTTACATAATTGCTACAAACATGTATACTGTTTTATGCAATAAACTTATTGTATTGTATGGTATATGTAATAAACCAACGTATGAACGTATTATATATTTTGTCATAGTACATAGTTTGGCGAAGCGTTGCACGTTCCCACATAGAAGCACCCCGGCACCATCCCCAACCCCACATATGTTGACACATAATATCGCCGATCGTTTCCTAGATTTCCACAGTGGCTTATATCCAGTTCCAGCCGCTTAGTCAATCACAAAAGCGAATAACTGAATGCACGTACCTCATGTTTTATTTAGCATGTGCAAGAACACATAAACGGGACACTCGTACGTAGTGCATGGTCTTCTTTATGAACAGGACTTTAAAGTAACATCACCAGGTAACGGAGCGAAAAGGTTAAACAAGAAAATCCAGCCAGACACCCAAGAAAAATATTCATGGCAAATGTATGACATCTCGTTCAGTTCGTCGATATATATAGCCACACAGCCGTACATACCTACTATTTATAATAAGAATGTATATACGGATCAGTGGTCCGGTGGTTAACACGTTGTACTGCGGACTCCATGTATCGTATGTTCGAATCCCCGAACCAGTGATGCTTTCTGGAACTGCGACGTCATCTGTATCTTGCACTATTCTCCAAATACTATAATGACTAATCTACTTCTGAAAGCTGTGGAAGTCGTTATAGCTCAGTGGATGCCGTTCGCTTCATGTGCGAAAGGTCCGGAGTTCGAGCCCCGCTGGAGCCGTTACGATTGTGCCCTTATGCAAGGCATTTAAATTCCACGCTGCCTCTTCTCTCTCCCTCGTGGCGATGAATTACCTCAGGAATGAGGTCTCGAGAGTGATTAATATAAGTTGTATGAACGTGTCTCGCAATCGGGCTAAATATATTTGTATACACTTCTGAAAGCGTCGCCCCGATTAACCACGGCGACGAAAAATTAGCATATATAATTATATATATAAAGGATCCATTTATCATGACATATTCGGTGCACGGGTGCCTGTCTCTGCATAGTTTGTTATTTATGTGGGATAAACATACACCATGTGTCGTATAGTGATACATGATCCTTCCCCCCGCATATCTCAACTGTGTTGCCTCTGCACGATTTGTCGCAACGATCTTGCGTTGTGTGCTCTCCGAATTCTGTGACACAGTGGCATTGGTTTCCGTTCTGTAACGGAACATCAACAAACGATATAAAACGAATCAAATTTGCCTAACATGTACATGTAATACACGCAACACAAGAATCAGCAACCGTTAAGATTGCTAGAAACTACATGGCATACAAAATAAACAAACGAAATGTGGTAGGTAAATCCAAAAGTCATCTTAAATAAGGGAATATGAGGGAAATATCCACTGAATGCGAGTTAATTAGTAGTTATTGCCTATGTATGTATGTTCCATTAATGTCAAACCCCTTGCGGAGACCTAGTCATGTTTTCCTGGGCAGGATTCGCCGACCTAAGCGGCTAACCAGTACTAAGCAGTGTGTGCGAGGTGCCTTGCTCAATGCCACTACATACGTGGCCTGACCGAGTATTGAACCCGGGACCGTTCGATTCCAAATCCGACGCTCTACCACTGAACCACGGACGCCACACAAGCCTATGTTATCACCCCGGTTTGTTTGTTTATCGTCTGTCTGGATTACCCAAAAACATTCCGATGGATGAGTGTATTGGAGCATTTCCGCCATGGGCCTAGGACTAATTTTCGGTTACATCCCGAACTGGGATCCAGTAGTTGCTTTAGTTAGTTGATTCTTTATCACTGTGAGATAAGGCAAGCATGCAATTTAGCTACGTATCTGCTAGCGGTCGTATGCATGCTCTAAGTTTGAATACATATGGTTGTATATACGTAAATAGGTAGAAGTGCATCCGCGGTCGAATGTAGTCTCAATAACTAATATAGTTATATTTTTCATTTTGGTAAACATGCATTTTCATGACAGGCAGTGTATAGTGTTGTGTTTTTTGATAACTTATGTGACCTGAGAAGACATCAGACTAGTTGATGTGTAGAAAATATGTGGTATAAGAATTCAGGCCATTGCAAACAGAAGGTTGGTGTACCGTATTATGTGGCGGAGGAATACAGTGTCTAAACACAGTGATGTTATTCACAGGTGAGCACTGGCTATGGAAAACATTATAATTGGAAGAATATTTCTCTTTTACAGTACAGACGGATCTGTAGTCCAGTGGTAATACGCTGGACTGGTAATCCAGGGATCGCAGGTTCAATCCCCCGTCTGACCCTAATAAAATTAACAGTATTTCAGATGGGACGCTAAACCGAGGTCTCGTGTCGGTGCTTTACACCGTGCACGTAAAAGAACCAGAGGAGACTTGGGAATGGGTCTCTGTCTGTATCACTGCACTATCCTCCAACAATCTAAAATGACTAATATCTTCAGGAGGCGTCGCTGATATGGGCGACCGGTAGCGACGATAAATAAACGTAAAACACACTCTTTTACAGTTACTTTTGAATGCCTCTTCACAGTGGATGTGGTATCAGAAGAAATGAAAGATTGGACATATAAATGAACAGACTGATGTTTTTACTTTTAACTATGTATTTAATAGGCAATTTATTTGTTGTATTACAACCATATATATATCTATACACCAACAATCACTTAATGGTGACGGAAAGTATCCATCCCCATTTGTCTAAAAGCCAAGTTATACTTTTTTGTGGCTGATTTTGTGTTTTATATTAAGTGTGTGTTATTATTGGCAGTTTGGTAGCAGTTGTATCAGGAAAAGAAACTTGCCATTGATCAACAGAACATGCACTAGTGGTCCGTGCATTTTGTGGTTATTTTTGTGATTTTATTACAGTACCCGGAAGTAAACACACACACACATATCTCTTAGAAGATGCATAACACCTAGTTTGTTTAAAAATGTACGTTGATAGTTGAAAGGGTTCTCTAAGAGATACGGTACGTATGCTGCATTTAAAATAGGGTGGGTCAGGGTGAGAGTAACAGCTCTGTCTATATTATTGTTTTAGCATACTCATATAGTGATTGTGAATTGCGCGCATTGCACCTGTACCGAGTGCCCTCACGTGTCACCATGTTACTTCAATCAAATTGATATGTTTGGTGACAGAATTACGCACGTAATGAAACGCGCCATAGGTTCGAATCCCGCTAATGTAAGGTAGCCACCAATCTGGCTTGCGAAAGGTCGGTAGTTCTACCCGGGTGTCCGGCCTTGCCTGAAATACTGCTCGGAAGGGCACCGGTCGGGGTCTTTCTGCATCACTAATAGCTGAAGAGTGACTACATAACCCAAGCTGTCGGTGCGACTTTACAAGATTACAAGAACATTTTAAAGATCATTTCATATCACGATATACCCGCCTTGCAATATGTCATAGCTGTGACTGGTGTGGGCAACCGACCGGCAACCGGTTCAAGACGTTATAATTATAACGGGCATGCTGTTCAGAATTACACCACTTCACGAGATATTTACCTGGGTACCAGCGTATCTGTAACCCACACACTCTAGTTTGCATATCGTTGCACCATTTCGTTTGAGGTTTATACTTGTAATCACCGTAACTGTATCTTCGTTAAAGCATCCCAGATAGCCGCTGGTAGTGCTTGCTGTACAAGGAGAACAATCAAGTGTCGTTCAGTAATTGAATGGAGATCTATCTTTGATACAATGATTTAGTCCAATGCATTTTATACCTATAAATGCAACGCGATATTGAGGACGATACCATTACACTAAGATATAATGAAACACGCTTTTATTTTGACTAAGTGGTTGTATCTCATTATACCTGGTCGATACCAACTTCCTGGATCACCTATATCGTGTTTATGTTATTGGTTTTCTCTATATATACATATTTCACATATCTCGTTGGACCAGTACCGCTGTTGTATCATACGTAAATAATATATGGATTTCGCGCCCCGTTGGAGCCGTTACTAGTGCGCCCTTAGCATAGACAACGCATTTAAATTCGACATGCCTTCTCTCTCCCTCGTGGCGATGGATTCCATCAGGAATGAGGTCTCGAGAGTGATTAATATAAGTTGTAAAAACTTGTTTCGCAATCGAGCTAAAATAAATTTGTATACACTAAATAGTATGCATGCACTGTGAACGACTTTAAAGACGCACCACTTCTGTCCGGAGTATATCCTTGGCATGAGATGATCATACCGTTCCATACCGTATAGGTATATCAAAATAAATTATATATGGTCGTCAATAGTGTGTGTTTTACGTTTATTTATCGTCGCTACCGGTTGCCCTTATGAGCGACGCCTCCTGAAGAAATTAGTCATTTTAGATTTTTGGAGAATAGTGCAATGATACAGACAGAGACCCATTTCTGAGTCTCTTCTGGTTCTTTTACGTGTATGGCGTACAGCACCGACACGAGACCTCGGTTTAAAGTCCCATCTGAAAGACTGTTAATTTTATTATGGTCAGACGACAGGGATCGAACCTGCGATCCCTGGATTACCAATTCAGCGTATTACCATTGGACTACAGATCCGTCTGTGGTCGTCAAGAGCAATAGGTCAGTCTTATAAAGCTGCATGTGCGAATTTGATGAAATGTAGCAAATTACAAATATCGCCTTTTTAAAGTCGTTAGTTGTATAAATATGTGAACAGCTCCGGAGTTACCATGGACAGAGAATGCTACTACTTTTGAATTTGGGTTTGGGCTATGACTACAGAAAATGAGTTTGCTAAGTGGCTTTGTTAACGCCCATCATTTCAGACCACCTAGCCATCACCACTGTAGGTTCGAATCCAGCTAGGTGTGACGCAATATTTCTTGTGATGAAGTTATCAAGCTAGCTTGCGGAAGGTCGGTGGTGCAACCCAGGTGCATGTTTGTGCCTGTAATAGTTGTCGTAGACACCCCATGGTCTTCCACCACCTATACTAGATAGACAGTCACCATATTATCTATGTTGTCATATTTAAATACTCCGTAGTCGGCTGACTTGTATACCACTGTAACTTATCATCACTAATGGTTACGAGTTCGAGCCACGCTCAACCTGTCCTTGAATTGTGTTGTTAGGTAAACTGTCCGTCGCTGATACGCTGAACGGATGTTCTAACTAGACCTTTTTCGATTGATTTTGTTCAAATATGGTTAAAGGTATTGGTTTGAATTTTGGCACCTTATCATAATAATAGAACGGCAATATAAAAATGGTAATATCATACACCGTGACGATTGTCCACACGTGCACGTGGCTACGGGTATGGTTACATCAATATGCACGGGAATTTATTGGCAGGTGCAGAAAATCGATATTCGTGTTCATTTCAATGTTCAATTACGGAAACCACACAAAAACACACTACTTAGGTTTCGGTATTATTATTATGCCGCGTATGAATAACCAAGAGCGCGCTCGCGCAATTGCCATGTTACTAGCCGGTCATTTTCGGGGACAGGTATGTGTTATTATTTTTATAAAAGGGTATTTCATCAGTACTATTTTATATACATAAAATATAATGCGGCCTTCGTGACCGAGTGGTTTATATCTCTGACTGTCTTAGTGACTGTCAATCACTTGCCCCTCACCGCTGTTGCTTCGAGTGTCAGTCGTCCCTGGGCCTCGGACTTTCAAGTAAGGAACTACATACTGTCCATGAGACAAAGCTGTCTGTATTTGCTGAGAGCCAGATGTGGCACACAAAGTATTAATTCTTGCCGAGTTTAAGCTGTTGTTTTGAGTGAGTTTCCACTTTGTTTGAATTTTATTTGATCTCATTTTCGCCATTTTGCGAATTTCAATTTGATTGTAGTGCTTTTTAGTTGTTAATTTTTATCATTTATTGGAGTTCGATTGACATGAAATTTTACTGAAATAAGTATTACACGTTTATTGATATATATTCCAAATTTCAAACCAATCGATGAATACATGGTGGGGAAAGGCTTTAGGCATCGATTATCCAACGGTCTAGTTAGAATATCCTGTCAGTGTATGGACAACCGGTATCGATGATAAATAAACGACAATAAAATATATATTTTTTTTTAAATTGAATTTAATTGAATACAATCTACATAATAATAAATATAAGATGAATAAAGCACATACCTGTCAAAGTCGTTAGTAAATCACAAGTCAATACAAATACTATATATTCTTTCACAGTTAAATATTTAAACTCCATGTTTCTTTATCGCCTGCAATTGAGGAAGTAAACCTAACTATGTGAATATGGCAATTAATGCTCTATTTGCATAACACATTTACGTGACGTTGTACACAGAAAATACTTCTTAACAAAAGAGGGCGTAGTCCATCCATCCGAATGGCATACTATTACTAATTTTAATATTTGTGAATGTGGCACATCTGTGTATCTTCATGCAATAAGAGGATAACACTAGGAGAGATGCAACCTCCCGATCTGGTACTTTACACAAGACAAATGCTTTTGATTTCACAGTGGTATATATTCACATGCCATTCACATGACCATGACTAGGTCAGGTGATTTGAAAAGTCATATGAGGTGGTTTTCTCTTTAGGTGTAACTATATGTCTATCTTGGTTCGTTTTCGAGTTGCAGGTATGTATAGCAGACAGACAGACAGACAGACAGACAGACAGACAGACAGACAGACAGACAGACAGACAGACAGACAGACAGACAGACAGACAGACAGACAGACAGACAGACAGACAGACAGACAGACAGACAGACAGACAGACAGACAGACAGACAGACAGACAGACAGACAGACAGACAGACAGACAGACAGACAGACAGACAGACAGACAGACAGCAGACAGACAGACAGACAGACAGACAGACAGACAGACAGACAGACAGACAGACAGACAGACAGACAGACAGACAGACAGACAGACAGACAGACAGACAGACAGACAGACAGCAACAGACAGACAGACAGACAGACAGACGGACGGACGGACGGACGGACAGACGGGAGGACGACATACAGACAGACAGACAGACAGACGGACGGACGGAAGGACGGACGGACGACGGCCAGACGGACGGACGGACAGGACAGACAGACAGACAGACAGACGACGGACGGGAGGGTACGGAGGACGGACGGACGGACGGACGGAGGACGGGACGGACGGAACGGACGGGGACGGACGGGACGGGAAGGACGGACGCGGACGGACGGACGGCGGACGGACGGACGGCGGACGGACGGACAGACGGACGGCCGGACGGAGGACGGACGGACGGACGGACGGACGGACGGACGGGACGGACGGACGGACGGACGGACGGAGGAAGGACGGACGGAGGACGGACGGACGGACGACGGACGGACGGACGGAAGGACGACGACGGACGGACGGCGGACGGACGGACGGCAGGAAGGACGGACGGACGGACGACGGGACGGGCGGACGGACGGAACGGACGGCCGGACGGACGGACGGACGGACGGACGGACGGACGGACGGACGGACGGACGGACGGACGGACGGACGGACGGACGGACGGACGGACGGGCGGGCGGGCGGACGGACGGGCGGGCGGACGGACGGACGGACGTAAGACAAGACCATATGTCTACCATTAACAATGCGATATATAGTACACAATAAAAGTCATGTACAGTCCTGTGTGTATTCCCCTTTAAGAGCCTAGCACGATTGTACAACAATCACGAATGTTTACAGCTATTAAAATGGTTTACCTTTAATGACGTGGGTACATTCAGAAAAAGAAACTTGATCTATCTTGTAAATAACTAAATATCACATGAATATGAGCGTAAACGATGTACACATGCTCGAAGAAAGCATGAGTCATGTGTGTCATGTCACGGTAGGTCTACCTCATATATATATAGAGATAGTTTAGTCAACAAAATATTACAAACCCATGGGTTTAAAACTTTAAACTTTATTTATTTTACAACGATTTCGAAGCAAGTACTAAAAACTTATATTAATCAGTATGTATCTAGTGGCATCCGTGGTCCAGTGGTAGAGCGTCGGATTTGGAATCGATCGGTCCCGGGTTCGATACTCGGGTCAGGCCACGTATGTAGTGTCATTGAGCAAGGTACCTCACACACATTGCTTAGTACTTGTTAACCACTTAGGTCGGCTAAGCTTGCCCAGGAAAACATGTATACGTCCCCGTAAGGGGTTTAACATTAATGGAACATACATACATTCCTAGATATCATAAAGATCTTTTTAGTTTGGATTAGCAGAGGCAATTTAGATTTACCATGTATATAGTGAACATTATTAATTGTTATTATGCATTGAATATGCATTATATGGAAATAACTGTGATAAGTCTCTCGTAATTCAAATATATGAATGGCTATGTACTGTTTTATAGTATGTGATATGATCTTATGATAATACATTGTACATAAATGAGAATATAATAAAGAATAAAACTACATACATCATTCCATTCAGCCAAACAAATTATTTATAATCTACTCAATATAGATATAAGTCATCATTATAATTAATTTACCAATTATTACCCAATGTAAAATAACAATCACTTGTATAGGAATTGGTCGCACAGGCTGAAAAAGAACGGGCTAATTTAAGTATAACATATATACACTAATTTATACATAATAAAACAAAAACAAACAAAAACAAAATGTATACATAATTAATAAACATAAACTGCGCAGTATAAATGCATGTACATGACTGCGCAGTATAAATGCATGTACATGA
>CM026387.1:22966567-22998235 GCA_014843695.1 Archivesica marissinica
GCTTATAATTATGTTTAAGCATATATGGACAGAGTGAATCAGAAATTCAATTTAATCAAAATGTGGTACACATATTATAAATATAATATAATTGGGGTTTTTATTGGGTTTTACTTTTTTTGACAATGTAGTTACATTTAAGTGATATATACCATTTGATTTGAATGAGATTGTATATTAATCAACAGTTAGACAACGACTAAGTCACATGGTCCAATGAAATCATTGTTAAATAAATCCCCGAAAACATTAAATGAGTTCATAAACGTTCTCACCTCCAAATAATGCACACGAACACTGCACTGAATGTTAGAATGACGGTCACTGGAACTGCAACGTACGCCGCTATTAGAGAGTGTATTTCATTGTCTGTAAATAAAACAATTTATTATATACCTTCCAGTGAAATAGTAAGCGGTTATTACGTGGCTAGTTTCATATCAGCCTAGGTAGCGACCCGAGGTAACTAATAATAATAATAGTAAAGAATTTATATTACGAGAGAACTCATTTAATCAAAAGTTAGTCTGCCATGAGGCCAGGCCCTCAACGTATTATACAAATCAAATGATAGGATTATAAGTGAACACTGCATGTTGGAATTATATAGTAATGTTAAAGCTGAAATGTAGAGCAACTATATATATAATATGTTATGTAATATGATGATATATGATATTGTCTAACAGGGTAGAAAATGGGCAATGAGATCATTAATGACAATACATCTATATAACAATGTGCAGATACGATTTGTAGGGGTATCTTGAATATAAGCATGAAATCAGCATAAAGACAACCATTCACATAATCTAGTAACTAATGCAATGGTACTGGTTGTATATACGTAAATAGCAAAGCACCCCGAATGTAGTCCCAATAACTAATATAGTTCATTTTTCTTTTTGGTAAAAATGCATTTTCATGACAGGCAGTGTATAATATATTTTTTTTGAGAAATTATGTGACTTGAGAAGACTTCAGACTAGTTGATATGTAGAAAAGATGTGGTATAAGAATTCAGGCTATTGCAAACTGAAGGTTGGTATACTGTATTATTTGGCGGAGGAATACAGTGTGTAAACACAGTGACATTATTCACAGGTGAGCACTGGATATGGAAAACATTATAATTGGAAGAGTTTTGCTCTTTTACAGTCTCATTTGAATACCTCTTCACAGTTGATGTGGTATCAGAAAAATGAAATATTGTAAATATAAATGAACAGACTGTATGTTGTTACTTTTTACTATGTATTTAATAGGTAATTGATTTGTTGTTTTACAACCTACTGCTCAAATGTGCTAACTAATGTGCACACTAGCATCTGAAGTGATAATAGTAGAAATAAGTGATTAGTTTGTATTGTTATTGTTCCAAACTGATATCAGACTGAGTGTGTGTTTTACGTTTATTTATCATCGCTACCGGATATGAGCGACGCCTCCTGAAGAGATTAGTCATTTTAGATTTTGGAGAATAGTGCAATGATACAGAAAGAGACCCAATCCAGAGCCTCCTCTGGTTCTTTTACGTGCATGGTGTAAAGCACCGACACGAGACCTCGGTTTAACGTCCCATCTGAAAGACTGTTAATTTTATTAGGGTCAGACGGGGGATCGAACCTGCGATCCCTGGATTACCAGTCCAGCGAGTTAACCACTGGACTACAGATCCGTCTGTGATATCAGACTGAGACCGACGCTTCCTAAGAAGAAGTGTACCACAGGACCATGCAAGAAGGCTCAAGCAAAATGAAAACGAAAATGGATTGGAGTTGCTAACTGAACGAATGTAAACATAACATGAATATGAATTAATCAATTAAAACGATGTGTTTGTATAACACAGTTCTATACTGCTGTGAAAATTACAATTCTGTCTTCATATTGCAAAGAATCTCTGCCTATTAATAGTAGATTAACATTAAGTCATTAAGTGAATGGAAAACACTTGTTTCGTGAAATAAAATAAGTCATGGCGTATCATAGTTATTTCATTAAAAGCTGGTGTTCGGCATTTTCAATTGGTAATTCACATTCACATGTTCACTTTTCTCGTACATGGTTTTTATATAGATCATTATTTAAATTGCTACATTTATTTCTTAAACGGGCGTGGAACAATGATAATAATCTATTGCTTAAATAACATTTTTTATCTTAACCCTTTGCACGCTAGCAGATAAAATCACGTTTGCAAACAACATAGAATCAGATCATGCTCTATTGTGTGTGCCTGTCTAATCAGGCTCTACGCTGTATGCTATTCGGATAGTGGGGCTAATACACTTGGCTGAATAGCAAACAACATAGATCCTGATAAGACGCGGCGTTACGCTGCGGCTGATCTGGATCTATGTTATTTGCAAATGTGACTTTATTTATTGAGCATGCAAAGGGTTAATCCAGATTTAAATATATACAGAGGAGTGGAAGTCAAACATAATTAAGTTGGTTCCATAATGCAGTAGCTGAGGGTATAAATGAGTTACTGTTTTATTGGGTTCACCACGCAATTATAACTATTCAGAGATCGTGGTTCAATGTAGTTTCAATAAAAGTCATATCGTAGTAGTTCTAGGACTGGCTAGAGTATGGTAGCATCAGTTTTCAATCATACACACTAATAAAGATTAAAACACTACTTTTACACCTCAAGACATTTGTTTGCTTAAGTAAATATTCGGATTATATTACACTTATGAACACAGAAAGCTATTATGACCAATCGCGGCCTGTGTTACACCTGCTATTCTTTTTAAAAAAATGTTCATTCGATAAACTAAATTTATAATTCGACCACAGTTGTAGCTATTGTGAACATTGTTTCAAATTTTCAATTCCCAAAACTGCTATATTTGAAGTGCGAGCCACCTTTCACAGTACATTCATTATGTCACACCAAACAAACCAACCCAAACACAAACAAACAAACAAAAACACACCACAAAAACAAACCCAAACACAAACAAACAAACAAAAACTCACATTCCCAATTAAATATTATCAAATTCCCATAACAGCTTTATTCGATGTGCAATTTTTACAATTATTTTCAATATTACGTTCACATTCCCAATTATAAATGGTAGTTAAATGGGCATACATACATTGGAAGTATTTCCTGAAAGCATGTGCAGGAACAGGCCAACAATAAGACCAAGCACAGATATAGTATTTGTTTGATATAATATCTCTAACATAAGTACTTACCACCATTGACATTGTCGGTAACTATTGAAGCTGCCGTTACTCTCGAAGACAATGATGATATACTATCCGGTATTGGTGATTGTGTTGTTTGGCTCATTTTCGCTGTTGTTGATTGTAACATTTCTGTAAATAATTCCAAATGCTCCGTTAGATAGATAGATTTCTTTATCTATAGAGGGTGACCTAACTCGGTCTGAACTAAGCTTCCTTATTATATGTATGATTTATATACATGTGTACCTTGAAATATATTAATGTATGTTAGAATAAATACGTGTATGAATATTGTTTTTTGCACATGTACTCACAATAAATATGATGACATGATAAAAGCAGAGCAGCAACCATTCGTATGCTTACAAATAAAGGATGTTGCAATGGGAACAGACGTTTATAGCGATCTCGAGCTCTAGGCGAGCTTTACGGTAACGCGACTTGAGATGGGAGTGTCGATATGCTATCTAAGTTAAAATTGTGGGATAATGGCTGTCACATCGAGGCAGAACGGAAAGAGGCTGTCTCGTCGAGGCAGAACGGAAAGAGGCTGTCACATCAAGGCAGAACTGAAAGAGGCTGTCACATCAAGGCAGAACGGAAAGAGGCTGTCACATCAAGGCAGAACGGAAATAGGCTGTCACATCAAGGCAGCATGGAAAGAGGTTGTCACATCGAGGCAGAACGGAAAGAGGCTGTCACATCGAGGCAGAACGGAAAGCGGCTGTCACATCAAGGCATAACTGAAAGAGGCTGTCATTTCAAGGCAGAACGGAAATAGGCTGTCACATCAAGGCAGAACGGAAAGAGGCTGTCACATCAAGGCAGAACGGAAAAAGGCTATCACATCACCAAGGCAGAACGGAAATAGGCTGTCACGTCGAGGCAGAACGGAAAGTGGCTGTCACATCAAGGCAGAACTGAAAGAGGCTGACACATGGAGGCAGAACGGAAATAGGCTGACACATGGAGGCAGAACGGAAAGAGGCTGTCACATCGAGGATGAACGGAAAGAAGTTGTCACATCGAGGCAGAACGCAACGAGACTGTCACATCGAGGCAGAACGCAAAGAGGCTGTCACATAGAGGCAGAACGAAAATAGGATGTCACATAGAGGCAGAACGGAAATAGGCTGTCACATCGAGGCAGAACGGAAAGAGGTTGTCACATAGAGGCAGAACGGAAATAGGCTGTCACATCGAGGCAGAACGGAAAGAGGCTGTCACATCGAGGATGAACGAAAGAAGTTGTCCCATCGAGTCAGAACGGAAATAGGCTGTCACATAGAGGCAGAACGGAAAGAGGCTGTCACATCGAGGCAGAAAGGAAAGAGCATGCATGGAGCCACAACGAGGCCCGACCGCTTCCTACATGAAATAGGTTAGTTTGAAAGGGGTTTTTTATGAGCCAGATTAGCAGTCATTGACACTATTTGATAGTGGAATAAAATCAACAAACCCAATATAGAAATAGTCGCTTGGCAATTCTTGTGTCACTGAAAATCATCAAGCTATAAACAAGTTCTGAGATATGCGACTTCAACACACATTTTTGAGGAAATGTATTTGGGCATGCAGTCCGCCTCCGTGGTCGAGTGGTTATTGTCGCTGACTTGTATAAACTGTAACCTATCATCACTGATGGTCACTGGTTCGAGCCACGCTCAGGCCGTGTCTCATTTATATGAACAAGTTGGCAGTTTCTTACGGAGGTTGGTGCACCCAAGTACTTGTTAACCGCTGGAGCCTGCCCAGGAAAGGTGTTGTTAGGTAAACTGCCCGCTGGCGATATAGCCCAAAATGTTGCTGATGCAGGCGTAACACCCGAAATATAATAATATAATAATAATTTGGGCATGCTAAAATCGAATATTTTATTTACCAAGCTGCAATATGATGTCTTAGCATGAAATTTTACAAAAAACAAAATGGCAGCCAACATAAAATTAAAATGCCCATAACTTATAATCTAAGTGTGATAGAGACATGGTATTTGTGGCTAAGCGTATGTTTTTGATTGCTCGGAATCTGCTGGACACATCAGATTATTATTTTTAATTAACACTACAAATCCTGCTCTATCACTGAATTCTTCAAAAGCCATGTCCAGCTACAGTATCAATTCCAATGTAAACCTTGCTAAAAGTTGTGGAAATAGCAGGTATTTAAACGTTACACATTTTGACCGACTTGTAAACACATACTTGTTGTGGCGTTATAATCACAAGTTCTTTTAATACAACTGACATACTAATATACACGTAGAATGCATACTGTTGTTTAGAATTCATTTACTAGTGTTTGCTTTATAATAGTTTCATGAATTTAAAAGTTGATTATCACGCAATCAAAGTAACTAATACGAGTAAAACTACGAAATAAAATGTGAAATACTTTGTACTGTGATCACTGTTCACTTACAACCGACCGCATAACACACTTCATTGATAATACCAGAAACTGAATCACAGTTAATTTACAGTTGCTATGACGACTATGTCTGGTAATGTACGTTGTTTTGCCAGGAGTAACACATTGCAAAATTCGACAGACTGGAACCCAGGCTACCGCTGTAGCTAAGGATCTTGATTTGGCAAGTATGTTTTGCCATCGACGCGTCGACATATTCTTCTGTAACTTATGTCAAGTTGTTTTAATGTAAAGGTTGCAGCCAGGACAGTAGTATGCGCCGCCGATATGCGCACTAGTGGAGATACTATACTATTAACCCCGATATGCGCACTAGGGGAGATAATATACTATTAACTCCGATATGCGCACCAAGGGAGATAATATACTATTAACCCCGATATGCGCACTAGGGGAGATAATATAATATTAACCCCGATATGCGCACTAGGGGAGATAATATACTATTAACTCCGATATGCGCACCAAGGGAGATAATATACTATTAACACCGATATGCGCACCAGGGGAGATAATATACTATTAACTCCGATATGCGCACCAAGGGAGATAATATACTATTAACCCCGATATGCGCACTAGGGGAGATAATATACTCTTCACCAGAGGCAGACAATTAAATCGCGATAGTTAGGACGTTATACCATTTAGTTACTTGTATCTAACCGAGGCTAGTGACATCGAGGAAACTCTCTGATTAATTGCATTTGTATATAGTTGATCTACCATTGTCCACTAGGTACTTGTATCTGACCGAGGCTAGTGACATCGAGGAAACTCTCCGATTAATTACATTTGTATACAGTTTATCTACCATGGTCCATTAGTTAATTGTGACGAAGCCTCCATAAGTATGTCACAATGTATGCTACATGTATGTATGCTATGCTAAGAACAGAAACGTGGTATACTCACCTTGCTGTTCGCAGCTGTCTCCAGTCCACCCATCAGTGCATGTGCACGTGTAGTAATATCCGTCAATGTCGACACATGATGCATTATTCTTACATGGAAATGTAGCACATTCTGGAGGAAGAGAGCACCACTTATAGGAGAGTATATTACAATTCTAGAATCTTGGAAAATGAGTATCACTTCATATTAATTTGCCCACATTACTCAAACCTAAGATCGAAATCCAGTAAAAGATACTACCATACTTTACAGACATTTATTAATCTTTTGTCATGCACATAACAAAAACATCACCATTGGTCTTTCAAAATTTATATATTTTGCAAATAACTAACGCATTTTTTACACATATATTTTAACTTGTGATTGTGCTCTTTTGTAAAGTTCCATGCCATTGCCTGTTTTCACTTAATTGCTACAAACATGTATACTGTTGTATGCAATAAACCTATTGTATTGTATTGTATGGTATATGTAATAAACCAACGTATGGTATATGTAATAAACCAACGTATGAGCGTATTATATATGTTGTCATAGGACATAGTTTGGCGAAGCGTTACACTTTCCCACATAGAAGCACCCCGGCACCATCCCCAAGCCCACATATGTTGACACATAATATCGACGATCGTTTCCTAGATTTCCACAGTGGCTTATATCCAGTTCCAGCCGCTTAGTCAATCACAAAAGCGAATAACTGAATGCACATACCTCATGTTTTATTTAGCATGTGCAAGAACACATAAACGGGACACTCGTACGTAGTGCATGGTCTTCTTTCTGAACAGGACTTTAAAGTAACATCACCAGGTAACGGAGCGAAAAGGTTAAACAAGAAAATCCAGCCAGACACCCAAGAAAAATATTCATGGCAAATGTATGACATCTCGTTCAGTTCGTCGATATATATAGCCACACAGCCGTACATACCTACTATTTATAATAAGAATGTATATACGGATCAGTGGTCCGGTGGTTAACACGTTGTACTGCGGACTCCATGTATCGTATGTTCGAATCCCCGAACCAGTGATGCTTTCTGGAACTGCGACGTCATCTGTATCTTGCACTATTCTGTATATAGCTGTGGAAGTCGTGATAGCCCAGTGGAATGGCGTTCGCTTCATGTGCGAAAGGTCCGGAGTTCGAGCCCCGCTGGAGCCGTTACGATTGTGCCCTTATGCAAGGCATTTAAATTCCACGCTGCCTCTTCTCTCTCCCTCGTGGCGATGAATTACCTCAGGAATGAGGTCTCGAGAGTGATTAATATAAGTTGTAAGAACATGTTTCGCAATCGAGCTAAATACATTTGTATACACTTCTGAAAGCGTCTCCCAGATTAGCAACAGCGACGAAAAATTAGCATATATAATTATATATATAAAGGATCATTTATCATGACATATTCGGTGCACGGGTGCCTGTCTCTGCATAGTTTGTTATTTAGGAGGGATAAACATACTCCATGTGTCGTATAGTGATACGTGATGCTTCCCCCCGCATATCTCAGTTGCGTTTTCTGTGCACGGTATGTCGCAACCATCTTGCGTTGCGTTCCCTCCGAATTCTGTGCCACAGTGGCATTGGTTTCCCTTCTGTAACGGAACATCAACAAACGATATAAAACGAATCACATTTGCCTAACATGTACATGTAATACACGCAACACAAGAATCAGCAACCGTTAAGATTGCTAGAAACTACATGGCATACAAAATAAACAAACGAAATGTGGTAGTTAAATCCAAAAGTCATCTTAAATAAGGGAATATGAGGGAAATATCCACTGAATGCGAGTTAATTAGTAGTTATTGCCTATGTATGTATGTTCCTTTAATGCCAAACCCCTTGCGGAGACCTAGTCACGTTTTTCTGGGCAAGCTTAGCCGACCTAAGCGGCTAACCAGTACTACGCAGTGTGTGCGAGGTGCCTTGCTCAATGCCACTACATACGTGGCCTGACCGAGTATTGAACGCGGGACCGTTCGATTCCAAATCCGACGCTCTACCACTGGACCACGGACGCCACACAAGCCTATGTTATCGCCCCGGTTTGTTTGTTTATCGTCTGTCTGGATTACCCAAAAACATACAGATGGACGAGTGTATTGGAGCATTTTGAGGGCCTCATGGTAGATTAACTTTTGTTAAATGAGTACTCTCGTTAAATAAAGTCTTTATTATTATTATTATTATTATTATTTCCAACATGGGCCTAGGACCAATTTTCGGTTACGATCCCGATCTGGGATCCAGTAGTTGCTTTAGTTAGTGGATTCTTTATCACTGTGAGATAAGGCAAGCATGCAATTTAGCTACGTATCTGCTAGCGGTCGTATGCATGCTCTAAGTTTGAATACATATGGTTGTATATACGTAAATAGGTAGAAGTGCATCCGCGGTCGAATGTAGTCCCAATAACTAATATAGTTATATTTTTCATTTTGGTAAAAATGCATTTTCATGACAGGCAGTATATAGTGTTGTGTTTTTTGATAACTTATGTGACCTGAGAAGACATCAGACTAGTTGATGTGTAGAAACGATGTGGTATAAGAATTCAGGCCATTGGAAACTGAAGGTTGGTATACCGTATTATGTGGCGGAGGAATACAGTGTGTAAACACAGTGATGTTATTCACATGTGAAAACTGGCTATGGAAAACATTATAATTGGAAGAGTTTTGCTCTTTTACAGTACAGACGAATCTGTAGTCCAGTGGTAACACGCTGGACTGGTAATCCAGGGATCGCAGGTTCAATCCTCCGTCTGACCCTAATAAAATTAACAGTCTTTCAGATGGGACGTTAAACCGAGGTCTCTTGTCGGTGCATTACACCGTGCATGTAAAAGAACCAGAGGAGACTCTGGAATCACTGCACTATCCTCCAAAATCTAAAATGACAAATATCTTCAGGAGGCGTCGGACGACCGGTAGCGCCGATAAATAAACGTAAAACACACTCTTTTACAGTTACTTTTGAATACCTCTTCACATTGGATGTGGTATCAGAAGAAATGAAAGATTGGACATATAAATGAACAGACTGATGTTTTTACTTTTAACTATGTATTTAATAGGCAATTTATTTGTTGTATTACAACCATATATCTATACACCAAAAATCACTTAATGGTGGAGGAATGTATCCATCCCCATTTGTCTAAAAGCCAAGTTATGCGTTTTTGTGTTACCATGTTACTTCAATCAAATTGATATGTTTGGTGACAGAATTACTCACGTAATGAAACGCGCCATAGGTTCGAATCCCGCTAATGTAAGGTAGCCACCCATCTGCCTTGCGGAAGCTCGGTAGTTCTACCCGTGTGTCCGGCCGTGCCTGAAATACTGCTCGGAAGGGCACCGGCCGGGGTCTTCCTGCATCACTAATAGCTGAAGAGTCACTACATGGCCCAAGAAGGTCGGTAGTTCTACCCGGGTGTCCGGCCGTGCCTGAAATACTGCTCGGAAGGGCACCGGCCGGGGTCTTCCTGCATCACTAATAGCTGAAGAGTCACTACATGGCCCAAGAAGGTCGGTAGTTCTACCCGGGTGTCTGGCCGTGTCTGAAATACTGCTCGAAAGGGCACCGGTCGGAGTCTTCCTGCATCAATAATAGCTGAAGAGTCACTACATGACCTAAGCTGTCGGTGCGACAACCCCAACACAACCAAACACAATGATAAAGAAAGAATTATATTGATTATATAAGAATACTACAGTCTATCTCTTAATCTGATTTTTCCCAATGACAACCACACTTGACAATATGTTCTTAATTTATAAATTATATACACACACCGATATGAATATCGACATTGGGATGCTAGCTTCACAAAACTGTTAAAACCAGATGTGTGTAAATCAAACGTAATTGGGTGACTATTTTAATGCATTACAAGAACATTTTTAAGATCATTTCATATCGCGATACACCCGTCTTACAATATGTCTTAGCTGTGACTGGTGTGGGCAACCGACCGGCAACCGGTTCAAGACGTTATAATTATAACGGGCATGCTGTTCAGAATTAAGCAAATGCACGCGATAGACATTTACCTTGGTACCAGCGTATCTGTGACCCTCATCCGCACACATTTGTTTGCATATCGTTCCGCCATTTGGATTGGGATCGGGACGTATATGTGTAAACTCCTTGACTGTATCTTCGTTAAAGCATCCCAGATAGCCGCTGGTAGTGCTTGCTGTACAAGGAGAACAATCAAGTGTCGTTCAGTAATTGAATGGAGATCTATCTTTGATACAATGTTTTAGTCCAATGCAGTTTATACCTATAAATGCAACGCGATATTGAGGACGATACCATTACACTAAGATAAAATGAAACACGCTTTTATTTTGACTAAGTGGTTGTATCTCATTATACCTTGTCGATACCAACTTCCTGGATCACCTATATCGTGTTTATTTTATTGGTGTTCTGTTTATATACATATTTCACATATCGCGTTGGACCAGTATCGCTGTTGTATCATACGTAAATAATATATGGAGTTCGCGCCCCTCTGGAGCCGTTACTATGTGCCCTTAGCGTAGGCAACGCATTTAAATTCGACACGCCTCCTCTCTCCGTCGTGGCGATGGATTCCATCACGAATGAGGTCTCGAGAGTGATTACTATTAAGTTGTAAGAACTTGTTTCGCAATCGAGCTCAAATAGATTTGTATAAACTAAATAGTATGCATGCACTGAACGACTTTAAAAACGCACCACTTTTGTCCGGAGCATATCCTTGGCATGAGATGATCATACCGTTTCATACCGTATAGGTATATCAAAATAAATTATACATGGTCGTCAATAGTGTGTGTGTTTTACGTTTATTTATCGTCGCTACCGGTTGCCCATATGAGCGACGCCTCCTGAAGAGATTAGTCATTTTAGATTTTTGGAGGATAGTGCAATGATACAGACAGAGACCCATTTCAGAGTCTCTTCTGGTTCTTTTACGTGTACGGCGTACAGCACCGACACAATACCTCGGTTTAAAGTCCCATCTGAAAGACTGTTTATTTTATTATGGTCAGACGACAGGGATCGAACCTGCGATCCCTGGATTACCAGTTCAGCGTGTTACCATTGGACTACAGATCCGTCTGTGGTGGTCAATAGCAATACGTCAGTCTTATAAATCTGCATGTGCGAATTTGATGAAATGTAGCAAATTACAAATGTTCAAATATGTGAATAACTCCGGAGTTACCATGGACAGAGTATGCTACTACTTTTGAATTTGGGTTTGGGTTATGACTACAGAAAATGATTTTGCTAAGTGATTCTGTTAACGCCCATCATTTCAGACCACCTGGCCATCACCACTGTAGGTTCGAATCCAGCTAGGTGTGACGCATTATTTCTTGTAATGAAGCTATCCAGCTAGCTTGCGGAAGGTCGGTGGTGCAACCCAGGTGCATGTGTGTGCCTGTAATAGTGGTCGTAGACACCCCATGGTCTTCCACCACCTATACTAGATAGACAGTCACCATATTATCTATGTTGTCATATTTAAATACTCCGTAGTCGGCTGACTTGTATACCACTGTAACCTATCATCACTAATGGTTACGAGTTCGAGCCACGCTCAACCTGTCCTTGAATTGTGTTGTTAGGTAAACTGTCCGTCGCTGATACGCTGAACGGATGTTCTAACTAGACCTTTTTCGATTGATTTTGTTCAAATATGGTTAAAGGTATTGGTTTGAATTGTGGCACCTTATCATAATAATAGAACGGCAATATAAAAATGGTAATATCATACACCGTGACGATTGTCCACACTTGCACGTGGCTACGGGTATGGTTACATCAATATGCACGGGAATTTATTGGCAGGTGCAGAAAATCGATATTCGTGTTCATTTCAATGTTCAATTACGGAAACCACACAAAAACACACTACTTAGGTTTCGGTATTATTATTATGCCGCGTATGAATAACCAAGAGCGCGCTCGCGCAATTGCCATGTTACTAGCCGGTCATTTTCGGGGACAGGTATGTGTTATTATTTTTATAAAAGGGTATTTCATCAGTACTATTTTATATACATAAAATATAATGCGGCCTTCGTGACCGAGTGGTTTATATCTCTGACTGTCTTAGTGACTGTCAATCACTTGCCCCTCACCGCTGTGGCTTCGAGTGTCAGTCGTCCCTGGGCCTCGGACTTTCAAGTAAGGAACTACATACTGTCCATGAGACAAAGCTGTCTGTATTTGCTGAGAGCCAGATGTGGCACACAAAGTATTAATTCTTGCCGAGTTTAAGCTGTTGTTTTGAGTGAGTTTCCACTTTGTTTGAATTTTATTTGATCTCATTTTCGCCATTTTGCGAATTTCAATTTGATTGTAGTGCTTTTTAGTTGTTAATTTTTATCATTTATTGGAGTTCGATTGACATGAAATTTCACTGAAATAAGTATTACACGTTTATTGATATATATTCCAAATTTCAAACCAATCGATGAATACATGGTGGGGAAAGGCTTTAGGCATCGATTATCCAACGGTCTAGTTAGAATATCCTGTCAGTGTATGGACAACCGGTATCGATGATAAATAAACGACAATAAAATATATATATTTTTTTAAATTGAATTTAATTGAATACAATCTACATAATAATAAATATAAGATGAATAAAGCACATACCTGTCAAAGTCGTTAGTAAATCACAAGTCAATACAAATACTATATATTCTTTCACAGTTAAATATTTAAACTCCATGTTTCTTTATCGCCTGCAATTGAGGAAGTAAACCTAACTATGTGAATATGGCAATTAATGCTCTATTTGCATAACACATTTACGTGACGTTGTACACAGAAAATACTTCTTAACAAAAGAGGGCGTAGTCCATCCATCCGAATGGCATACTATTACTAATTTTAATATTTGTGAATGTGGCACATCTGTGTATCTTCATGCAATAAGAGGATAACACTAGGAGAGATGCAACCTCCCGATCTGGTACTTTACACAAGACAAATGCTTTTGATTTCACAGTGGTATATATTCACATGCCATTCACATGACCATGACTAGGTCAGGTGATTTGAAAAGTCATATGAGGTGGTTTTCTCTTTAGGTGTAACGATATGTCTATCTTGGTTCGTTTTCGAGTTGCAGGTATGTATAGCAGACAGACAGACAGACAGACAGACAGACAGACAGACAGACAGACAGACAGACAGACAGACAGACAGACAGACAGACAGACAGACAGACAGACAGACAGACAGACAGACAGACAGACAGACAGACAGACAGACAGACAGACAGACAGACAGACAGACAGACAGACAAGACAGACAGACAGACAGACAGACAGACAGACAGACAGACAGACAGACAGACAGACAGACAGACAGACAGACAGACAGACAGACAGACAGAACAGACAGACAGACAGACAGACAGACAGACAGACAGACAGACAGACAGACAGCGACGGACGGACGACGGCACGGACGGACGGACGGACGGACGGACGTACGGACGGACGGACGGACGGACGGACGGACGGACGACGGACGGACGGACGGACGGACGGACGGACGACGGACGGACGGACGGACGGACGGACGACGGCGGACGGACGGACGACGGACGGACGGACGGACGGACGGACCGGACGACGGACGGACGGACGGACGGACGACGGACGGACGGACGGACGGACGGACGACGGACGGACGGACGGACGGACGGACGGACGGACGGACGGACGGACGGACGGACGGACGGACGGACGGACGGACGGACGGACGGACGGACGGACGTCCTCCACCATTAAGCTGTTGGTGCGGCTATCCCGTCCTCCCCCCGCAAAAACAACAACAACAAACAAACAAACAAAAGAAATGCACGGGTTAACCTTTAGCATGGTACAGCCGTAGTTAAGACAAGACCATATGTCTACCATTAACAATGCGATATATAGTACACAATAAAAGTCATGTACAGTCCTGTGTGTATTCCCCTTTAAGAGCCTAGCACGATTGTACAACAATCACGAATGTTTACAGCTATTAAAATGGTTTACCTTTAATGACGTGGGTACATTCAGAAAAAGAAACTTGATCTATCTTGTAAATAACTAAATATCACATGAATATGAGCGTAAACGATGTACACATGCTCGAAGAAAGCATGAGTCATGTATGTCATGTCACGGTAGGTCTACCTCATATATATATAGAGATAGTTTAGTCAACAAAATATTACAAACCCATGGGTTTAAAACTTTAAACTTTATTTATTTTACAACGATTTCGAAGCAAGTACTAAAAACTTATATTAATCAGTATGTATCTAGTGGCATCCGTGGTCCAGTGGTAGAGCGTCGGATTTGGAATCGATCGGTCCCGGGTTCGATACTCGGGTCAGGCCACGTATGTAGTGTCATTGAGCAAGGTACCTCACACACATTGCTTAGTACTTGTTAACAACTTAGGTCGGCTAAGCTTGCCCAGGAAAACATGTCTACGTCCCCGTAAGGGGTTTAACATTAATGGAACATACATACATTCCTAGATATCATATAGATCTTTTTAGTTTGGATTAGCAGAGGCAATTTAGATTTACCATGTATATAGTGAACATTATTAATTGTTATTATGCATTGAATATGCATTATGTGGAAATAACTGTGATAAGTCTCTTGTAATTCAAATATATGAATGGCTATGTACTGTTTTATAGTATGTAATATGATCTTATGATAATACATTGTACATAAATGAGAATATAATAAAGAATAAAACTACATACATCATTCCATTCAGCCAAACAAATTATTTATAATCTACTCAATATAGATATAAGTCATCATTATAATTAATTTACCAATTATTACCCAATGTAAAATAACAATCACTTGTATAGGAATTGGTCGCACAGGCTGAAAAAGAACGGGCTAATTTAAGTATAACATATATACACTAATTTATACATAATAAAACAAAAACAAACAAAAACAAAATGTATACATAATTAATAAACATAAACTGCGCAGTATAAATGCATGTACATGACTGCGCAGTATAAATGCATGTACATGACTGCGCAGTATAAATGCATGTACATGACTGCGCAGTATAAATGCATGTACATGACTGCGCAGTATAAATGCATGTACATATGTATACAATATGATGTCTACAATCCCAATTGTAGAGACGTTTTGACATCCAGTCACTTCGTCCTCTCTAACATAACGATCCTTAGCCATATCTGATTTCCACCTGCCATGTTTTTAAACACTCTATCGGGAACTCCACAAAGAGCAGTTGCAGTTGCTCCATCAGATCTAAATGAATGTAATCAGTACACAGAACTTTCAAATCCGAGCTTTTTTAACATCTTGATTAAACTTTCTCTTGCTGTGGTGTACGAAATATGACTACCATGTCGCAAGTGATAAGAGTTATCCTTCTTGCAGAAATATACTTTCCTAAACATATATTCGTCAGTAATATTTGTTATACCTGGTAAATCAATGTATTTTTGCACTGCAATAACCGGGCAAGTAGAATTACCAGTTCTAGAAACAATAACATTATATCCTTTTGAATGTTGATCAGTTTTAGACGATACAATGCGTATTTTTATATAATTTGTCAATAATTCTATATCAGATCTCTTCAAGGCAACGTATTCTTGAAACCTAAGAAAACCCGAAAACTCAATAGAGACATACTTAAGAATCTCTGTTCTAAAAGAGTTGGCTTTCCCCTTAAAATGTCACCATATGTTCCAAATCTCTCGCTGTTATAGGTTTTTTGGAAACGGATGACTTCCCACATGTTCTAAGTAAACCTTCTTTAACATGTTTAACCAGATTGGAGCTACAAGGATCCGCAAAGCCTGCTACTTTATGTGCCCATGAAATGCTATACGTGGTATTGTTAATTTTTGATACCGATGGATTTGTACTTTGTCAATAGGACAAATAAAGCGCAACAAACTTATCTTTTGCTGGTACAGGTATGGATTTATACTGTTCACTCCAGGCACAAAACTGTTTGGAGTAATTTTCGTAACTTTTCAATGTATTGACTGCTTTAGACTTTATTATTAGTACTTTTAAATTGTCCCACGCCTCGTGTAAATCCTTGTGAACATCAATGCTTTCCAGATTTCTCCATAACCCAATTTTGAATAAATCTGTGAAATGTAAAATTCTGGAAGAACCTTTCATTAGATATCATTGTTAAATGCATTTTGTTTCTTAATCAACTATGTTTTATCTTACATGCATATGACATCATGTATTATGCAATATAATGCACTATTCTGTACAGTTTATATCATATATAATGCCCTCTAGGTAACAAACGTCCAGTTAAGAATACGACAATCCATACATATGATATATATGTACAGCACTTCCTGTTATAGACATGCCAGCTTTATATACCATATCATTGGGCAGTACTTTTCTGAACAAGCCAGCTATATATAAATGTATATATCATATCATTTGGACAGCATACCCTGTAATAAACAGGCCAGTTTTATATATATCATATAATTTGGACAGCACTTCCTGTTATAAACAGGCCAGCTTTATATATATCATATAATTTGGACAGCACTTCCTGTTATAAACAAGCCAGCTTTATATATATCATATAATTTGACAGCACTTCCTGTTATGAACAAGCCAGCTTTATATATATCATATAATTTGACAGCACTTCCTGTTTATAACAGGCCAGCTTTATATATATCATATAATTTGGACAGCACTTCCTGTAATAAACAGGCCAGCTATATATATATCATATAATTTGACAGCACTTCCTGTTTATAACAGGCCAGCTTTATATATATCATATAATTTGGACAGCACTTCCTGTTATAAACAGGCCAGCTTTATATATATCATATAATTTGACAGCACTTCCTGTTATAAACAGGCCAGCTTTATATACATATATATCACATAATTTGGACAGCACTTCCTGTTATAAACAGGCCAGCTTTATATATATATATCACATAATTTGGACAGCACTTCCTGGTATAAACAGGCCAGCTTTATATACATATATATCATATAATTTGGACAGCACTTCCTGTTATAAACAGGCCAGCTTTATATATATCATATAATTTGACAGCACTTCCTGTTATAAACAGGCCAGCTTTATATATATATATATATCATATAATTTGACAGCACTTCCTGTTTATAACAGGCCAGCTTTATATATATCATATAATTTGACAGCACTTCCTGTTATAAACAGGCCAGCTTTATATACATATTTATCATATAATTTGACAGCACTTCCTGTTATAAACAAGCCAGCTTTATATATATCATATAATTTGACAGCACTTCCTGTTATAAACAGGCCAGCTTCATATATATCATATAATTTGGACAGCACTTCCTGTTATAAACAGGCCAGCTTTATATATATCATATAATTTGACAGCACTTCCTGTTATAAACAGGCCAGCTTTATATACATATATATATCATATAATTTGGACAGCACTTCCTGCTATAAACAGGCCAGCATTATATACATATATATCATATAATTTGACAGCACTTCCTGTTTATAACAGGCCAGTTTTATATATATAATATATAATTTGACAGCACTTCCTGTTATAAACAGGCCAGCTTGATATACATATATATCATATAATTTGACAGCACTTCCTGTTATAAACAAGCCAGCTTTATATATTTCATACAATTTGACAGCACTTCCTATTACAAACAGGCCAGCTTTATATATATCATATAATTTGGACAGCACTTCCTGTAATAAACAGGCCAGCTTTATATATATCATATAATTTGACAGCACTTCCTGTTATGAACAAGCCAGCTTTATATATATCATATAATTTGACAGCACTTCCTGTTACAAACAGGCCAGTTTTATATATATCATATAATTTGGACAGCACTTCCTGCTATAAACAGGCCAGCTTTATATACATATATATCATATAATTTGGACAGCACTTCCTGTTATAAACAGGCCAACTTTATATACATATATATCATATAATTTGGACAGCATTTCCTGTTCTAAACAGGTCAGCATTATATATATCATATAATTTGGACAGCACTTCCTGTTATAAACAAGCCAGCTTTATATATATCATATAATTTGACAGCACTTCCTGTTATGAACAAGCCAGCTTTATATATATCATATAATTTGACAGCACTTCCTGTTATAAGCAGGCCAGCTCTATATATATCATATAATTTGGACAGTACTTCCTGTAATAAACAGGCCAGCTTTATTTATATCATATAATTTGACAGCACTTCCTGTTTATAACAGGCCAGCTTTATATATATCATATAATTTGACATCACTTCCTGTTTATAACAGGCCAGCTTTATATATATCATATAATTTGACAGCACTTCCTGTTATAAACAGGCCAGCTTTATATATATCATATAATTTGACAGCACTTCCTGTTATAAACAGCCAGCTTTATATACATATATATCATATAATTTGGACAGCACTTCCTGTTATAAACAGGCCAACTTTATATACATATATATCATATAATTTGGACAGCACTTCCTGTTATAAACAGGCCAGCTTTATTTATATCATATAATTTGACAGCACTTCCTGTTTATAACAGGCCAGCTTTATATATATATCATATAATTTGACAGCACTTCCTGTTATAAACAGGCCAGCTTTATATATATCATATAATTTGACAGCACTTCCTGTTATAAACAGGCCAGCTTTATATACATATATATCACATAATTTGGACAGCACTTCCTGTTATAAACCGGCCAGCTTTATATACATATATATCACATAATTTGGACAGCACTTCCTGTTATAAACAGGCCAGCTTTATATATCATATAATTTGGACAGCACTTCCTGTTATAAACAGGCCAGCTTTATATATATCATATAATTTGACAGCACTTCCTGTTATAAACAGGCCAGCTTTATATACATATATATCATATAATTGGACAGCACTTCCTGTTATAAACAGGCCAGCTTTATAATATATATCATATAATTTGGACAGCACTTCCTGTTATAAACAGGCCAGCTTTATATATATCATATAATTTGGACAGCACTTCCTGTTATAAACAGGCCAGCTTTATATACATATATATCATAAATTTGGACAGCACTTCCTGTTATAAACAGGCCAGCTTTATATAATATATATCATATAATTTGACAGCACTTCCTGTTATAAAAGGCCAGCTTTATATATATCATATAATTTGACAGCACTTCCTGTTATAAACAGGCCAGCTTTATATATATATATATCATATAATTTGACAGCACTTCCTTTTTAAACAGGCCAGCTTTATATATATCATATAATTTGACAGCACTTCCTGTTATAAACAGGCCAGCTTTATATACATATTTATCATATAATTTGACAGCACTTCCTGTTATAAACAAGCCAGCTTTATATATATCATATAATTTGACAGCACTTCCTGTTATAAACAGGCCAGCTTTATATATATCATATAATTTGACAGCACTTCCTGTTATAAAAGGCCAGCTTTATATATATCATATAATTTGACAGCACTTCCTGTTATAAACAAGCCAGCTTTATATATATCATATAATTTGGACAGCACTTCCTATTACAAACAGGCCAGCTTTATATATATCATATAATTTGGACAGCACTTCCTGTATTAAACAGGCCAGCTTTATATATATCATATAATTTGGACAGCACTTCCTGCTATAAACAGGCCAGCTTTATATATATATCATATAATTTGACAGCACTTCCTGTTATAAACAGGCCAGCTTTATATATATCATATAATTTGACAGCACTTCCTGTTATAAACAGGCCAGCTTTATATACATATATATCATATAATTTGGACAGCACTTCCTGTTATAAACAGGCCAGCTTTATATACATATATATCATATAATTTGACAGCACTTCCTGTTTATAACAGGCCAGTTTTATATATATTATATAATTTGACAGCACTTCCTGTTATAAACAGGCCAGCTTATATACATATATATCATATAATTTGACAGCACTTCCTGTTATAAACAAGCCAGCTTTATATATTTCATACAATTTGACAGCACTTCCTATTACAAACAGGCCAGCTTTATATATATCATATAATTTGGACAGCACTTCCTGGTATAAACAGGCCAGCTTTATATACATTTTTATCATAAAATTTGGACAGCACTTCCTGCTATAAACAGGCCAGCTTTATATACATATATATCATATAATTTGACAGCACTTGCTGTTTATAAAAGGCCAGCTTTATATATATCATATAATTTGACAGCACTTCCTGTTTTAAACAGGCCAGGTTTATATACATATTTATCATATAATTTGACAGCACTTCCTGTTATAAACAAGCCAGCTTTATATATATCATATAATTTGACAGCACTTCCTGTTATAAACAAGCCAGCTTTATATATATCATATAATTTGACAGCACTTTCTGTTATAAACAAGCCAGCTTTATATATATCATATAATTTGACAGCACTTCCTGTTATAAACAGGCCAGCTTTATATATATCATATAATTTGGACAGCACGTCCTGCTATAAACAAGCCAGCGTTATATATATCATATAACTTGACAGCACTTCCTGTTATAAACAGGCCAGCTTTATATATATCATATAATTTGGACAGCACTTCCTGTTATAAACAGGCCAGCTATATATATATCATATAATTTGGACAGCACTTCCTGTTATAAACAGGCCAGCTTTATATATATCATATAATTTGACAGCACTTCCTGCTATAAACAGGCCAGCTTTATATACATATATATCATATAATTTGGACAGCACTTCCTGCTAAAAACAGGCCAGCTTTATATACATATTTATCATATAATTTGACAGCACTTCCTGTTTATACCAGGCCAGATTTATATATATCATATAATTTGACAGCACTTCCTGTTATAAACAGGTCAGCTTTATATACATATATATCATATAATTTGACAGCACTTCCTGTTATAAACAAGCCAGCTTTATATTTATCCTATAATTTGGACAGCACTTCCTATTACAAACAGGCCAGCTTTATATATGTCATATAATTTGGACAGCACTTCCTGTATTAAACAGGCCAGCTTTATATATATCATACAATTTGGACAGCACTTCCTGCTATAAACAAGTCAGCTTTATATATATATCATATAATTTGACAGCACTTCCTGTTATGAACAAGCCAACTTTATATATATCATATAATTTGACAGCACTTCCTGTTACAAACAGGCCAGCTTTATATATATTATATAAATTGGACAGCACTTCCTGCTATAAACACGCCAGCTTTATATACATATATATCATATAATTTGGACAGCACTTCCTGTTATAAACAGGCCAACTTTATATACATATATATCATATAATTTGGACAGCACTTCCTGTTATAAACAGGCCAACTTTATATACATATATATCATATAATTTCGACAGCACTTCCTGCTATACACAGGCCAGCTTTATATATATCATATAATTTGGGCAGCACTTCCTGTTATAAACAGGCCAGCTTTATATATATCATATAATTTGGACAGCACTTCCTGTTATACACAGGCCAGCTTTTATATACATATATATCATATAATTTGGACAGCACTTCCTGTTATAAACAGGCCAGCTTTATAGATATCATATAATTTGGACAGCACTTCCTGTTATAAACAGGCCAGCTTTATATACATATATATCACATAATTTGGACAGTACTTCCTGTTACAAACAGGCCAGCTTTATATAAATAATATAATTTGGACAGTACTTCCTGTTACAAACAGGCCAGCTTTATATATATCATATAATTTGGACAGCACTTCCTGCTATAAACAGGCCAGCTTTATATGTATCACATACTTTGGACAGCACTTCCTGTTATAAACAGGCCAGCTTTATATGTATCATATAATTTGACAGTACTTCCTGTTATAAACAGGCCAGCTTTATATATATCACATAATTTGGACAGCACTTCCTGTTATAAACAGGCCAGCTTTATATGTATCATATAATTTGACAGTACTTCCTGTTATAAACAGGCCAGCTTTATATATATCATATAATTTGGACAGCACTTCCTGTTATAAACAGGCCAGCTTTATATACATATATATCATATAATTTGGACAGCACTTCCTGCTAAAAACAGGCCAGCTTTATATACATATTTATCATATAATTTGACAGCACTTCCTGTTTATACCAGGCCAGATTTATATATATCATATAATTTGACAGCACTTCCTATTACAAACAGGCCAGCTTTATATATGTCATATAATTTGGACAGCACTTCCTGTATTAAACAGGCCAGCTTTATATATATCATACAATTTGGACAGCACTTCCTGCTATAAACAAGTCAGCTTTATATATATATCATATAATTTGACAGCACTTCCTGTTATGAACAAGCCAACTTTATATATATCATATAATTTGACAGCACTTCCTGTTACAAACAGGCCAGCTTTATATATATTATATAAATTGGACAGCACTTCCTGCTATAAACACGCCAGCTTTATATACATATATATCATATAATTTGTACAGCACTTCCTGTTATAAACAGGCCAACTTTATATACATATATATCATATAATTTGGACAGCACTTCTTGTTATAAACATGCCAACTTTATATACATATATATCATATAATTTCGACAGCACTTCCTGCTATACACAGGCCAGCTTTATATATATCATATAATTTGGGCAGCACTTCCTGTTATAAACAGGCCAGCTTTATATATATCATATAATTTGGACAGCACTTCCTGTTATACACAGGCCAGCTTTTTATATACATATATATCATATAATTTGGACAGCACTTCCTGTTATAAACAGGCCAGCTTTATAGATATCATATAATTTGGACAGCACTTCCTGTTATAAACAGGCCAGCTTTATATACATATATATCACATAATTTGGACAGTACTTCCTGTTACAAACAGGCCAGCTTTATATAATAATATAATTTGGACAGTACTTCCTGTTACAAACAGGCCAGCTTTATATATATCATATAATTTGGACAGAACTTCCTGCTATAAACAGGCCAGCTTTATATGTATCACATACTTTGGACAGCACTTCCTGTTATAAACAGGCCAGCTTTATATGTATCATATAATTTGACAGTACTTCCTGTTATAAACAGGCCAGCTTTATATATATCACATAATTTGGACAGCACTTCCTGTTATAAACAGGCCAGCTTTATATGTATGATATAATTTGACAGTACTTCCTGTTAAAAACAGGCCAGCTTTATATATATCACATACTTTGGACAGCACTTCCTGTTATAAACAGGCCAGCTTTATATATATCATATAATTTGGACAGCACTTCCTGGTATAAACAGGCCAGCTTTATATACATATATATCACATAATTTGGACAGCACTTCCTGTTATAAACAGGCCAGCTTTATATATATCATATAATTTGACAGCACTTCCTGTTATAAAAAGGCCAGCTTTATATATATATATATATCATATAATTTGACAGCACTTCCTGTTTATAACAGGCCAGCTTTATATATATCATATAATTTGACAGCACTTCCTGTTATAAACAGGCCAGCTTTATATACATATTTATCATATAATTTGACAGCACTTCCTGTTATAAACAAGCCAGCTTTAAATATATCATATAATTTGACAGCACTTCCTGTTATAAACAGGCCAGCTTTATATATATCATATAATTTGGACAGCACTTCCTGTTATAAACAGGCCAGCTTTATATACATATATATCATATAATTTGGACAGCACTTCCTGCTAAAAACAGGCCAGCTTTATATACATATTTATCATATAATTTGACAGCACTTCCTGTTTATAACAGGCCAGATTTATATATATCATATAATTTGACAGCACTTCCTGTTATAAACAAGCCAGCTTTATATTTATCCTATAATTTGGACAGCACTTCCTATTACAAACAGGCCAGCTTTATATATGTCATATAATTTGGACAGCACTTCCTGTATTAAACAGGCCAGCTTTATATATATCATACAATTTGGACAGCACTTCCTGCTATAAACAAGTCAGCTTTATATATATATCATATAATTTGACAGCACTTCCTGTTATGAACAAGCCAACTTTATATATATCATATAATTTGACAGCACTTCCTGTTACAAACAGGCCAGCTTTATATATATTATATAAATTGGACAGCACTTCCTGCTATAAACACGCCAGCTTTATATACATATATATCATATAATTTGGACAGCACTTCCTGTTATAAACAGGCCAACTTTATATATATATATATCATATAATTTGGACAGCACTTCCTGTTATACACAGGCCAGCTTTATATATATCATATAATTTGGGCAGCACTTCCTGTTATAAACAGGCCAGCTTTATATATATCATATAATTTGGACAGCACTTCCTGTTATACACAGGCCAGCTTTTTATATACATATATATCATATAATTTGGACAGCACTTCCTGTTATAAACAGGCCAGCTTTATAGATATCATATAATTTGGACAGCACTTCCTGTTATAAACAGGCCAGCTTTATATACATATATATCACATAATTTGGACAGTACTTCCTGTTACAAACAGGCCAGCTTTATATAAATAATATAATTTGGACAGTACTTCCTGTTACAAACAGGCCAGCTTTATATATATCATATAATTTGGACAGCACTTCCTGCTATAAACAGGCCAGCTTTATATGTATCACATACTTTGGACAGCACTTCCTGTTATAAACAGGCCAGCTTTATATGTATCATATAATTTGACAGTACTTCCTGTTATAAACAGGCCAGCTTTATATATATCACATAATTTGGACAGCACTTCCTGTTATAAACAGGCCAGCTTTATATATATCATATAATTTGACAGCACTTCCTGTTATAAACAGGCCAGCTTTATATACATATATATCATATAATTTGGACAGCACTTCCTGCTAAAAACAGGCCAGCTTTATATACATATTTATCATATAATTTGACAGCACTTCCTGTTTATACCAGGCCAGATTTATATATATCATATAATTTGACAGCACTTCCTGTTATAAACAGGTCAGCTTTATATACATATATATCATATAATTTGACAGCACTTCCTGTTATAAACAAGCCAGCTTTATATTTATCCTATAATTTGGACAGCACTTCCTATTACAAACAGGCCAGCTTTATATATGTCATATAATTTGGACAGCACTTCCTGTATTAAACAGGCCAGCTTTATATATATCATACAATTTGGACAGCACTTCCTGCTATAAACAAGCCAGCTTTATATATATATCATATAATTTGACAGCACTTCCTGTTATGAACAAGCCAACTTTATATATATCATATAATTTGACAGCACTTCCTGTTACAAACAGGCCAGCTTTATATATATTATATAAATTGGACAGCACTTCCTGCTATAAACACGCCAGCTTTATATACATATATATCATATAATTTGTACAGCACTTCTTGTTATAAACATGCCAACTTTATATACATATATATCATATAATTTCGACAGCACTTCCTGCTATACACAGGCCAGCTTTATATATATCATATAATTTGGGCAGCACTTCCTGTTATAAACAGGCCAGCTTTATATATATCATATAATTTGGACAGCACTTCCTGTTATACACAGGCCAGCTTTTTATATACATATATATCATATAATTTGGACAGCACTTCCTGTTATAAACAGGCCAGCTTTATAGATATCATATAATTTGGACAGCACTTCCTGTTATAAACAGGCCAGCTTTATATACATATATATCACATAATTTGGACAGTACTTCCTGTTACAAACAGGCCAGCTTTATATAAATAATATAATTTGGACAGTACTTCCTGTTACAAACAGGCCAGCTTTATATATATCATATAATTTGGACAGAACTTCATGCTATAAACAGGCCAGCTTTATATGTATCACATACTTTGGACAGCACTTCCTGTTATAAACAGGCCAGCTTTATATGTATCATATAATTTGACAGTACTTCCTGTTATAAACAGGCCAGCTTTATATATATCACATAATTTGGACAGCACTTCCTGTTATAAACAGGCCAGCTTTATATGTATGATATAATTTGACAGTACTTCCTGTTAAAAACAGGCCAGCTTTATATATATCACATACTTTGGACAGCACTTCCTGTTATAAACAGGCCAGCTTTATATATATCATATAATTTGGACAGCACTTCCTGGTATAAACAGGCCAGCTTTATATACATATATATCACATAATTTGGACAGCACTTCCTGTTATAAACAGGCCAGCTTTATATATATCATATAATTTGACAGCACTTCCTGTTATAAAAAGGCCAGCTTTATATATATATATATATCATATAATTTGACAGCACTTCCTGTTTATAACAGGCCAGCTTTATATATATCATATAATTTGACAGCACTTCCTGTTATAAACAGGCCAGCTTTATATACATATTTATCATATAATTTGACAGCACTTCCTGTTATAAACAAGCCAGCTTTATATATATCATATAATTTGACAGCACTTCCTGTTATAAACAGGCCAGCTTTATATAAATATATATATATTGGACAGCACTTTCCTAAAAACAGGCCAGCTTTATATACATATTTATCATATAATTTGACAGCACTTCCTGTTTATAACAGGCCAGATTTATATATATCATATAATTTGACAGCACTTCCTGTTATAAACAGGCCAGCTTTATATTTATCATATAATTTGGACAGCACTTCCTATTACAAACAGGCCAGCTTTATATATGTCATATAATTTGGACAGCACTTCCTGTATTAAACAGGCCAGCTTTATATATATCATACAATTTGGACAGCACTTCCTGCTATAAACAAGTCAGCTTTATATATATATCATATAATTTGACAGCACTTCCTGTTATAAACAAGCCAACTTTATATATATCATATAATTTGACAGCACTTCCTGTTACAAACAGGCCAGCTTTATATATATTATATAAATTGGACAGCACTTCCTGCTATAAACACGCCAGCTTTATATACATATATATCATATAATTTGGACAGCACTTCCTGTTATAAACAGGCCAACTTTATATACATATATATCATATAATTTGGACAGCACTTCTTGTTATAAACAGGCCAACTTTATATACATATATATCATATAATTTGACAGCACATCCTGTTTATAACAGGCCAGTTTTATATATATAATATAAATTCGACAGCACTTCCTGCTATACACAGGCCAGCTTTATATATATCATATAATTTGGGCAGCACTTCCTGTTATAAACAGGCCAGCTTTATATATATCATATAATTTGGACAGCACTTCCTGTTATAAACAGGCCAGCTTTTTATATACATATATATCATATAATTTGACAGCACTTCCTGTTATAAACAGGCCAGCTTTATAATATCATATAATTTGGACAGCACTTCCTGTTATAAACAGGCCAGCTTTATAAAAACCCTAAACAGGCCAGCTTTATATACATATATATCATATAATTTGGACAGCACTTCCTGTTATAAACAGGCCAGCTTTATATATATCATATAATTTGGACAGCACTTCCTGTTATAAACAGGCCAGCTTTATATATATCACATAATTTGGACAGCACTTCCTGTTATAAACAGGCCAGCTTTATATTTATCATATAATTTGACAGCACTTCCTGTTATAAACAGCCAGCTTTATATATATCATATAATTGGACAGCACTTCCTGTTATAAACAGCCAGTTTATAATATCATATAATTGGACAGCACTCCTGCTATAAACAGGCCAGCTTTATATATATCATATAATTTGGACAGCACTTCCTGTTATAAACAGGCCAGCTTTATATATATCATATAATTTGACAGCACTTCCTGTTATAAACAGGCCAGCTTTATATATATCATATAATTGGACAGCACTTCCTGTTATAAACAGGCCAGCTTTATATATATCATATATTTGGACAGCACTTCCTGTTATAAAAAGGCCAGCTTTAATATATATCATATAATTTGACAGCACTTCCTGTTATAACAGGCCAGCTTTATATATATCATATAATTTGACAGCACTTCCTGTTATAACAGGCCAGCTTTATATACAATATCATATATTTGACAGCACTTCCTGTTATAAACAGGCCAGCTTTATATATATCATATATTTGACAGCACTTCCTGTTATAAACAGGCCAGCTTTATATATATCATATAATTGACAGCACTTCCTGTTATAAACAGGCCAGCTTATATATATCATATAATTTGACAGCACTTCCTGTTATAAACAGGCCAGCTTTATATACATATATCATATAATTTGACAGCACATCCTGTTTATAACAGGCCAGTTTTATATATATAATATATAATTTGACAGCACTTCCTGTTATAAACAGGCCAGCTTGATATACATATATATCATATAATTTGACAGCACTTCCTGTTATAAACAAGCCAGCTTTATATATTTCATATAATTTGACAGCACTTCCTATTACAAACAGGTCAGCTTTATATATATCATATAATTTGGACAGCACTTCCTGTAATAAACAGGCCAGCTTTATATATATCATATAATTTGAACAGCACTTCCTGCTATTAACAAGCCAGATTTATATATATATCATATAATTTGACAGCACTTCCTGTTATGAACAAGCCAGCTTTATATATATCATATAATTTGACAGCACTTCCTGTTACAAACAGGCCAGTTTTATATATATCATATAATTTGGACAGCACTTCCTGCTATAAACAGGCCAGCTTTATATACATATATATCATATAATTTGGACAGCACTTCCTGCTATTAACAGGCCAGCTTTATATACATATATATCATATAATTTGACAGCACATCCTGTTTATAACAGGCCAGTTTTATATATATAATATATAATTTGACAGCACTTCCTGTTATAAACAGGCCAGCTTGATATACATATATATCATATAATTTGACAGCACTTCCTGTTATAAACAAGCCAGCTTTATATATTTCATATAATTTGACAGCACTTCCTATTACAAACAGGTCAGCTTTATATATATCATATAATTTGGACAGCACTTCCTGTAATAAACAGGCCAGCTTTATATATATCATATAATTTGAACAGCACTTCCTGCTATTAACAAGCCAGATTTATATATATATCATATAATTTGACAGCACTTCCTGTTATGAACAAGCCAGCTTTATATATATCATATAATTTGACAGCACTTCCTGTTACAAACAGGCCAGTTTTATATATATCATATAATTTGGACAGCACTTCCTGCTATAAACAGGCCAGCTTTATATACATATATATCATATAATTTGGACAGCACTTCCTGTTATAAACAGGCCAACTTTATATACATATATATCATATAATTTGGACAGCATTTCCTGTTCTAAACAGGTCAGCTTTATATATATCATATAATTTGGACAGCACTTCCTGTTATAAACAAGCCAGCTTTATATATATCATATAATTTGACAGCACTTCCTGTTATGAACAAGCCAGCTTTATATATATCATATAATTTGACAGCACTTCCTGTTATAAGCAGGCCAGCTCTATATATATCATATAATTTGGACAGTACTTCCTGTAATAAACAGGCCAGCTTTATTTATATCATATAATTTGACAGCACTTCCTGTTTATAACAGGCCAGCTTTATATATATCATATAATTTGACATCACTTCCTGTTTATAACAGGCCAGCTTTATATATATCATATAATTTGACAGCACTTCCTGTTATAAACAGGCCAGCTTTATATATATCATATAATTTGACAGCACTTCCTGTTATAAACAGCCAGCTTTATATACATATATATCATATAATTTAGACAGCACTTCCTGTTATAAACAGGCCAACTTTATATACATATATATCATATAATTTGGACAGCACTTCCTGTTATAAACAGGCCAGCTTTATTTATATCATATAATTTGACAGCACTTCCTGTTTATAACAGGCCAGCTTTATATATATCATATAATTTGACAGCACTTCTGTATAAACAGGCCAGCTTTATATATATCATATAATTTGACAGCACTTCCTGTTATAAACAGGCCAGCTTTATATACATATATATCATATAATTTGGACAGCACTTCCTGCTATTAACAGGCCAGCTTTATATACATATATATCATATAATTTGACAGCACATCCTGTTTATAACAGGCCAGTTTTATATATATAATATATAATTTGACAGCACTTCCTGTTATAAACAGGCCAGCTTGATATACATATATATCATATAATTTGACAGCACTTCCTGTTATAAACAAGCCAGCTTTATATATTTCATATAATTTGACAGCACTTCCTATTACAAACAGGTCAGCTTTATATATATCATATAATTTGGACAGCACTTCCTGTAATAAACAGGCCAGCTTTATATATATCATATAATTTGGACAGCACTTCCTGCTATTAACAAGCCAGCTTTATATATATATCATATAATTTGACAGCACTTCCTGTTATGAACAAGCCAGCTTTATATATATCATATAATTTGACAGCACTTCCTGTTACAAACAGGCCAGTTTTATATATATCATATAATTTGGACAGCACTTCCTGCTATAAACAGGCCAGCTTTTATATATCATATAATTGGACAGCACTTCCTGTTATAAACAGGCCAACTTTTATATATCATATAATTTGGACAGCATTTCCTGTTCTAAACAGGTCAGCTTTATATATATCATATAATTTGGACAGCACTTCCTGTTATGAACAAGCCAGCTTTATATATATCATATAATTTGACAGCACTTCCTGTTATGAACAGGCCAGCTTTATATATATCATATAATTGGACAGCACTTCCTGTTATAAACAGGCCAGCTTTATTTATATCATATAATTGGACAGCACTTCCTGTAATAAACAGGCCAGCTT
>CM026387.1:22999235-23064096 GCA_014843695.1 Archivesica marissinica
TTTCTATGTCCTCTAGTATATAATGTAAGTGTGCGTTTTCTATGTCCTCTAGTATATAATGTATGTTATGTGTGCGTTTTCTATGTCCTCTAGTATATAATGTATGTTATGTGTGCGTTTTCTATGTCCTCTAGTATATAATGTAGGTGTGCGTTTTCTATGTCCTCTAGTATATAATGTATGTTATGTGTGCGTTTCTATGTCCTCTAGTATATAATGTATGTTATGTGTGCGTTTTCTATGTCCTCTAGTATATAATGTATGTTATGTGTGCGTTTTCTATGTCCTCTAGTATATAATGTATGTTATGTGTGCGTTTTCTATGTCCTCTAGTATATAATGTATGTTATGTGTGCGTTTTCTATGTCCTCTAGTATATAATGTATGGTATGTGTGCGTTTTCTATGTCCTCTAGTTATAATGTATGTTATTTTGCGTTTTCTATGTCCTCTAGTATATAAGTATGTTATGTGTGCGTTTTCTATGTCCTCTAGATAGTATGTATGTTATGTGTGCGTTTTCTATGTCCTCTAGTATATAATTATGTTATGTGTGCGTTTTCTATGTCCTCTAGTATATAATGTAGGTGTGCGTTTTCTATGTCCTCTAGTATATAATGTAGTTGTGCGTTTTCTATGTCCTCTAGTATATAATGTAGGTGTGCGTTTTCTATGTCCTCTAGTATATAATGTAGGTGTGCGTTTTCTATGTCCTCTAGTATATAATGTAGGTGTGCGTTTTCTATGTCCTCTAGTATATAATGTATGTTATGTGTGCGTTTTCTATGTCCTCTAGTATATAATGTATGTTATGTGTGCGTTTTCTATGTCCTCTAGTATATAATGTATGTTATGTGTGCGTTTTCTATGTCCTCTAGTATATAATGTATGTGTGCGTTTTCTATGTCCTCTAGTATATAATGTATGTATGTGTGCGTTTTCTATGTCCTCTAGTATATATGATGTGTGTTTGTTGCGTTTTCTATGTCCTCTAGTGTATAATGTATGTTATTTGTGCGTTTTCTATGTCCTCTAGTATATAATGTATGTTATTTGTGCGTTTTCTATGTCCTCTAGTATATAATGTATGTGTGCGTTTTCTATGTCCTCTAGTATATAATGTATGGTATGTGTGCGTTTTCTATGTCCTCTAGTATATAATGTATGGTATGTGTGCGTTTTCTATGTCCTCTAGTATATAATGTATGTTATTTGTGCGTTTTCTATGTCCTCTAGTATATAATGTAGGTGTGCGTTTTCTATGTCCTCTAGTATATAATGTATGTTATGTGTGCGTTTTCTATGTCCTCTAGTATATATGTATGTGTGCGTTTTCTATGTCCTCTAGTATATAATGTATGTTATGTGTGCGTTTTCTATGTCCTCTAGTATATAATGTATGTTATGTGTGCGTTTTCTATGTCCTCTAGTATATAATGTATGTTATTTGTGCGTTTTCTATGTCCTCTAGTATATAATGTAGGTGTGCGTTTTCTATGTCCTCTAGTATATAATGTAGGTGTGCGTTTTCTATGTCCTCTAGTATATAATGTAGGTGTGCGTTTTCTATGTCCTCTAGTATATAATGTATGTTATGTGTGCGTTTTCTATGTCCTCTAGTATATAATGTATGTTATGTGTGCGTTTTCTATGTCCTCTAGTATATAATGTATGTTATTTGTGCGTTTTCTATGTCCTCTAGTATATAATGTATGTTATGTGTGCGTTTTCTATGTCCTCTAGTATATAATGTATGTTATTTGTGCGTTTTCTATGTCCTCTAGTATATAATGTATGTTATGTGTGCGTTTTCTATGTCCTCTAGTATATAATGTATGTGTGCGTTTTCTATGTCCTCTAGTATATAACGTATAGTATGTGTGCGTTTTCTATGTCCTCTAGTATATAATGTATGTTATTTGTGCGTTTTCTATGTCCTCTAGTGTATAATGTATGTTATTTGTGCGTTTTCTATGTCCTCTAGTATATAATGTATGTTATTTGTGCGTTTTCTATGTCCTCTAGTATATAATGTATGGTATGTGTGCGTTTTCTATGTCCTCTAGTATATAATGTATGTTATTTGTGCGTTTTCTATGTCCTCTAGTATATAATGTATGTTATGTGTGCGTTTTCTATGTCCTCTAGTATATAATGTAAGTGTGCGTTTTCTATGTCCTCTAGTATATAATGTATGTTATGTGTGCGTTTTCTATGTCCTCTAGTATATAATGTATGTATGTGTGCGTTTTCTATGTCCTCTAGTATATAATGTAGGTGTGTGTTTTCTATGTCCTCTAGTATATAATGTATGTTATGTGTGCGTTTTCTATGTCCTCTAGTATATAATGTATGGTATTTGTGCGTTTTCTATGTCCTCTAGTATATAATGTAGGTGTGCGTTTTCTATGTCCTCTAGTATATAATGTATGTTATGTGTGCGTTTTCTATGTCCTCTAGTATATAATGTATGTTATGTGTGCGTTTTCTATGTCCTCTAGTATATAATGTAGGTGTGCGTTTTCTATGTCCTCTAGTATATAATGTATGTTATGTGTGCGTTTTCTATGTCCTCTAGTATATAATGTAGGTGTGCGTTTTCTATGTCCTCTAGTATATAATGTATGTTATGTGTGCGTTTTCTATGTCCTCTAGTGTATAATGTATGTTATTTGTGCGTTTTCTATGTCCTCTAGTATATAATGTATGTTATGTTTGCGTTTTCTATGTCCTCTAGTATATAATGTATGTTATTTGTGCGTTTTCTATGTCCTCTAGTATATAATGTATGTTATGTGTGCGTTTTCTATGTCCTCTAGTATATAATGTATGTGTGCGTTTTCTATGTCCTCTAGTATATAATGTAGTTTGTGGCTTTTTCTATGTCTCTAGTATATAATGTATGTTATTTGTGCGTTTTCTATGTCCTCTAGTATATAATGTATGTTATGTGTGCGTTTTCTATGTCCTCTAGTATATAATGTATGTTATTTGTGCGTTTTCTATGTCCTCTAGTATATAATGTATGTGTGCGTTTTCTATGTCCTCTAGTATATAATGTATGGTATGTGTGCGTTTTCTATGTCCTCTAGTATATAATGTATGTTATGTGTGCGTTTTCTATGTCCTCTAGTATATAATGTATGTTATGTGTGCGTTTTCTATGTCCTCTAGTATATAATGTATGTTATGTGTGCGTTTTCTATGTCCTCTAGTATATAATGTATGTGTGCGTTTTCTATGTCCTCTAGTATATAATGTATAGTATGTGTGCGTTTTTCTATGTCCTCTAGTATATAATGTATGTTATTTGTGCGTTTTCTATGTCCTCTAGTGTATAATGTATGTTATTTGTGCGTTTTCTATGTCCTCTAGTATATAATGTATGTGTGCGTTTTCTATGTCCTCTAGTATATAACGTATGGTATGTGTGCGTTTGTCTATGTCCTCTAGTATATAATGTATGTTATTTGTGCGTTTTCTATGTCCTCTAGTATATAATGTATGTATGTGTGCGTTTTCTATGTCCTCTAGTATATAATGTAAGTGTGCGTTTTCTATGTCCTCTAGTATATAATGCATGTTATGTGTGCGTTTTCTATGTCCTCTAGTATATAATGTATGTCATGTGTGCGTTTTCTATGTCCTCTAGTATATAATGTAGGTGTGTGTTTTCTATGTCCTCTAGTATATAATGTATGTTATGTGTGCGTTTTCTATGTCCTCTAGTGTATAGTGTATGCTATTTGTGCGTTTTCTATGTCCTCTAGTATATAATGTAGGTGTGCGTTTTCTATGTCCTCTAGTATATAATGTATGTTATGTGTGCGTTTTCTATGTCCTCTAGTATATAATGTATGTTATGTGTGCGTTTTCTATGTCCTCTAGTATATAATGTATGTTATGTGTGCGTTTTCTATGTCCTCTAGTTATAATGTAGGTGTGCGTTTTCTATGTCCTCTAGTATATAATGCATGTTATGTGTGCGTTTTCTATGTCCTCTAGTATATAATGTAGGTGTGCGTTTTCTATGTCCTCTAGTATATAATGTATGCTATGTGTGCATTTTCTATGTCCTCTAGTGTATAATGTATGTTATTTGTGCGCTTTCTATGTCCTCTAGTATCTAATGTATGTTATGTTTGCGTTTTCTATGTCCTCTAATATATAATGTATGTTATGTGTGCGTTTTCTATGTCCTCTAGTATATAATGTATGTTATGTGTGCGTTTTCTATGTCCTCTAGTATATAATGTATGTGTGCGTTTTCTATGTCCTCTAGTATATAACGTATAGTATGTGTGCGTTTTGTCTATGTCATCTAGTATATAATGTATGTTATTTGTGCGTTTTCTATGTCCTCTAGTATATAATGTATGTTATTTGTGCGTTTTCTATGTCCTCTAGTATATAATGTATGTTATTTGCGTTTTCTATGTCCTCTAGTATATAATGTATGTGTGCGTTTTCTATGTCCTCTAGTATATAATGTATGGTATGTGTGCGTTTTCTATGTCCTCTAGTATATAATGTATGTTATTTGTGCGTTTTCTATGTCCTCTAGTATATAATGTAGGTGTGCGTTTTCTATGTCCTCTAGTATATAATGTATGTTATGTGTGCGTTTTCTATGTCCTCTAGTATATATGTTATGTGTGCGTTTTCTATGTCCTCTAGTATATAATGTATGTTATGTGTGCGTTTTCTATGTCCTCTAGTATATAATGTATGTTATGTGTGCGTTTTCTATGTCCTCTAGTATATAATGTATGTTATTTGTGCGTTTTCTATGTCCTCTAGTATATAATGTAGGTGTGCGTTTTCTATGTCCTCTAGTATATAATGTAGGTGTGCGTTTTCTATGTCCTCTAGTATATAATGTAGGTGTGCGTTTTCTATGTCCTCTAGTATATAATGTATGTTATGTGTGCGTTTTCTATGTCCTCTAGTATATAATGTATGTTATGTGTGCGTTTTCTATGTCCTCTAGTATATAATGTATGTTATTTGTGCGTTTTCTATGTCCTCTAGTATATAATGTAGGTGTGCGTTTTCTATGTCCTCTAGTATATCATGTAGGTGTGCGTTTTCTATGTCCTCTAGTATATAATGTATGTTTGCGTTTTCTATGTCCTCTAGTATATAATGTACGTGTGCGTTTTCTATGTCCTCTAGTATATAATGTATGTTATGTGTGCGTTTTCTATGTCCTCTAGTATATAATGTATGTTATGTGCGCGTTTTCTATGTCCTCTAGTATACATTAGCAAGCATAGTTTGTTAGACAAAATAATCACAATCTCAATAAGACGTTATTAACCAAAGAACGAAGCACATACCATGCCATACCGTACCCATAACATACCATACCATACCAATACCAATACCATACCTTACAATACCATATATACTCTCAATAGTGAAAGTAGGATTTCATGTAACGTTTTATATACACATTTATTTTAGCTCGATTGCGAAACAAATTCTTACAACTTATATTAATCTCTCTCGAGACCTCATTCCTGATGGACTCCATCGCCACGAGAAAGAGAGAAGAGACAACGTGGAATTTAAATGCCTTGCTTATGAGCACAATCGTATCGGTTCCAGCGGGGCTCGAACTCAACATGAACCGAACGTGCATCCACTGCACTATCACGACTTCGTGTAACGGTCAGTCAAGCTCCTGGATTAGCGGTTGTTTATTATTAAAATCTTTACTAAGCGCATTGTACTGCCCTTTAGATATAATTTAAATACGATTAGTCTAACAATAAATATACATGTGAGATATAACAGTACATAATATGTAATATAAATCATGATATTCAGTATACACGCGTTGTATTGCACGTGGATATTGGTCATATTTACATTATTTTGTTATGTCAACCAATGACGTATACGACCTTTTTGTATTGAAATTGTACTCTTTAGAAATTTGCTTTTTTGACTTTTTGTCGCTTTAAAGTCATATTTCCGTTCAAATCGAATTTCGCAAAAATATGTTGCTATCAAACAATTATATTCGATTAAAAATCGGTATTACACAGGTTTTGCAGCCGGAGGGTGGTCATGTGATCTAAACTGTATACTCGACGTTAACCCCAATCATCCCAATAAAAACACAACAAAGGCAAAAAACAACACAATGAGACACAGTATAACTTCATTTTTATGCGAATATAGCCTACGTATATTGTGCCCAACTTCGTTAGTTTAAAGTTTATTTATTTTAGAATGATTGCGTGAAACAAACTTTAACAACATATATCAATATATCACGTAGGCGCGGATGAAAAGGTAGATCATTCGTGTGGGAGGAAACCGGAGTACCCGGATATATCATACCTGTCCGATCTGGCGACCACCGTATCTCACATGCTTACCGGTCAGAGGATGGACCCTGGGTTGCATTTATGAGAAGCGTCATTGTCTCTTGTAATTCTCATTTGTAGTTTAGTTTATACAAATTTATTTTTGCTCGATTGCGAAATAAGTTATTTCAATTTATATTAATCACTCTCGGGACCTCATTCATGATGGAATCCATCGCCACAAGGGAGATAGAAGAGGCAACGTGGAATTTAAATGCCTTGCCTAAGGGCACAATCGTAACGGCTCCAGCGGGGCTCGAACTCCGGACCTTTCGCACCTGAAGCGAACGCGCATCCACTACGCTATCACGACCTCCACGTATTTCGTTTTCATGAAATAATAATCATATAATGTAGGTGTGCGTTTTCTATGTCCTCTAGTATATAATGTATGTTTGCGTTTTCTATGTCCTCTAGTATATAATGTAGGTGTGCGTTGTCTATGTCCTCTAGTATATAATGCATGTTATGTGTGCGTTTTCTATGTCCTCTAGTATATAATGTAGGTGTGTGTGTTCTATGTCCTCTAGTATATAATGTAGGTGTGCGTTTTCTATGTCCTCTAGTATATAATGTAGGTGTGCGTTGTCTATGTCCTCTAGTATATAATGCATGTTATGTGTGCGTTTTATATGTCCTCTAGTATATAATGTAGGTGTGCTTTGTCTATGTCCTCTAGTATATAATGCATGTTATGTGTGCGTTTTCTATGTCCTCTAGTATATAATGTAGATGTGCGTTTTCTATGTCTTCTAGTATATTATGTAGGTGTGCGTTTTCTATGTCCTCTAGTATATAATGTATGTTATGTGTGCGTTTTCTATGTCCTCTAGTGTATAATGTATGTTATGTGTGCGTTTTCTATGTCATCTAGAATATAATGTATGTTATGTGTGCGTTTTCTATGTCCTCTAGTATATAATGTATGTTATATGTGCATAGAAGCACATACCATGCCATACCATACCCATACCCATAACATACCATACCATACCAATACCAATACCATACCTTACAATACAATATATACTCTCAACAGTGAAAGTAGGATTTCATGTAACGTTTTATATACACATTTATTTTAGCTCGATTGCGAAACAAATTCTAACAACTTATATTAATCTCTCTCGAGACCTCATTCCTGATGGACTCCATCGCCACGAGAAAGAGAGAAGTGACAACGTGGAATTTAAATGCCTTGCTTATGGGCACACTCGTAACGGTTCCAGCGGGGCTCGAACTCAACATGAACCGAACGTGCATCCACTGCACTATCACGACTTCGTGTAACGGTCAGCCAAGCTCCTGGATTAGTGGTTGTTTATTATTAAAATCTTTACTAAGCGCATTGTACTGCCCTTTAGATATAATTTAAATACGATTAGTCTAACAATAAATATACATGTGAGATATAACAGTACATATGTAATATAAATCATGTTAATCAGTATACACGCGTTGTATTGCACGTGGATTTTGGTCATATTTACATTATTTTGCTATGTCAACCAACGACGTATACGACCTGTTTGTATTGAAATTGTACTCTTTAGAAATTTGCTTTTTTGACTTTTTGTCGCTTTAAAGTCATATTTCCGTTCAAACCGAATTTCGCAAAAATATGTTGCTATCAAACAATTATATTCGATTAAAAATCGGTATTACACAGGTTTTGCAGCCGGAGGGTGGGCATGTGATCTAAACTGTATACTCGACGTTAACCCCAATCATCCCAATAAAAACACAACAAAGGCAAAACACAACACAATGAGACACAGTATAACTTCATTTTTATGGGAATATAGCCTACGTATATTGTGCCCAACTTCGTTAGTTTAAAGTTTATTTATTTTAGAATGATTGCGTAAAACAAACTTTAACAACATATATCAATATCTCTCGTAGGCGCGGATGAAAAGGTACATCATTCGTGTGGGAGGAAACCGGAGTACCCGGATATAACATACCTGTCCGATCTGGCGACCACCGTATCTCACATGCTTACCGGTAGGAGGATGGACCCTGGGTTGCATTTATGAGAAGCGTCATTGTCTCTTATAATTCTCATTTGTAGTTTAGTTTATACAAATTTATTTTATCTCGATTGCGAAACAAGTTATTTCAACTTATATTAATCAATCTCGATACCTCATTCCTGATGGAATCCATCGCCACAAGGGAGAGAGAAGAGGCAACGTGGAATATAAAGGCCTTGCCTAAGGGCACAATCGTAACGGCTCCAGCCGGGCTCGAACTCCGGACCTTTCGCACCCGAAGCGAACGCCATCCACTACGCTATCACGACTTCCACGTATTTCATTTTCATGAAATAATAATCATATAATGTAGGTGTGCGTCTTCTATGTCCTCTAGTATATAATGTAGGTGTGTGTGTTATATGTCCTCTAGTATATAATGTAGGTGTACGTTGTCTATGACCTCTAGTATATAATGTAGGTGTGCGTTTTCTATGTCCTCTAGTATATAATGTAGGTGTGAGTTTTCTATGTCCTCTAGTATATAATGTAGGTGTGCGTTTTCTATGTCCTCTAGTATATAATGTAGGTGTGCGTTTTCTATGTCCTCTAGTATATAATGTAGGCGTGCGTTTTCTATGTCCTCTAGTATATAATGTAGGTGTGCGTTTTCTATGTCCTCTAGTATATAATATAGGCGTGCGTTTTCTATGTCCTCTGGTATATAATGTAGGTGTGCGTTTTCTATGTCCTCTAGTATATAATGTAGGTGTGCGTTTTCTATGTCCTCTAGTATATAATGTAGGTGTGCGTTTTCTATGTCCTCTAGTATATAATGTAGGTGTGCGTTTTCTATGTCCTCTAGTATATAATGTAGGTGTGCGTTTTCTATGTCCTCTAGTATATAATGTAGGTGTGCGTTTTCTATGACCTCTGATATAATGTAGGTGTGCGTTTTCTATGTCCTCTAGTATATAATGTAGGTGTGCGTTTTCTATGTCCTCTAGTATATAATGTAGGTGTGCGTTTTCTATGTCCTCTAGTATATAATGTAGGTGTTCGTTTTCTATGTCCTCTAGTATATAATGTAGGTGTGCGTTTTCTATGTCCTCTAGTATATAATGTAGGTGTGCGTTTTCTATGTCCTCTAGTATATAATGTAGGTGTGCGTTTTCTATGTCCTCTAGTATATAATGTAGGTGTGCGTTTTCTATGTCCTCTAGTATATAATGTAGATGTGCGTTTTCTATGTCCTCTAGTATATAATATAGGCGTGCGTTTTCTATGTCCTCTGGTATATAATATAGGCGTGCGTTTTCTATGTCCTCTAGTATATAATGTAGGTGTGCGTTTTCTATGACCTCTAGTATATAATGTAGGTGTGCGTTTTCTATGTCCTCTAGTATATAATGTAGTGTGTGTGTTTATCTGCCCTAGTATATAATGTAGGTGTACGTGTCTATGACCTCTAGTATATAATGTAGGATGTGCGTTTTCTATGTCCTGCTGGTATATAATATAGGCGTGCGTTTTCTATGTCCTCTAGTATATAATGTAGGTGTGCGTTTTCTATGACCTCTAGTATATAATGTAGGTGTGCGTTTTCTATGTCCTCTAGTATATAATGTAGGTGTACGTTGTCTATGACCTCTAGTATATAATGTAGGTGTGCGTTTTCTATGTCCTCTAGTATATAATATAGGCGTGCGTTTTTTATGTCCTCTAGTATATAATGTAGGTGTGCGTTGTCTATGTCCTCTAGTATATAATGTTGGTGTGCGTTTTCTATGTCCTATAGTATATAATGTAGGTGTGTGTGTTCTATGTCCTCTAGTATATAATGTATGTGTGCGTTGTCTATGTCCTTTAGTATATAATGTAGATGTGCGTTTTCTATGTCCTCTAGTATATAATGTAGGTGTACGTTGTCTATGTCCTCTAGTATATAATGTAGATGTGCGTTTTCTATGTCCTCTAGTATATAATGTAGGTGTGCGTTTTCTATGTCCTCTAGTATATAGTATAGGCGTGCGTTTTCTATGTCCTCTAGTATATAATGTAGATGTGCGTTTTCTATGTCCTCTAGTATATAATGTAGGTGTGCGTTTTCTATGTCCTCTAGTATATAATATAGGCGTGCGTTTTCTATGTCCTCTAGTATATAATGTAGGTGTGCGTTGTCTATGTCCTCTAGTATATAATGTTGGTGTGCGTTTTCTATGTCCTCTAGTATATAATGTAGGTGTGTGTGTTCTATGTCCTCTAGTATATAATGTATGTGTGCGTTGTCTATGTCCTTTAGTATATAATGTAGATGTGCGTTTTCTATGTCCTCTAGTATATAATGTAGGTGTGCATTGTCTATGTCCTCTAGTATATAATATAGGCGTGCGTTTTCTATGTCCTCTAGTATATAATGTAGGTGTGCGTTTTCTGTGTCCTCTAGTATATAATGTAGGTGTGCGTTGTCTATGTCCTCTAGTATATAATGTTGGTGTGCGTTTTCTATGTCCTCTAGTATATAATGTAGGTGTGTGTGTTCTATGTCCTCTAGTATATAATGTATGTGTGCGTTGTCTATGTCCTTTAGTATATAATGTAGATGTGCGTTTTCTATGTCCTCTAGTATATAATGTAGGTGTGCATTGTCTATGTCCTCTAGTATATAATGTAGGTGTGCATTGTCTATGTCCTCTAGTATATAATGTAGGCGTGCGTTTTCTATGTCCTCTAGTATATATAGTTTTGTCCTATATGTTACTCAATGCTGTTAAACCTTTTTCTTGAAATGATTCCTTCTCCAAAAAGTCTCTATTTTCAGAATCTTCGATTGAACTAAATAGCACCATGTCCAGAATAACAACTTTTGTCAGTTGAGGTGAAACAGCAAGCATGTACATTATAAGCGCCATTATTTGATGGAGCGCACTCATATGCAACAAGGAAACTTTTATATATAAATATATAAAAATATCAAGACTGCTAGATAACCTTAGATGACTTTGATTTTAACTTATGCTTGTAACAGATAAAATATATTACCTTGCGCCTTTGTTGATAAACAAGTAACCAAAACACAAATGGTGAAGTCTACACGATTTTGGAACATCCATATCTCCATTTCGTTCCAATCAATTTAGTTCGTCTCTTTTCAAATGAGGAAGTATTGAAGTTAAATTTGTATATCACATGGTCGACATTCATACTTCTAGTTCAAGTGTTTCGGAAATATATATTATGTGTCGGTATTTACTTAATACATGCAGTTTATAAGAGTTGTGCCGACCTTAACGACTAGACACGCTTCTCACCAATGCAAACCGAGTTCGATCCTCGGACCGGTAAGTGGTACGGTGGTGGCCAGATAATATAGCTTGCGTATAAAATTAAGAGATAAATAACAAACGCTCTACTAATATTCATATTCCTCCTCAAAAGGATAGGCATACTTTCTAGAACGGTTGCAATCATGTAATTGAACACGATTGCCATCATGTAATTGAACGCAGTTGCCATCATGTAATTGAATGGTTGCCATCATATAATTGAACGGTTGCGATCATGTAATTGAACGGTTGCCATCATGTAATTGAACGGTTGCCATCATGTAATTGAACACGGTTGCCATCATGTAATTGAACACGGTTGTCACCATGTAATTGAACGGTTGTCAGCATGTAATTGAACACGATTGCCATTATATACTTGAACACGGTTACCATCATGTAATTGAACACGGTTGCCATTATATACTTGAAAGGTTGCCATCATGCAATTGAACATGATTGCCATCATGTAATTGAACGGTTGCCATCATGTAGTTGAACGGTTGTCATCATGTAATTGAACGGTTGCCATAATGTACTTGAACACGGTTGTCACAATGTAATTGGACGGTTGTCATCATGTGATTGAACACGAATGTCATCATGTAATTGAACACGGTTGCCATCATGTAATTGAACACGGTTGCCATCATCTAATTGAACACGACTTTCGAACTGTTGCCCGAGGCCGTTAATGAACGGAAAGGAGGGCTTCACATAATGTATATCGATGACTTCAAGCGCAGTCCGAGCTAAAATGTATTCGGGACGTATTGTTTACTTTGACTTCCATAACACCCTATTGCGTATCCTACTGCGCACAGTGAAAGCATTCTCAAGAGTATGATTGGTTCAAAAGTCTAGTATGAAACAGTTCAAACTATTGCCCGGTCAACAGTTCGAACTGTGGCCCAGACCTGAGCGAAGGATAAAAAATGCAATGAAACAGGCAAAAATAACGAATTACAAGTTATATAGAGCATTAGGTAATAATTTGTGCTCCAATATGGCTCAGTGGTCGAGTATTTATGGTCGTTGACTTCCACTCTCCGCTGTAAGTTCGAGCTGGCTTGTGGTACGGCGATGGTTCTACCCAGGTGTCCGTCCGTGCCAGCAATACTGCTCGGGTGGACTGCTGTTTCCACCAATAATACAATGTAGCTGTTGGCGACCTAAGCTGTTGTTTAAAACTTTTAAAACCACATAACAAACAAACAAAATAATCAGTCTGTACTTGTCCACAGCGATATGAGAAATATGTATATAAACAGTCAAAATAAAAGCGTGTTTCACTATATCTTAGTGTAATGGTATCGTCCTCAATATCGCGTTGCATTTATACCTCTTACACAAATAGTAAACCACGTGTTGTTGGTAAACGGAGTATGTTATCACAGCTTATGAAGTGAGGACTCGACTTGGCCATTGATTAGTACTCCAGTACCGTGACATGATGAAGCCATCTCGGACAGTAATTATTTTCCACAGAGTAACACTTGAAGATACTATTGTATGTCGTGTAAAAAACCCAACCCCATCCAATTGAAGCATAAACACACAACAACAGCCGTCAGGTCCGCCTCCGTGGTCGAATGGTTAAAGTCGCTAACTTGTATACCACTGTAACCTATCATCACTGGTGGTCACGGGTTCGAGCCCCGCTCAGGCCGTGTCTCATTTATATGAAAAAGTTGGCAGTTTCTTAAGGAGGTTGGTGAACCCAAGTACTGGTTAAATGCATGTACATGACTGCGCAGTATAAATGCATGTACATAACTGCGCTGTATAAATGCATGTACATGACTGCGCAGTATAAATGCATGTACATAACTGCGCCGTATAAATGCATGTACATAACTGCGCAGTATAAATGCATGTACATGACTGCGCAGTATAAATGCATGTACATAACTGCGCAGTATAAATGCATGTACATAACTGCGCAGTATAAATGCATGTACATGACTGCGCAGTATAAATGCATGTACATGACTGCGCAGTATAAATGCATGTACATGACTGCGCAGTATAAATGCATGTACGTGACTGCGCAGTATAAATGCCTGTACATGACTGCGCAGTATAAATGCATGTACATGACTGCGCAGTATAAATGCATGTACATGACTGCGCAGTATAAATGCATGTATAACTGCGCCGTATACATGCATGTACATAACTGCGCAGTATAAATGCATGTACATGACTGCGCAGTATAAATGCATGTACAAACTGCGCAGTATAAATGCATGTACATAACTGCGCAGTATAAATGCATGTATATGACTGCGCAGTACAAATGCATGTACATAACTGCGCAGTATAAATGCATGTACATGACTGCGCAGTATAAATGCATGTACATGACTGCGCAGTATAAATGCATGTACATGACTGCGCAGTATAAATGCATGTACATGACTGCGCAGTATAAATGCATGTACATGACTGCGCAGTATAAATGCATGTACATGACTGCGCAGTAAAAATGCATGTACATAACTGCGCAGTATAAATGCATGTACATAACTGCGCAGTATAAATGCATGTACATAACTGCGCAGTATAAATGCATGTACATGACTGCGCCGTATAAATGCATGTACATAACTGCGCAGTATAAATGCATGTACATAACTGCGCCGTATAAATGCATGTACATGACTGCGCAGTATAAATGCATGTACATGACTGCGCAGTATAAATGCATGTACATAACTGCGCAGTATAAATGCATGTACATGACTGCGCAGTATAAATGCATGTACATAACTGCGCAGTATAAATGCATGTACATAACTGCGCAGTATAAATGCATGTACATGACTGCGCAGTATAAATGCATGTACATGACTGCGCAGTATAAATGCATGTAATGACTGCGCAGTATAAATGCATTACATGACTGCGCAGTATAAATGCATGTACATGACTGCGCAGTATAAATGCATGTACATGACTGCGCAGTATAAATGCATGTACATAGCTGCGCAGTATAAATGCATGTACATGACTGCGTAGTATAAATGCATGTACATAACTGCGCAGTATAAATGCATGTACAAAACTGCGCAGTATAAATGCATGTACATGACTGCGCAGTATAAATGCATGTACATGACTGCGCAGTATAAATGCATGTACATAACTGCGCAGTATAAATGCATGTACATGACTGCGCAGTATAAATGCATGTACATAGCTGGGCAGTATAAATGCATGTACATGACTGCGCAGTATAAATTCATGTACATAACTGCGCAGTATAAATGCATGTACATAACTGCGCAGTATAAATGCATGTACATGACTGCGCAGTATAAATGCATGTACATAACTGCGCAGTATAAATGCATGTACATGACTGCGCAGTATAAATGCATGTACATAGCTGCACAGTATAGATGCATGTACATAACTGCGCAGTATAAATGCATGTACATAACTGCGCAGTATAAATGCATGTACTCTTGCTGTCGTGTACGAAATATGATTTCCATTTCGCAAGTGATAAGAGTTATCCTTCTTGCAGAAATATACTTTCCTAAACATATATTCATCAGTAATATTTGTTATACCGGCTAAATCAATTGTATTTTTGCACTGCAATAACCGGGCAAGTAGAATGACCCGTTCTAGAAACAATAACATTATTTCCTTTTGAATGTTGATCAGTTTTAGACGATACAATGCGTATTTTTATATAATTTGTCAAGAATTCTATATCTGATCTCTTCAAGGCAACGTATTCTTGAAACCTAAGAAAACCCGAAAACTCAATAGAGACATACATAAGAATCTCTGTTCTAAAAGAGTTGGCTTTCCCCCTAAAATATGTCACCATATGTTCCAAATCTCTCGCTGTTATAGGTTTTTTGGAAACGGAAGACTTCCCACATGTTCTAAGTAAACCATGACATTTTTAACCAGATTGGAGCTACAAGGATCCGCAAATCCTGCTACTTTATGTGCCCATGAAATGCTATACGTGGTATTGTTAATTTTTGATTCCGACGGATTTGTACTTTGTCAATAGGACAAATAAAGCGCAACAAACTTATCTTTTGCTGGTACAGGTATGAACTCATACTGCTTACACCAGGCACAAAGCTGTTTGGAGTAACTTTCGTAACTTTTCAATGTATTGACTGCTTTAGACTTTATTGTTAGTACTTTTAAATTGTCCCACGCCTCGTGTAAATCCTTGTGAACATCAATGCTTTCCAGATTTCTCCATAACACAATTTTGAATAAATCTGTGAAATTTAAAATTCTGGAAGAACCTTTCATTGTTAAATGCATTTTGTTTCTTAATCAATTATATTCTATCTTACATGCAGATGACATCATGTATTATGAATATAATGCACTATTCTGTACAGTTTATATCATATATAATGGTAACACACGTCCAGTTAAGAACACGACAATCCATACATATGATATATATGTACAGCACTTCCTGTTATATACATGCCAGCTTTATATACCATATCATTGGACAGCACTTCCTTTTCTGAACAGGCCAGCTATATATAAATTTATATATCATATCATTTGGACAGCACACCCTGTAATAAACAGGCCAGCTTTATATATATCATATAATTTGGACAGCACTTCCTGTTATAAACAGGCCAGCGTTATATATATCATATAATTTGGACAGCACTTCCTGTTATAAACAGGCCAGCTTTATATATATTTATCATATAATTTGGACAGCACTTCCTGTTATAAACAGGCCAGCTTTATATATATCATATAATTTGGACAGCACTTCCTGTTATAAACAGGCCAGCTTTATATATATCATATAATTTGGACAGCACTTCCTGTTATAAACAGGCCAGCTTTATATACATATATATATCATATAATTTGGACAGCACTTCCTGTTATAAACAGGCCAGTTTATTTTCATATAGCCACTTTATATATTTATTTGACAGCACTTCCTGTTTAAACAGGCAGTTTATATATATTTTTGACAGCACTTCCTGTTATAAACAGGCCAGCTTTATATATATCATATAATTTGACAGCACTTCCTGCTATAAACAGGCCAGCTTTATATACATAATATCATATAATTTGGACAGCACTTCCTGTTATAAACAGGCCAGCTTTATATACATATATATCATATAATTTGGACAGCACTTCCTGTTATAAACAGGCCAGCTTTATATATATATCATATAATTTGGCAGCACTTCCTGTTATAAACAGGCCAGCTTTATATATTTATCATATAATTTGGACAGCACTTCCTGTTATAAACAGGCCAGCTTTATATATATCATATAATTTGGACAGCACTTCCTGTTATAAACAGGCCAGCTTTATATACATATATATCATATAATTTGGACAGCACTTCCTGTTATAAACAGGCCAGCTTTATATAATATATATCATATAATTTGGACAGCACTTCCTGTTATAAACAGGCCAGCTTTATATATATCATATAATTTGGACAGCACTTCCTGTTATAAACAGGCCAGCTTTATATACATATATATCACATAATTTGGACAGTACTTCCTGTTATAAACAGGCCAGCTTTATATAAATAATATAATTTGGACAGCACTTCCTGTTATAAACAGGCCAGCTTTATATATATCATATAATTTGGACAGCACTTCCTGTTATAAACAGGCCAGCTTTATATGTATCACATAATTTGGATAGCACTTCCTGTTATAAACAGGCCAGCTTTATATGTATCATATAATTTGACAGTACTTCCTGTTATAAACAGGCCAGCTTTATATATATCACATAATTTGGACAGCACTTCCTGTTATAAACAGGCCAGCTTTATATGTATCATATCATTTGACAGTACTTCCTGTTATAAACAGGCCAGCTTTATATATCATATAATTTGACAGTAATGCCGCGCTAGTCCATTTAGGTACAACAATAGTTCCATTAGCACCACATGCAGTTAAATGTAAAACCTGTCCGATTAGCGCAGTGGTTAACGCGCTCGCTTCTCACCAATGCGACCCGGGTTCGATCCTCGGACCGGGAAGTATGTGAGATGGTACGATGGTCGCCAAATCGGACAGGTGAGTTTTCTCCAGGTACTCCGGTTACCTCCCACATGAATGACCACATATACGCTTTCATCCGAGCCAACTAGAGTGATTAATATAAGTTGTCAAAACTTGATTCGCAATCATTGTAAAATAAATAAAGTTTAAATGAAATGTAAAACCATTTTAGTAACTGAACATATCGGCGGAACTAACCAGTTATTCGACCCACCCAGTGATGAGTGAATGCATCCACTGCTTCCGACTCAAAATCTATAAACTTAGAATTATATCTAATTACTTTCCTATTTTTATAACTGGCAAATCTATCTACATCATGTGGTCCCCACACATTATCCATAAAATGGAAAAACTCGAGAGAAACTTCCCAGTCGTCTGTGTCATGCAACTTGCTTATATTGTCAGCGATTTGATTGTTTGACCTAGGCACCCATTCTATTTTAAGATCAATATTCTGCTGCAAACATATTTGAAATATACTTATAGAAATACTTTGTAATTCTACATTTATGCTACCTGCTTTTATAATCCGTAAGCATGCTTGTGAATCAGAAAACCATTCAACAGAGTTATGACTTAATATATTTCCATATGCCCTTAAGGCTAACAAAACCGCATTTATTTCCCTGTAAGTTGAACTTTTATTAATTTCTTCCAATTCCCACTTACTGTGAAACACACTATCCCTACAATCTACAACATATGCACCTGCTGCTTTAGTACTAGCATCTGAATAAACCATGGTATAAATAGGCGCATATGATGTCAATTTTCAACTATTCAGACATGTTAGGTTAGTCAGCCAAAAATCGAACTCGACAAGGCGTGTGTTTTCTAGTGATATTTCATAAACACCATTCCATGAAACCCTACTTTCAATTTCAACGTACAATTAATTTGTCATGAGTCGTGCGATATTTCTTGTAACTGGCAACATAGAAATGAGTCTACCTGTACATTTAGCAACCAGTTTGGCTGACACTATTGGTAATCAACGTTTAACCCGATCTATAATATCCAATAAAGAATCAATGCGTCTCGAAGGTATACTAATGGTAAACTCGATCCTATTCCAAATAATTCATATCCATTCCAATATCTGTACTGGGTACCAAATAGATTGTTCAAAGTTTATCACAAACCATGCCTTTATCAAACTATCCCTAACACATTCTGTCGTCTAAAAACAATATGATCAATTTCCCATTCAATCACCAGTATATAACCATTTCACTCAAAACCTTAGTGAAGCAAAAAGGGGCGGAACTCAGCACAAACGGCAAAACTGTAAAGCAATAATACTTTCCCTTTAATGAATGAACTGTCAACATAGCCTGGGAACAGGTGTCGATATATTTTGCCTGGTCAGTCAAATAAATATATTTTAACACCGATACTATTAATTGGGCCGTATTGAGTTTCTTATCATATCAACGCCTGGGGAAACTGGACGGATTGTCCGTGAAATTAATGACTAGCATTAATCGTATTAATAGGCCTATTAGCACGTGACTTAATTAATGACGTACTTGAATCGAAAGCGAGGCACTGCAATGTTGATAACACTTTATAATTGGCCGCCATTGTTTACGGGTCAACGGAACGATAAATAGTTTTAAAAAGTACAATGTGCGTCTGATTTGACATATTTACTCAATATTTAAGTCGTACTTAGTTCAATTACGCCGAATCGATCCATTACCATCTAAATGTAATATTTAAAACCCGCCATCTCGTCGATATAACACAGAAACGGGACATTATATGTTTGCAATGTAAATGCGTCTACGGGAGCTTTCGTGTATATTCGGAAATTATCGTATATAATCGTGCCTGTTCGGCGATTTCCGATAGAATTCCGTTTCTATATTTAGCGATATTATCTTAGAGAAGAGTTGTCTTTCTTAGTTTATACAAATTTATTTTAGCTCGATTGCGAAACAAGTTATTTCAACTTATAGATATATCTATCTATCTATCTATCTTCCTATTAGTCAAACCCCTGATGGGGACCTTAGACTTTGACGCGCGTCAACTGACAAGCATGTTAGTAAGAAATGAAATAAAAGATGATAAAAGAATGATGTTAGGTTGGTTAAAAACAGGTTAAGAACAGGGCAGGTTTATTTAGGGAATAAATATATATAAATCACTCTCGAGACCTCATTCCTGATGGAATCCATCGCCACGAGGGAGAGAGAAGAGGCAACGTGGAATTTAAATGCCTTGCCTAAGGGCACAATCGTAACGGCTCCAGTGGGGCTCGAACTCAGGACCTTTCGCACTTGAAGCGAACGCGCATCCACTGCGCTATCACGACTTCCACATATATTCCGCATATATTGTTATCATGTCACTGCATCTGTTCCAGTACGGACTGCCAATACTGCCAGTATAGACGTACACTACCGACATCCAGAATACCAGTCATACTAAGCTAGGTTGTCGTCGTTTTCGAAATGGCCACAACGGCTGATGCAATCACCGCCTCAGCTTGCCGAGGCGGGACTCTACTACACTGGTAACACTATTTTGTACATAATTATACTACCAGATACCAGGTCACCCTGCACCTTTTGCTTTATGAGGGTTGCCGATGATTGTTTTTTTATACTTTATTTATTTTACAACGATTGCGAAGAAAGTTTTAACAACTTATATTAATCACTTTCGTTGGCTCGGATGAAAGCGTATATGTGGTCATTCATGTGGGAGGAAACCGGAGTACCCGGAGAAAACCTACCTGTCCGATCTGGCGACCATCGTACCATCTCACAAGGATCGAACCCGGGTTGCATTGGTGAGAAGCAAGCACGCTAACCACTGCGCTAATCGGACAGCCAACATTAATGTGATACTATGACAGACACAGACACAGAAACATACAGTATACATTTATTATTTGTAAAATCTGTGCAATTCATTAGTAATTCCTATGTATATTGGGATAATTAGTGGCTAGCTCAGCATACGTGTGCCAATACTAGCAACACAAACTTGTATTAAGAAAGGATAAGGTAAATTTGTTAAGCTTTATTTTAACAACGTATATTAATCACTCTCGTTGGCGCGGATGAAAGCGGTTTGAAATATGGTCATTCGTGTGGGAGGAAACCGGAGTACCCGGAGAAAACCCACCTGTCCGATCTGGCGACAACCCTACTATCTCACATATTTCCCGGTCCGAGGATCGAACCCGGGTTGCATTGGTGAGAAGCGAGCGCGCTAACCACAGCGCTAATCGGACAGTTAAGATTGTTTTTACTATGCTGAGAATGGGTTGAAACTGAATATGTTTACGTTACATAACATTGGTTTTAAATTGCAATGATTGTATGGAATAATTATATTATATGCCCTGAATCGTCTAATCCCATTGCAAAATAGGGGTGTTATTTTGTTTGTGATAATAGCTATATTGGACTGGGCTAGTAGTTTCCTGGAATGTGTACACTGTGAAATACATATACATTACGGATAATGTCCTATATATAGGATTCGAGGATGAGGTGAGATGTTTCGCCTGTGATGGCGGGCTCAAGAAGTGGGATCCTGAAGACGACCCATGGACAGAACACTGCCGCTGGTTCCCGAAATGTCCATATGCGGTGGATCAGAAAGGGAACGCATACATACGTCTCGTACAATCAGCTGTAACAATGGGAAACAAGGTAAGCTGTGCTAAAGCGCTTGAAGAAGGTTTTATTTCAAGCGATATGTTGATTGCTATGTATAATTTCCTTTTTGTTCGATTGCGAAACACGTTCTTACAACTTATATTGATCACTCTCGAGACCTCATTCCTGATGTAAGCCATCGCCACGAGGGAGAGAGAATCGACAACGTGGAATTTAAATGTCTTGCCGAATGGCACAATCGTCGGCTCCAGCGGGACTCGAACTACGGGCCTTTCGCACCTGAAGCGAACGCGCTATCGCGACTTTCATGGTAATCATCATATGCTCGTAAGATACTGCTACCGCGAAATGTGGACACAAAACATTAAATCATTAAAAGGAATCGACATTAGGGCTGTTTATTAAGTAACATATATATATGCATGAAAGACAAGTTTTAATTAGCCATAATAATGGCAATTACTAGAGATGATGATGATGATGATGATGATGATGATGACGATGACGATGACGATGATGATGATGATGATGATGATGATGATGATGATGACGATGATGATGATGATGACGATGATGATGATGATGATGGTGATGATGATGAAGATGATGATGATGATGACGACGACGACGACGATGATGATGAAGATGATGATGATGACGACGATGATGATGATGATGATGATGACGATGATGGTGATGATTTCTCCATCAATACTAGCTGGAGAGTCGCCATATATCCGAAGTTATTCGTGCGACATTAAGCCCTACACAAAACAAAAATAAAAACATGCCTTCATCATAAACACGCTGGAATGGTAATCCTGGGATCGCAGGTTCGATCCCCCGTCTGACCATAATAAAATTAACAGACTTTCAGGTGGGACTTTAAACCGAGGTCTCGTGTCGCTGCTTTACACCGTGCACGTAAAAGAACTCTGAGCAGAGGAGACTTTGGAATGGGTCTCTGTCTGTATCATTGCACGATCGTCCACAAATCTAAAATTACTAATCTCTCCAGGAGGCGTCGCTCATATGGCCAACCAGTAGCGACGATAAATAAACGTAAAACACCACACATTGTGTAGCTTTCTCGCCATATGACCGAAGCTGTTGATGTGACGTTACCCAACTATAACAACCCATAAAACAAACACTTTCATGTTATTGTGTTGCGTTTTGGTTACACACAGGATAATGTAGCAGAAGAGAATAATGCGACTGGTAGTATGGGGAATAATGTCAACGATATAGCACGAGACATGGACCATCTTACAATAAAGGATCCAGAACTGCGCGATGTCATTAAAGAAAACGGGACAGCATGCCTAGAAATGGGATATGCGAGAATAACTTTAACGCGGCAGTTAAACTGCTGACACAGAGAGGTAATTTAGTTTTTTTTAGTTTATACATATTTAGTTTAGCTCGATTGCGAAACAAGTTCTTTCAACTTATATTAATCACTCTCGAGACCTCATTCCTGATGGAATCCATCGCCACGAGGGAGAGAGAAGAGACAACGTGGAATTTAAATGCCTTGCCTATGGGCACAATCGTAACGGCTCCAGCGGGGCTCGAACTCCGGACCTTTCGCACCTGAAGCGAACGCTCATCCACTGCGCTATTACGACTTCCACAGAGAGGTAATAACTCTTTGGCTTGGATTATTTTTTATAATTGCAGAAAGAAACATTAAGTATACGATACACCCATTTAGGCATGAAACGTTCAGTTATTGTGAGGACAAAGTAACAATACATGTTTTTTTATCATTCAGAGATTCCAACTTATATAATACTTATTTAGCCTGTTTTCGTATATACATTTAACAGACGGATCTGTAGTCCAGTGGTTACACGCTGGACTGGTAATCCAGGGATCGCAGGCTCGATCCCCCGTCTGACCCTAATAAAAATAACAGTCTTTCAGATGGGATGTTAAACCGAGGTCTCGTGTCGGTGCTTTACACCGTGCACGTAAAAGAACCAGAGGAGACTCTGGAATGGGTCTCTGTCTGTATCATTCCACTATCGTCCAAAATCTAAAATGACTAATCTCGTCAGGAGGCGTCGCTCATATGGACAACCGGTAGTGATGATAAATAAACGTAAAACACATAATTATACATTTAATAGGTTTAATCCGACCAACGCTTGAAGATATTCTGGACGTAATCGATGTCGGGACAACAGCGCATGGTAAACATAGTTTTTTTATTATATATATATGTGACCCACACAAATACTCATGCAAAAGGTAAGCATCATTTATGTTTTATATAATTTTTATTGTATGAACCCAAATATTAACTCCTATATATATAAACGTATTTTCATCGCCACCATCTGGTTAATCTGGACACCGCCTCCAGAATTATATTAGTCGTTTTATTGTTTGGAGGATAGTGCATGAAGATACATAATATTGTTGGAGGATAGTGCAAGATAATAAGACACGCTCCAATTCCAGAAGCATTCCTGGGTCGTTTGCATGCTCGATGTATGATACTGATCGATACATAAGGCGTCGGTTTATAATCATATCTAATTGACTGTTGATATTATTAGAGTCAGACGGTGGACCGAACCTGCGATTCGCAGTCCAGCGTGATAACCACTGGACCATTGACTCGGTTAGCATCGTCTATGTCTGTTAAGCATAGGAACCCACACAGTAGCCCATATATACAGTTTATGTATGTTTTAAAACTGTGATGCATCCAGTACGGTAAACAATTATACATGCAGTACGGTAAACAATTAAACATGCAGTACGGTAAACAATTATACATGCAGTACGGTAAACAATTATACATACAGTACGGTAAACAAGTATACATACAGTACGGTAAACAATTATACATTCAGTACGGTAAACAATTATACATACAGTACGGTAAACAATTAAACATACAGTATGGTAAACAAGTATACATTCAGTACGGTAAACAATTAAACATACATTATGGTAAACAATTAAACATCCACACAGTGATTAGCGAACGGAATGACAGACGTACACACAGTGATTAGCGAACGGAATGACAGACGCACACACAGTGATTAGCGAACGGAATGACAGACGCACACACAGTGATTAGCGAACGGAATGACATACGCACACACAGTGATTAGCGAACGGAATGACAGACGCACAAACAGTGATTAGCGAACGGAATGACAGAGGCACACACAGTGATTAGCGAACGGAATGACATACGTACACACAGTGATTAGCGAACGGAATGACAGACGCACACACAGTGATTAGCGAACGGAATGACAGACGCACACACAGTGATTAGCGAACGGAATGACAGACGCACACACAGTGATTAGCGAACGGAATGACAGACGCACACACAGTGATTAGCGAATGGAATGACAGACGCACATACAGTGATTAGCGAACGGAATGACAGACGCACACACAGTGATTAGCGAACGGAATGCCAGACGCACACACAGTGATTAGCGAACGAAATGGCTTCAAGAATTACTAACATCGTGTACATTATTTACATGCCACTTATGTTCAATTTCAGAGTCACCTGTTGAAGAAAACCGCCGCTTGAAAAGCTTGCTTTTCTGCATGGCATGTGGAATTAAGGAAGTGAATGCTTTATTTCTTCCCTGTACGCACCACAGGATGTGCGTTGATTGTGCGGAAGCCATAAGCCAGTGTCCTGTATGAGACAGGCATATCACACAAAAAGTCAAAACATTCATGTCTTAAACATGAACGAAACATTGACGGAACAAAGACGGAAATGAATTGAAAATGTGTCGGAGGCTGACCATGAGTTTTTGTAATATGACGGGATACGCGAATACATTTAACTCTCGGGGGGATCTTCTCCACTAATAATAGCGGCAAAGTCGCTATATGATCTAAACGGACATAAGTCGACACCGGCTTGTCCGGTAGTGCTTTACAGAACATATACACGCAAAACTCCTTTCCGACTAACGTGCGGAATGGAGCCTCTTACCATCCAGCCTTGTATCTGCAACCGCCCTGGACGGCTTCATGTCACTTCTCATTCCCTGGGCGGCTTCATGTCACTCCTCATTCCCTGGACGGCTTCAGGTCCCTCCTCATTCACTGGACGGCTTCAGGTCACTCCTCATTCCCTGGACGGCTTCAGGCCACTCCTCATTCCCTGGACGGCTTCAGGTCCCTCCTCATTCACTGGACGGCTTCAGGCCACTCCTCATTCCCTGGACGGCTTCAGGCCACTCCTCATTCCCTGGACGGCTTCAGGTCACTCCTCATTCACGGACGGTTTCAGATCACTCCTCGTTCCCTGGACGGCTTCAGGTCACTCCTCATTCCACGGACGGCTTCATGTCACTCCTCATTCCCTGGACGGCTTCATGTCACTCCTCATTCACGGAGGGTTCACGTCACCTCTCCCACACGAACGGATCCACGTCACTCCTCCCACACTGGAAGTGTTTACGTCACTCCTCCCACACGGGAAGGATCCACGTCACTCCTCCCACACTGGAAGGGTTTACGTCACTCCTCCCACACTGGAAGGATTCACGTCACTACTCCCACACTGGAGGGGTTTACGCCACTCCTCCCACACTGAAAGGGTTCACGTCACTCCTCCCAAACTGGAAGGATCCACGTCACCTCTCCCATATTGGATGGGTTTACGTCAATTCTCCCACACTGGAAGGTTTCAGGTCACTCCTCCCACATGGAAGGGTTTACGTCACTCCTCCCACACTGGAAGGATCCACGTCACTCCTCCCACACTGGGAGGGTTTACGTCACTCCTCCCACACTGGAAGGGTTACGTTACTCCTCCTACACTGGAAGGATCCACGTCACTCCTCCCACACTGGAAGGATCCACGTCACTCCTCCCACACTGAAAGGACACGTACTCCTCCCACACTGGAAGGATCCACGTCACTCCTCCCACACTGAAAGGATCCACGTCACTCCTCCCACACTGGAAGGGTTTACGTCCTCCTCCCACACTGGAAGGGTTTACGTTACTCCTCCTACACTGGAAGGATCCACGTCACTCCTCCCACACTGGAAGGATCCACGTCACTCCTCCCACACTGAAAGGATCCACGTTACTCCTCCCACACCGGAAGGATCCACGTCACTCCTCCCACACTGAAAGGATCCACGTCACTCCTCCCACACTGGAAGGCTTCACGTCACTACTCCCACACTGGAAGGGTTCACGTCACCTCTCCCATCCTGGAAGGGTTCACGTCACTCCTCCCTAACTGGGAGGATCCACGTCACCTCTCCCATCCTGGAAGGGTTCAGGTGACTTCTCCCACACTGGTAGGTTTCAGGTCACTCCTCCCACACTGGAAGGATCGACGTCTCTTCTCCCACACTGGTAGGCTTCACGTCACTTCTCCCACCATGGAAGGGTTCACATCACTTCTCCCATCCTGGAAGGATCCACGTCACTACTCCCACCCTGGAAGGTTAAAGATCACTCCTACAAGTCCCTGGATGGCTAACAATTTGAATATTTGTAGATAGTTGTGACGTTATAGTTCCATAAAAAATGACTTCCGGTTCCTGGAAATAATGAAAACCTAGGCAAATGACACAAAAATAATTAAACTTATTAAATACTATATTTGCATCTACACAAGCAACTTTTGATAAAAATGCTAAATTGAATATTTGTATTGACAAAATTAGTATACTGTAATTGTATTAATGTCATGAGATGCCAGCATCCACATTTTATTTTTGAGATATTCAACATTATAACTCATAACTTATTCATTTGTAGTGCATGTTTCAAAATTATTGGATCATATTGTATGTTTGAGTGAGTTTTATTGTTCATTATTAACATTATTGACATTAGTTTAAACATATTTTATTTTATCAATATTTACATCTAGATGTGGTGTTGCACTGATCAATCCGTATTGAAGCCGGACGGTTTGAGAATTTAAGATTAGACAACCGTAAATGTCGCTATATTTGTAATGTGATAGAAGAGGAATATCATGTTATATTAGAATGTGCAATATATAATTATCTTAAAACTGTATTCGTTGAGAAGGCAATATTCAATTTGGCTTGCAATCAGTTCTGTTTTATGACAATGCATGATCAATTTATATTTCTCTTCAGTAATCAGTCAGTGATAAGACTTTGTGCCAAAACCTGTTTTTATATACTACAGCGTATATGCTGTTACCTTTGTAAATATAATGTAATGTCCTGTTCTATTATATTAGTATATATATCTTTGCCATTTACAGACTAAAAGAAGCAGTTGCTAATTAGGTCATTCTTGATATCATCCTGTGTGATCAAATGATTTTGTAAGGTATTTTTTAATACTACATTAGTGCTTGCTTTTCATTTCATGAATTTTATTTTAAATAGTATTTAGATTGAAATTAGCATCTGTTTCTTTGCTTTATAATGTAAATAAGTTGTTACTTTATAAAATATGATATGTGTTGTTGCAATAGGTCCCTTGTAATTATATTCACAATGGCTGTGTACATATATGCTTGTTTGGATTTGTGTTTGTATTATTTGTATTTACAAAGATGCGACCTAATAAAAAATGAAAACTGATACTCTAAGGTTTGTTTAAACTTTACTTAGTTTACAACGATTGCGAAGACATTCCTAACAACTTATATTAAGGGGCTATGTCATCTTCAATGTGCTAGATATTGACCCAAAACAAATACTTCGAAAATAAACAACACGAAGCACTATCACCACGCTCATTTTTAATAAATTACATATTGGCTCAACTGTTATGTTTATAAATTGAAACTTGAGTTTGAAAATGAATGGTTAATTAATGAATCTCTAGAACAATATATTATTTATTGGGCGTCATATCGACCATAAGGAGTGAACAGTTTATGTAAATATTTTACACTGCTATGCTATGGGTAACTATCTAGGGTTTTTTCAAGATTTATTGTATCTATGGTAACTGTTTTGCCCTCCAAAGAATGTGAAGTAGGATCAACGTCCCGTTTCAGACACTATCATTGTACATATAACTTTCTCCGTTTATATCGAATTTCGTTAAGTCAAACTTCGGTTATGTCGAAGTATTTTGTTCGGTCCGACGGAATTCGACATAACGGATGTAGACTGTATAATTATAATAAAGAATACAATGTAATGAATATATTTGTCTCTTGTCGTTATTTAATAATGAACGACTGTGTACTTTACAGTGTGTTATGTAAATATTGTGTCTTGTACATGGATGCGACTAAATGTACAGTCAAACCTGTATTAAGCAGCCAGCCAAGAGCATCATGGAACATGGCTGCTTGAAAGGTCCGGAGTTCGAGCCCCGCTGGAGCCGTTACGATTATGCACTTAGGCAAGGCATTTAAATTCCACATTGCCTCTTTTTTCTCCTTCATGGCGATGGATTCCATCAGGAATGAGGTCTCGAGAGTGATTAATATAAGATGAAAGAACTTGTTTCGCAATCGAGCTAAAATAAATTTGTATAAACTAACATGGCTGCTTCGCACGGGTGGCTGCCTAATATATTGCAAATATATCATAAAACAGCATAAACAATATTTCCGCTGCATTATATAGTCAAACATGTGTTAGTGTTCACCTCCATTAAGCAGCCAACCTGTATTAACCAGACAGTTTCCATTTTCTAAATATACTTAAGGACAACAGTTTTGCACGGGTATTTTCCATATCAGCAATTAAAGTAAATAACAATAACTTAAGATTACGTAATATTTAATATGATACTGTTTGTTATTGACTTTAATTGCTGCTTAATACAAGTTGGCTGCTTAATGGAGGTGACCACTAACACATGTTTGACTATATAATACGGAGGAAATCTTGAAACTGTAGTAGGAATAATTTGGCTATATTTCATTGTTAATAAGGTCATCGTGTTGTGATTATCTCATGTTCATATGAAATGGTGATACGAACCACGTGGCGAGTCACACACCTCTTCCGGTTTGTTTACTAGATGTATTGGTTTAAACAGAATTCCTGGAAAGCATTTTGTAAAGTTTATTTAACGTCGATAACGGTTGCCCTATTTCAGCGACGGGCAAATTACCTAACGCCACCTATCATGGGCAGGCTCCAGTGGTTAACCAGTATGTGGTGCACCCCATGGAATGCGTGAAATACATTATTTAAATAGGTTTTGTTCGTTTTACGTTTAATTATCGTCGCTACCGGTTGCCCATTTGAGCGACGCCTCCTGAAGAGATTATTAATTTTAGATGTTTGGATGATAGTGCAGTTATACAGACAGAGATCCATTCCAGAATCTTCTATGATTCGTGTACGTACACGGTGTAAAGCACCGACACGAGACCTCGGTTTAGCGTCCCATCTGAAAGATTGTTAATTTTATTAGGGTCAAACAGGGGATCGAACCTGCGATCCCTGGATTACCATTCCAGCGTGTTAACCACTGGACTACAGATCCCTCTGTTAAACAAGTTTACTGTTAACATCGTGATAGATATACCACGTGTATGGACACTGTTAAAGACATGATCGAGATTGAGGGGCAGTTATGCAATATTGTTCACATGAAAAGTGGGGAAATCCGAGATTTATGAATCCGTCAACATTACAGTTAATCCTATGCAAAGTGTGACACTGCATGCTTTTTGTGAGATTTGAAAGGATTGCCTTTAAAGTTGTGGACTGACTAATTGTGTGCAATATATTCGTCCTGGGATATGAACATAATTATCTCGCTATGTTATTTGTATATTCATTGGATTCTTGTAAATAATGCTAAAGGTTTTGATTATTTGTATATGTGATTCATACGGACACGGATTTTCCAAAAGAAAATATTATTTTATATATACATTGTGGATCTAGTTCTATGTTTCTGACCAATAAGGTCGTCGGGACGCGTTCAATTTGTGTGTGTGTGTTTTACGTTTATTTATCGTCGCTACCGGTTGTCCATATGAGCGACGCCTCCTGAAGAGATTAGTCATTTTAGATTTTTGGAGGATAGTGCAATGATACAGACAGAGACCCATTCCAGAGTCTCCTCTGGTTCTTTTACGTGTACGGTGTTAAGCACCGACACGAGACCTCGGTTTTATGTCCCATCTGAAAGAATGTTAATTTTATTAGGGTCAGACGGGGGATCGACCCATCGATCCCTGGATTACCAGGCCAGCGTGTTACCACTGGACTACAGATCCGTCGCGTCCAAGAATGTAAGCAGAGCTTATGAACAAGTAGGTACAGCATACTCTACTTAATACCAAAGGGGGTCGTACGTTGTGGGTGGTGATAACATGTTTTATTTTAGTGTTCTGGAGACTCGACTAACAACATATAATATAATGGGGTTTTGCTAGTTGAGGCACTAGGACACTTTGCTTTGATACATATATTGCAACCATGTGGTCAACTACCACATGATGCCGCCAGTGTGTGGGTAACGCGTGTTGAAATCGTAAAAATATAATGAAAACAAACAGCAGAAGCTGCATATGTCATCATTGTTAATGGCTAAACAGATTGCAAACAGTATACATCGCTAAATTTGTATATTGCTGTTGTATTTTATGTATCACCCACCTTAGCTTGACACAGGTAAATAACCCCTGGAAGTCATGATAGCAATTGGTAGCACGTTAGCTTCATGTGCGAAATGCCCACGCGTTCGCGTCCAGCTGTAACCGTTACGATTGTGCCCTTACGCAAGGTATTTAAATTCCACGTTGCCTCTTCTCTCTCCATCGGCGATGTATTCCATCATGAATGAGGTATCGAGAGTGAATACTATAAGTTGTAAGAACATTGGTTCCCAAATTAGCTAAACTAAATGTGTATAAATTAATAACCCAGATGCTCGTTCAGTCACCTGAGATCTATGTAATACATGTATTTTAAACACGTGACCAACTTACTGCAGCCCGTTATATATGTAACGACTACAACTCGAGCAGTAGTGTATCACAAATGGTATCCGCCCTTAATTGACAATATTTAGAACAAAGACGAAATCAAGCCTCATTTGTCATGTTTTACAAAATAAGAAATGGTGAGGTAGCTGTGGATCACCATCTTTTAACACCCACAAGAAACCGTAATTATCAAATTCATCAGTCCAAACCAAAATAACATTCTAGCCCACACCCTGCCCCACACCGCCCCACCCGTGACTATCAGACTATGTCTACTATGGTAAAAATACCACTATCAAAGGACACGTATATAGTTTATTCAATGAAATAAACTCTTCTTTTGGCTCGTAAGCGAGTTCTCAACTTCATTCCTAGTGATTTGTTCTGTTCGTCTAGATACTTGTCTGTCTTGTCCTATCTAAAAATTCCCAAACATCGCCCGGATCTGGTCAGGTGGTCAGTCTGGCCCAATCAGATGCCGCCATGCGAAACAGGTGGTAGTGGGCGGATTGGTCTAATTTGTGACACGGAGTGCAGTGGTAATGCAGATTATCACACTATTCCGACACGCATGTAATCGAGTCTCAGTGAGTGTGTCGACTTTTGTTGGCAGTCTAAACTCGTTCTATTAATAAACTCAAAGCCGTCTTAGCTGTTTTAGTTGTAGCTTAGTAGAGTGTTTGATCCGTGGCCGAGAGGTTAAGGTTGTTGAAATCAAATCACTTGCCCCTCATCGTTTTTAATTCGAATCCCACTTGTGGTTTCGAGTTAATTCATGTGAGGAAGCTATCCAGCCGGTTGTGGTAGGTAGCTGGTTGTGCCTGGGTGCCCGCCCGTGTGTGTCTGAAATATTGTTCGACGGCGCATCCCGGGTCTTCCTCCACCACCAATGATGGCCGGATAGTCGCCATATGACCTAAACCTCAAACAGAAAGGAACTAAAACAATACTAGTGTATAATGTATGGTGTACTAAAACTCGCCTACTTCCGAACCGTGTCTGTTTTAGATAATTGTAATGTAGTATTGCATAACTATATACGACAACATGTATATACGGTGAACAGTCAAAACGCAGTGAAACACGAAACACTTTCCGGAAATAAATCCAATTTCCATTCAGTTTACTTTCAGTCGATTTTCGTGTATCGTTGTATTAACTTTTCATTATATAAAGGAAATTGTTGTATCGGATTGTATTAAGCAGATATTGTGCATGCAGTGTTCTACTAAATGACATGACATGAACCTCTTAGATTCAAAGAAGAACACATAGCGCAATGCATTAATATTATTGAAATAGTATTTTGTGCAATTTTATATCACAATAAATATACGGTGTGTGTCCTTTATGTCTCCGTTTTCTCCAAGACGAAATAGTCGTGGCTGTAAGGACGTTCGTCCTCAGTATCATCATCACAGTTCTCGTTCAGTTTTTCCAGAACAAAATAGTGTCTGTCATTATCTCCACCAGACTGATCTTCTGGTTCTTGAACCAATGCACATGGTGTACAACAAACCCCTTGTACACACTTAGAAGACAATGCTTCTCCGTTTCTTGCGGCATTCATTATATCATTGGCATATTCAATTTCTGTAGATTTAACCTCATTGTCAATGTCCAGTCTCTTCGTTTTATTTCCATTAGCGACAGTTGTTTTTGGCATAGCTCCCCTGTCATGCAAGTGCGCATAGTCGTCTTCGGACGTATCAGTGAGTACATGTTGTCCAGCAACTGTGTGATCGTAATCAGGATCTTGTTCATATTCGTTTTCGGACGTATCAGTGAGTGCATGTTGTCCAGCAACTGCGTGATCGTAATCACGATCTTGTTCATATTCCGTTCCAACTGGGAGTTTCGGATGTAACTGTATCGTGTTATAGGAATCGTCTTCTTCGCCATTTATTCGTTTCGTGGGTATATTTCGGTCTCCGGAACCAATATGTGAATACATCGTATCAGTTGCTGCAGCATTCGGTACATTATGTGTTGCAGCTAAGTGTGAGTATGCTTCATCAGCATTATGCGCGTGTTGCGTTTTCGCATTTATATGTGCGTAATCACTTCTCACATTAAGTGGGCGAGTTGTTCCTGTGATAATGTTGTCTGCAGTTATTCCACTTTTTAAATGGTTGTCTTGTATTTCGACATATCCGTTGTCGGCTGATAATGATCGATGCGTATCAGAAAGTGTTACCATGACTGTATCGTCTAACTCATGATTGTTATATGCGTTATTGGTTACAGCAAACATCTGTTCTCCTCCATATATTGGTTTATCCCCTTTGCCCCCGATGTCTGATATGTTTTTGTTTTGCATTCGTCTGGAAATGACAAAGAATAATATTGGACATATCAGCTTTGCAATTAATTGCAGTGTTAGAAGACGAGTTGGAAGAACATGAATTTGATACAAATGAAGTTAGCCAATTATGAATAATATTATGATACGAACATGTAGGGCCTTCATGCTGGCCGTGTGTTGAGGTTGCTGGCCTCAAGTTACTTGACATCACCGATTTTGAGTCGAATATTCCTCTGCGGGTATCTATTTATTTAATGTGAGAAAGCTATCCCCATGCTTGAAATACTGCTCGGATGTACACCCGGAGTTTATTGCCACCAATAACAGATGCAGAGTCGACATGTGACCCCAGCTCGCGGTGTGACATTAAACCCCAAGGCAATTAATATTGATTCCATATGTTATATATTAACGGGTAGTGTTATGCTAATGAGATATATTTGTGTCTTCAACTGTATTTCCGATTATTGAAGTAGAAACATTATCTCATTTCAATACAAATAGTATAACAAGTTTAAACTTTATTTATTTTACAACGATTGCGAAGCAAGTTTGAACAACTTATATTAATCTCTCTCGTTGGCGCGAATGACAGCGAATTTGTGGTCATTGGTGTGTGAGGAAACCGGAGTACCCGGAGAAAACCCACCTATCCGATCTGGTCACCACCGTACCATCGCACAATCAAGCAGTTTTAAAGTAGAATATCTAATTTGCTTAATTGATTACTGGCATACCACGTTACATACATACCTCCAACACACGAACACCATGACAGCAGTAAGGGCTATTACAATGACGGCAAATGTAACTGAAACGTACACCGCTCCATTTGACTCCTCTTCTTTATCTGAAATGATGTATTTGCTTGTGTTATGTGGCTTCAAGTCGCACCAACAACTTAGGTGATATGGTGATGCAACAGTTGTTATTGGAAGGGGAATACCCCGGGTCACGGTGAACAGTAGTTCAGGCATGCACTGGCATCCCGGTAGAACCACAGGGCAGATATTCTGAAAGCCAGCTGGATCACTTCTCCGCATGAAATAAGCCGAAATACCCTGTGTGATTCGAAGCTACAACGGTGATGGGTACATGATCAACGACTTTAATTATTCGGCAACATGGTTAATGTCGCTGACTTGTATACCACTGTAACCTATCATCACTGATGGTCACGGGTTCGAGCCCCGCTCAGACCGTGTCTCATTTATATGAAAACGTTGGCAGTTTCTTACGGAGGTTGGTGCACCAATTACTAGTTAACCGCTGGAGCCTGCCCATGAAAGGGGTAAACTGTCCGGCGGCGATATAGCCCAAAATGGTGCTGATGCAGGCGTAAAACCCGAAACATAACATAAATATTCGGCCAGGAAGACCCGGGGCCCCTGAACTGATTAAAACATCACCTCTAAATAATGAATACTAGTCAATGCAGACCACATTTTAATATACCATTAATCAGAAGGTCGGCTTGCGGAAGGTCTGTGATTCTACATGGGTGTCAGTCTCTACTTAGAATACGCTCGGGGCACGCGGGGTCGTCCACCACCAATAGCTGGAGAGTCACCATATGACCTAATCTATCGGTGTGACTCTAAACCAAAATAACAAAGAAACAAGTTTGCCTCCGTCGAGTGGTTACGGTCGCTGACTGAACAATTACGTAGGCCGAGTAGCCTTATATCGCTGTCACTAGAACTCACTTTTCACTGCTATTATCAGTACTGCAGGTTCGTTCACTATCGCTGTACCACTGTAAGCCATCATCACTGATGCTCACGGGTTCGAGTCCCGCTCCAGCGGTGTCTCATTTATATGAAACAGTTGGCAGTTTCTTACTGAGGTTGCTGCTCAAAGCACTGGTTAACAGCTGGTTAACAGCTGGAGCCTATCCAGTAAAGGTGTTGTTATGTAAACTGTTCTCCAGCGATATAGCCCAATGGTACTGATGCAAGTGTAAAGCCCGAACAAACAAACAAATAATCTACCTGTAAACCGTTATTAATGATATTTCTGCGAGATATACCTTATTAAATAGTTCGTTGTCATTCGTGTGACATGTATGACTACATATGTCCCTATCTATCTGTCTCTAAATACTGCCAACTTCTCTCGCGAGTTTTACTGGCAGGTCAGTCTGTTGTGACGGAGAGTAGACCACCCACATATTCTGGGTAAGAACCAATACTCAACTCTCCAAACTCCGTAAGCGACTGAAAACTCCCGCATATCACCAATTATTACTTATCCCTGACAGTGAGCGAACCTGCATCCCTGATAATAGCAGTGAAAAGCGAGTTCTAACGACAGGGCGTTAGACAACTCGGCCTATGTAATTGTTCAGTCAATAAGCTAAATGTGTAACCGTAACGCACAATATTGGCAAACCTATACCTACCTATTACTGCTACAAAGTCAGAACTTTTGGAAGAAGTTTCGGTTGGGTAGTTTTCTGTTGCATTCACTGTTGTTGAGCCTATACAGCAGTATACGTGTTATGGTTCAGAGCTCTATATCACAATTACTAGTAGAATTGAAACAAAAATAAAGACTAGGAAAAAAGTTGTTGCCACTAACAAACAGTATATACAACTGTAATTACTATTTTGTATTGTCAATGGTAGAAACCAGGAAGTCGTGGATGTACTGGAAGTCGTGGTAGCTCGTTCGCATGAGGCGTAGCCGTAACGATTGTGTTCTTAGACAAGGTACTTTAGATTCCACATTGCCTCATCTCTCTCTCGCGAGATCTCGAGAACTATTAAACTAAGTTGTAGGAACTTGTTTCGCAATCGAGCTAAGTTAAGATAAGATAACTTTTATTTTTAGTCGGCAAGATAGCAACAATACAACACAAGCTCTGAGTGAGCTTTTGAACCGACTATAAAAGCAAGCTGAAATGAATTGGTAGAGACTAATCTTAGAGGGAAAATATGAATACGACAACGTTTGGGTACATTATAATTCAATCAATAAATCAAACTTCAAATGAGTTTGAATGTAGAATGTCTTCTGTCATTGTCAGTTTTCATTCATTAGGTACAATGCAGCTACAGTATACCAATGCAGATATTAGAGACAACACAATAAACAGACACTAATAAACACCCACCAACTGCATGCATTTATTCAAACAAAAATAATACTAAACATACTACACACACTTTCTCATATTTGTTTATATTTAGCACACATATCATTTAGCACACATATCATTTAGCACACATATCATTTAGCATAAACAAATGAACTGTACAATAAGTGTAAATATATACCTATACTTTTTAAGTTTGTAACTCACACGTACATTCTATTATAATTGTGTGTGTGTGTGTTTTACGTTTATGTATCGTCGCTACCGGTTGCCCATATGAGCGACTCCTCCTGAAGAGATTATTCACTTTAGATTTTTGGAGGATAGTGCAATGATACAGACAGAGATCCATTCCAGGGTCTCCTCTGGTTCTTTTACGTGCACGGTGTACAGCATTGACATGATACCTCGGTTTAAAATTCCATCTGAAAGACTGTTAATTTTATTAGTGTCAGACGGGGGATCGGACCTACGATCCCTGGATTTCTATTATAATTAAGAAATTAAACATTTCTGTACACTCGGCTACCTATCTCGCTTTGCCAAGTAACACCAGATGCCTAACACCAATTTAATTTGCTCTACATAAAATTGAATTACAATAGAGATGCTGAGATAATTCCTATTTAGTATCTCTAATAACACCAGATGCATAACACCATTTTAATTTGCTCTACATAAAATTGAATTAAAATAGAGATGCTGAGATAATTCCTATCTAGTATCTCTCATAACACTCTCACATTGGAAACATTTTAATCAACATGTATATCTACCATCAGTCTAACACTCTCACATTGGAAACATTTTAATCAACATGTATATCTACCATCAGTCTAACACTCTCACATTGGAAACATCAACATGTATATCTACCACCAGTCTAACACTCTCACATTGGAAACATCAACATGTATATCTACCACCAGTCTAACACTCTCACATTGGAAACATCAACATGTATATCTACCACCAGTCTAACACTCTCACATTGGAAACATCAACATGTATATCTACCACCAGTCTAACACTCTCACATTGGAAACATCAACATATATATCTACCAATCTACCACCAGTCTAACACTCTCACATTGGAAACATCAACATGTATATCTACCACCAGTCTACCACTCTTCCTATATGTATCACTATTATTTTTCATTGCATGCAAATTGTATATGTATTATTATGATGATGAGCTATGTAATGCTTAAATCTAATAAACAATATGTTCTATTCTATATAACAATGCACATCTAGTTCTGCATAATGTCTAAGTAATGGAAGTCGTGATAGCGCAGTAGTAGATCGTTCGCTTCAGATGCGAAAGGCCCGGAGTTTGAGCCCCGCTGGAGCTGTTACGATTGTGTCCTTAAGCAAGGCATTTTATTCCTCTTCTCTCTCCCTCATGGCGATGGATTCCACCAGGAATAAGCTATCGAGAGTGATTAGTATAAGTTGTAAGAACTTGTTTCACAATCGAGCTAAAATAAATGTGTGTAAAGTAATGAATCCTTATAATGCATGCTACATAACACGCATAATTTAATACAAAACGCAGTTTATTACTACGAAACTAGTCTCGGTACATGCTCACATTGGTACTGTTTTATTATCGGTCTGTGAAATATACTAGAGGACATAGAAAACGCACACTTCGGATGAGTGTGTTTTACATGAAAAACAATAACTATATAAATACATAGATTTAAACATTTTGGAATATTTTTAGTTGTTCAGTTTGTGTTTTGTAATAAAGATGTGATATATCTTTGATGGAATCCTTCGTATTTCTTTTCACAATACAAATAATCATATGATGTAGATGTTCGTTTTCTATGTCCTCTAGTATATAATGTAGGTGTGCGTTTTCTATGTCCTCTAGTATATAATGTAGGTGTGCGTTGTCTATGTCCTCTAGTATATAATGTAGGTGTGCGTTTTCTATGTCCTCTAGTATAATATGTAGGTGTGCGTTTTCTATGTCCTCTAGTATATAATGTAGGATTGCGTTTTCTATGTCCTCTAGTATATAATGTAGGTGTGCGTTTTCTATGTCCTCTAGTATATAATGTAGGATTGCGTTTTCTATGTCCTCTAGTATATAATGTAGGTGTGCTTTTTCTATGTTCTCTAGTATATAATGTAGGTGTGCGTTTTCTATGTTCTCTAGTATATAATGTAGGTGTGCGTTTTCTATGTCCTCTAGTATATAATGTAGATGTGCGTTTTCTATGTCCTCTAGTGTATACTGTAGGTGTGCGTTTTCTATGTCCTCTAGTATATAATGTAGGTGTGCGTTTTCTATGTCTTCTAGTATATAACACACCACCAGTATCTCCAGTAGTACATGTGTGTGTAAACGATGAATTGTTATTTGTCTAAATGTCGTATCAGAGTTCGTCATCCCTTCACGAATAGTAACGTGCCAAAACGGTCATTCTAATAAACTTTGCTATGACGTCATACCTTCATGAAAAGTAATGTGCCAAAACGGTCATTCTAATAAACTTTACCATGACGCCATCCCTTCATGAAAAGTAATGTGCCAAAACTGTCATTCTAATAAACTTTGCCATGACGTCATACCTTCATGAAAAGTAATGTGCCAAAGCCGTCATTCTAATAAACTTTGCCATGACGTCATACCTTCATGAACAGTAATGTGTCAAAACGGTCATTCTAATAAACTTTGCCATGACGTCATACCTTCATGAAAAGTAATGTGCCAAAACGGTCATTCTAATAAACTTTGCCATGACGTCATCCCTTCACAAAGGGCAGGTTATAAATAGTCTGTAATGTTTCCTCTCTAAATGTACAGACGGATCTGTAGTCCAGTGGTAGGACACTGGACTGGTAATCCAGGGATCGCAGGTTCGATCTCCCGTCTGACCCTAATAAAATTAACAGTCTTTCAGATGGACTTAACACCGAGGTCTCGTGTCGGTGCTGTACACCGTGCACGTAAAATAACCAGAGGAGATTCTGGAATTGGTCTCTGTCTGTATCATTGCACTATCCTCCAAAAATATAAAATTACTAATCTCTTCAGGAGGCGTCGCTCATATGGGCAACCGGTAGCGACGATAAACAAACGTAAAACACACGCAAATCTCTAAATGTTCATTTTTTCTATCAGAAGATAGGATTAATAGAATACTAGGTTATTGTCTGATAAATATAAATTAGACAGAATTACAAATTCCCTAAATCTCCTTATAAATTTATCTTAAATTTACAAGACAGTAACATAATAATTATTCTCTATATATATACGTAATTTTACCTATTGTAGTTCTTGTCGACGGCTTAGATGATGCGTTCGCTGTTTCTGTTATTGTGGGAAATACCGTTGATAAGGATGTGGTTCTGTTTACCGATGTTGATGATACAGCTGATGTACTCCGTGTAGATGGTGTTGTCGGTATTACTGTTGTTGATGAATATGATGCTGTTGTTGATGTATATGCTGCTGTTGTTGATGTATATGCAGCTGTTGTTGTGGTTGTGGTAGAAACTGAAATATTACCAAATTTATTTCAAATATCCTACCTATGACATCAATCACAATGACAATTAAAACAAGCATAGTGCAGGTAATAGAAGGAGAGGAGACTCTGGAATGTTGAGAGTTGCTTCAATGTGGCAATTAATACAAGCTCAGTGCATGTAAAAGAACGAGAGGAGACTCTGGAATGTAATTAGTATAAATGAAGCTGTGATGGATATATGACTAGAGCTATAAACAAATAAAGTCATGATGATTCCTTCCAACAATATTTTGAATAGATCAAGTAATTTAGATCATGATTTGTTAGTGAATTTGTTGCTTTTGTGTGCGTAATTGGATCTTTCTATCAAACATTAAGGATATGAACTGTATTTGACCTTACCTATTGGACACAGTCCGGGCCTCATTACAACATCATCAACAGCAATATCTCCAAGTTCATGATCATTGTTGTTCCTCACCTTGGCATGGATTACAACCTAGGGTCAACATTAAATACAACTATTAAGATTTCGATACAATTCACCAGCAAACAATAATGATATGTAATAAAATTCAAAGATGCATGTATTTAAATGTGTCTATGCATTAGGAATATTAATTTGTTAAATTAGAAGTATGCATCCATGGCCGAGTGGTTGTGGTCGTTGACTTTGAATTACTTGCCCGTCAACGCTGTAGGTCGGCATCCCAATGGGAGGTACACATTCGTGTGAGTTATCCAGCGTGCTTGTGGATGATCGGTGGTTGTACCGTGGTGCCCATCCGTGTCTGAGTATGGGTCTTCTGTCCACCAATAACAGCTAGAAAGTCACCATATGACCTGGTCTTCTGTCCACCAATAACAGCTACAAAGTCACCATATGACCTGGTCTTCTGTCCACCAATAACAGCTAGAAAGTCACCATATGACCTGGTCTTCTGTCCACCAATAACAGCTAGAAAGTCACCATATGACCTGGTCTTCTGTCCACCAATAACAGCTAGAAAGTCACCATATGACCTGGTCTTCTGTCCACCAATAACAGCTAGAAAGTCACCATATGACCTGGTCTTCTGTCCACCAATAACAGCTAGAAAGTCACCATATGACCTGGTCTTCTGTCCACCAATAACAGCTAGAAAGTCACCATATGACCTGGTCTTCTGTCCACCAATAACAGCTAGAAAGTCACCATATGACCTGGTCTTCTGTCCACCAATAACAGCTAGAAAGTCACCATATGACCTGGTCTTCTGTCCACCAATAACAGCTAGAAAGTCACCATATGACCTGGTCTTCTGTCCACCAATAACAGCTAGAAAGTCACCATATGACCTGGTCTTCTGTCCACCAATAACAGCTACAAAGTCACCATATGACCTGGTCTTCTGTCCACCAATAACAGCTAGAAAGTCACCATATGACCTGGTCTTCTGTCCACCAATAACAGCTACAAAGTCACCATATGACCTGGTCTTCTGTCCACCAATAACAGCTAGAAAGGCACCATATGACCTGGGTCTTCTGTCCACCTATAACAGCTAGAAAGTCACCATATGACCTGGTCTTCTGTCCACCAATAACAGCTAGAAAGTCACCATATGACCTGGGTCTTCTGTCCAGGAATAACAGCTAGAAAGTCACAATATGGCCTGGTCTTCTGTCCACCAATAACAGCTAGAAAGGCACCATATGACCTGGGTCTTCTGTCCACGAATAACAGCTAGAAAGTCGCCATATGACCTGGTCTTCTGTCCACCAACAATAGCTAGAAAGTCGCCATATGACCTAGATCTTCTGTCCACCAACAATAGCTAGAAAGTCGCCATATGACCTAGATCTTCTGTCCACCAACAATAGCTAGAAAGTCGCCATATGACCTAGATCTTCTGTCCACCAACAACAGCTAGAAAGTCGCCATATGACCTAGATCTTCTGTCCACCAACAACAGCTAGAAAGTCGCCATATGACCTAGGTCTTCTGTCCACCAACAATAGCTAGAAATTAAGGACTTTAAACCACAAAAACAAACACGATTTGGATTAACACATTCACTAATGTAAACACATTCACACAACATATACAGTCATTCCCAATGCTTATAAAACAGATGAAATTATGAAGAAAACACAACAGTTTAGACCAATAATGATGCAGACGTTACTAACCTTGTAATTATCGTTGAGGTCTAAGTCGAGTTGTTCCCGTATCCAGTGTTGACCCTGTGCATCTGATACATCGAAGAGTTTTTTAAAGTTAGTCCCAACTTTTGAGAATATCTTAAGATGCTTTATATGTGCACCATACATATAGTACCAGAAGGACAAGCAGTATTGTCCAGGTTCCTGCTCCGGGCTAATGAGCCTGGCTCTTTTATTATTTAGCTGCCAAGGAGTTGTTTCAATATAGATGTAGCTGCCATCTAATATAGAGACATACAGTTTTAATATACACGTTAATCAATGAGTTAACATATGTTGTTTTCGCCATGATGCTCGTCTAAGACTAGTGTTGTTTTCGCCATGATGCTCGTCTAAGACTAGTGTTGTTTTCGCCATGATGCTCGTCTAAGACTAGTGTTGTTTTCGCCATGATGCTCGTCTAAGACTAGTGTTGTTTTCGCCATGATGCTCGTCTAAGACTAGTGTTGTTTTCGCCATGATGCTCGTCTAAGACTAGTGTTGTTTTCGCCATGATGCTCGTCTAAGACTAGTGTTGTTTTCATCATGATGCTCGTCTAAGACTAGTGTTGTTTTCGCCATGATGCTCGTCTAAGACTAGTGTTGTTTTCGCCATGATGCTCGTCTAAGACTAGTGTTGTTTTCGCCATGATGCTCGTCTAAGACTAGTGTTGTTTTCGCCATGATGCTCGTCTAAGACTAGTGATGTTTTCGCCATGATGCTCGTCTAAGACTAGTGTCATATGAACCCAATACTATATGCAACAGTTTCTCTGGTCAGGCGTGTCGTATTATAACTCGTGTTTGATACATTACAAACATATATTATAATCATTATATATTTTGTTTTATCTGTAACACTGCGCCAAATACAAAATAATATAATCATATCCAATCTTAAAGTGGCATTACATCGCAAAAGGGGGGGGGCTCCATGGCCGAGTGGTTGATGTCATTTTCTTCACATCACTTCGCCTGATCACCGCTCTAGGTTCGAGTCCCACTTGGGTGTCAACTTATTTCGTGTGCGGAAGCTATCCAGATGGATTGCGTTAGGTCGGTGGTTCTATCCGTGTGCCCGTCCATGCCTGCCAAACTGCTCGGAAAGCCACCCGGTCTCTTCCTCCACCAATATTAGCTGGACAGTCGCCGTATGCTGGTGCCACTATGAACCCCAACAATCAAATATAGGAAATATTGTTTAAAAAAAACAGGTTTTCACGTTTAAATATCATTGTCATTACACATTCTCCCAGGCGGATCTGTAGTCCAGTGGTAATACGCTGGACTGGTACTCCAGGGATCGCAGGTTCGACCCCCATCTGAACCTAATAAAATTAACAGTCTTTCAGATGGGACGTTAAACCGAGGTCTCGTGCCGGTGCTTTACACCGTGCACGTAAACGAACCAGAGGAGACTCTGAAATGGGTCTCTGTCTGAATCATGCACTATCCCGAGATTTGCTACGGAGAAACAAAGAGAGCAGAATGAAAAACGAAAACATGACTACCCTAGTCAAAATAATATTATACTATTAAACAAAAGTTGAAACCTTATTTATGGTACAGTGATTGCGAAACAAGCTCTAACAACTTATATTAATCACTCTCGTTGGCGCGGATGAAATGTGGTAATTCGTGTGGGAGGAAACCGGAGTACCCGGAGAAAACCCACTTGCCCGATTTGGCGACAACCGTACTATCTCACATTCTTCCAACTCCGAGGATCGAACCCGGGTTGCATTGGTGAGAAGCGAGCTGGTAAGTCACTGCGCTAATCGGACAGCCACATTTATATTACTAAAACTATGTTATACTGATGACATTTCCGACATTGACATAGTTTGGGATAGAGACTAACGAGTTTAGTTGCATTCGGATCATGCATACATGTCTCAAGCTAGTTGACTGTACTTACATCCAGATGTATGATCTGCGTGTGGGCCTGTATCTGCAGTCGGGGTTTCTCCTGTCATTCTACTCCAATTAAAATGGTTCTTATTGTCCTGTTCCCAATTGCAAAATCCTTTGTCAAAGTTACAATCCGCTTCAATCCCTGAATATACAAAGAAAATGTCCAATAAGCAGGTGCAGCTTCCGTCGCCATAGATACGGTGACGGTCTGGCAGTCAATGGGTTCGGAATCCCGCCATGTGCGTGGTCACGAACGGGTACTTAAGTGGATGTCCATTGTTCCCTCCTTTGTAATGTTCTATATAAGCCAGGTAAATGGTTATAGCCACATAGCAGCTAACCCCAGACCACTAGACAATAGATATATTATTCTCCTAGCCACATAGCAGCTAACCCTAGACCACTATATAATGGATATATTGTTCTCCTAGCCACATAACAGCTAACCCTAGACCACTATATAATGGATATATTGTTCTCCTAGCCACATAGCAGCTAACCCTAGACCACTATATAATGGATATATTGTTATCCTAGCCACAAAGCAGCTAACCCTAGACCACAATACAACAGATATATTGTTCTCCTAGCCACATAGCAGCTAACCCTGGTCCACTAGACAATATATATATTGTTCTACTAGCCACATAGCAGCTAACACTAGACAAAAAGACAATATATATATTGTGCTCCTAGCCACATAGCAGCTAACACTAGACCACTATATAATATATATATTGTTCTCCTAGCCACATAGCAGCTAACCCTAGACCACTAGACAATATATAATGTTCTCCTGGCCACATAGCAGCTAATCCAAGACCACAATACAATATATATATTGTTCTCCTAGCCACATAGCAGCTAACCCTGGTCCACTAGACAATATATATATTGTTCTACTAGCCACATAGCAGCTAACACTAGACAAAAAGACAATATATATATTGTTCTCCTAGCCACATTGCAGCTAACCCTAGACAACAAGACAATATATATATTGTTCTCCTAGCCACATAGCAGCTAACCCTAGACCACTAGGCAATATATAATGTTCTCCTGGCCACATATCAGCTAACACTAGACCACTAGACAATATATATATTGTTCTCCTAGCCACATAGCAGCTAACCCTAGACCACTAGACAATATATAATGTTCTCCTGGCCACATATCAGCTAACACTAGACCACTAGACAATATATCTATTGTTCTCCTAGCCACATAGCAGCTAACCCTAGACCACTAGACAATATATAATGTTCTCCTGGCCACATATAAGCTAACACTAGACCACTAGACAATATATCTATTGTTCTCCTAGCCACATAGCAGCTAACCCTAGACAACAAGACAATATATATATTGTTCTCCTAGCCACATAGCAGCTAACACTAGACCACTATACAATATATAATGTTCTCCTGGCCACATATCAGCTAACACTAGACCACTAGACAATATATCTATTGTTCTCCTAGCCACATAGCAGCTAACCCTAGACCACTAGACAATATATAGTTCTCCTGGCCACATATCAGCTAACACTAGACCACTAGACAATATATCTATTGTTCTCCTAGCCACATAGCAGCTAACCCTAGACAACAAGACAATAGATATATTGTTCTCCTAGCCACATAGCAGCTAACCATAGACAACACGACAATATATATATTGTTCTCCTAGCCACATAGCAGCTAACCCTAGACCACTAGACAATATATAATGTTCTCCTAGCCACATAGCAGCTAACCCTAGACCACTAGACAATATATATATTGTTCTCCTAGCCACATAGCAGCTAACCCTGGTCCACTAGACAACATATATATTGTTCTACTAGCCACATAGCAGCTAACACTAGACAAAAAGACAATAGATATATTGTTCTCCTAGCCACATTGCAGCTAACCCTAGACAACAAGACAATATATATATTGTTCTCCTAGCCACATAGCAGCTAACCCTAGACCACTAGGCAATATATAATGTTCTCCTGGCCACATATAAGCTAACACTAGACCACTAGACAATATATCTATTGTTCTCCTAGCCACATAGCAGCTAACCCTAGACAACAAGACAATATATATATTGTTCTCCTAGCCACATAGCAGCTAACACTAGACCACTATACAATATATAATGTTCTCCTGACCACATATCAGCTAACACTAGACCACTAGACAATATATCTATTGTTCTACTAGCCACATAGCAGCTAACCCTAGACCACTAGACAATATATAATGTTCTCCTGGCCACATATCAGCTAACACTAGACCACTAGACAATATATCTATTGTTCTCCTAGCCACATAGCAGCTAACCCTAGACAACAAGACAATATATATATTGTTCTCCTAGCCACATAGCAGCTAACCATAGACAACACGACAATATATATATTGTTCTCCTAGCCACATAGCAGCTAACACTAGACCACTAGACAATATATAATGTTCTCCTGGCCACATATCAACTAACACTAGACCACTAGACAATATATATATTGTTCTCCTGGCCACATAGCAGTTAACCTTAGACCACTAAACAATATATCTATTGTTCTCCTGGCCACATAGCAGCTAACACTAGACAACTAGACAATATAATGTTCTCATAGCCACATAGCAGCTAACCCTAGACCACTAGACAATATATAATGTTCTCATAGCAACATAGCAGCTAACCCTAGACCACTAGACACTATATAATGTTCTCATAGCAACATAGCAGCTAACCCAAGACCAATAGACAATATATAATGTTCTTCTGGCCACATAGCAGCTAACCCTAGACCACTAGACAATATATATATGTTCTTCTGGCCACATAGCAGCTAACCCTAGACCACTAGACAATATATAATGTTCTTCCTGGCCACATAGCAGCTACCCTTGACCACTAGACAATATATAATGTTCTTCTGGCCACATAGCAGCTAACCCTAGACCACTAGACAATATATAATTGTTCTCCTAGCCACATAGCAGCTAACCCTAGACCACTAGACAATATATATATTGTTCTCCTAGCCACATAGCAGCTAACCCTAGACCACTAGACAATATATATATTGTTCTCCTAGCCACATAGCAGCTAACCCTAGACCACTAGACAATATATATATTGTTCTCCTAGCCACATAGCAGCTAACCCTAGACCACTAGACAATATATATATTGTTCTCCTAGCCACATAGCAGCTAATCCTAGACCACTAGACAATATATATATTGTTCTCCTAGCCACATAGCAGCTAACCCTAGACCACTAGACAATATATTAATGTTCTCCTAGCCACATAGCAGCCAACCCTAGACCACTAGACACTATATATATTGTTCTCCTAGCCACATAGCAAACCCTAGACCACTAGACAATATATATATTGTGCTCCTAGCCACATAGCAGCTAACACTAGACCACTATATAATATATATATTGTTCTCCTAGCCACATAGCAGCTAACGCTAGACCACTAGACAATATATAATGTTCTCCTGGCCACATAGCAGCTAATCCAAGACCACAATACAATATATATATTGTTCTCCTAGCCACATAGCAGCTAACCCTAGACCACAATACAATATATATATTGTTCTCCTAGCCACATAGCAGCTAACCCTAGACAACTAGACAATATATATAATGTTCTCCTGGCCACATAAGTATATATTTATTATTATATAGTAGTGTCCGCGTGGTATGAGGTGTCCATATACACTATTTATAAATTTATATTTCAATTGCTCTCCCTAATGGTGATGGATTCCGTCAGAAATGATAGCTCGATACCGATTAAACTAATGTTGTAAGAATGTGTTTCGCAACCGAGCTAAAAGATGTACACTAATCACGTGATATTGAAACGACGGTTTTTTTCTTTTTCATAATGACTTTTGTGTTCTGAATAGGAATTCTGTTTCTCCTGTTGTATTACATTTAAGTTTCGAAAACAAACTTGTTACTCCTTGTATATAAACACACAACTAAAGAAGTAATACATTGAAGTACACTAATATTATTGACACGAATCCGGTAAAACTATGGCCCAGTTTTAGCAGGCAGGTTTTATGTCAACGTCACACACTTATTGATATTATAAATTCTACTTAAGATAAAAAATACCACCCGGTTTAAACAGTTGTAAATATATCTACCCACTACACACTGCAGGGGCATCCATGGTCGAGTGGTTAAGGTCACTATCCTCATCTCTTAGTAGGGATGGGTGTGTTCTCATCGTCTTAGTATGGCTGGGGTGTCGAATTCGTTCATGTGTGGAATATATATCCAGCTTACTCGCAAAGGTCGTTGGATCTACACAGTGGCCCGCATTTCCGGAAATACTGCTTATTGTTATGGGCACATCTGGTATTCTTCCGCTACTAATTGATGGAGGTCCCCCTCCGTGGTCGCGTGGTTAAAGTCGCTGACTTGTATACCACTGTAACCTATCATCACTGATGGTCACGGGTTCGAGCCCCGCTCAGACCGTGCCTCATATTTTATGAAAAAGTTGGCAGTTTCTTACGGAGGTTGGTGCACTCAAGTACTGGTTAACCGCTGGAGCCTGCCCAGGAAAGGTGTTGTTAGGTAAACTGCCCGCCGGCGATATAGCCCAATATGGTGCTGATGCAGGCGTAAAACCCGAAATATAACATAACATAACGAATTGATGGAGAGTCGCCATAGCATACTAGGAACTAAATGATTGGTGTAACTTTCATTTATTTGGTTTATGCATGTTTGCATGGATCACTGTAGTCGAGTGGTCACGGTCGTTGACTTCAAATCACCTGCCCCTCATCACTGCAGGTTCGAATCCCATTGGAAGTCGTGATAGCGTAGTGGATGCGCGTTCGCTTCAGGTGCGAAAGGTCCGGAGTTCGAGCCCCACTGGAGCCGTTACGATTGTGCCCTTAGGCAAGGCATTTAAATTCCACGTTGCATCTTCTATCTCCCTCGTGGCGATGGATTCCACCAGGAATGAGGTCTCGAGAGTGATTTATATAAGTTGAAATAACTTGTTTCGCAATCGAGCTAAAAATAAATTTGTATAAACTAATCCCACTGGGGTGTTGAATTATTTCAAGTGAGGAAGCTATTAGGTGGCTGTCGGAGGTTCGTTAGGTCTACCCGGGGGACGCCTTTACCTGACGTACTGCTAACTCGGAGGGACTGGATCGTCCTCTATCACCGCAGAGTCATCATATGACCTAAGTGATCGCTATATCTTTAAAAACCCAAATATTAAACAAAATAAGTTTCAAATATGTGATTTATACATGCTTGCCACTGTTTCCCATATTATTGTAACAAAAAGTGTATATTAATATGTAAATTGATTAAATATAATTTCATACCTGTAAGACTCTGTGGCAAGAAAACCAGTAGAATAAGTACAAAGCGTTCTCTCGTACAAGTCGCCATTATAATAATATTATATAGTTGTTTATGGATACGGAAGTTCAATTCAGGATGACGCTTCAGGTATTATGTACCTGTGTATGTCTGCAATCAATGGTGCATACAGGTAGTTTAGTGTTATCATAAGTTATGGCTATGTGTGTTTTACGTTTATTTATCGTCGCTACCGGTTGCCCATATGAGCCACGCCTGCTGAAGAGATTAGTCATTTTAGATTTTTGGAGGATAGTGCAATGATACAGACAGAGACCCATTCCAGACTCTCCTCTGGTTCGTTTACGTGTACGGCGTACAGCACCGACACGAGACCTAGGTTTAAAGTCCCATAAAGAAAAGGTTTTCACAGATTATGTCTTATAAATCTAGCAATACATACGCGGATCTGTAGTCCAGTGGTTAACACGCTGGACTGGTAATCAAGGGATCGCAGGTTCGATCCCTCGTCGTCTGACCCTACTAAAATTAACAGTATTTCAGGGACTTTAAACCGAGGTCTCGTGTCAGTGCATTACACGTGTGCACGTAAAATAACCAGAGGAGACTCTGGAATGGTTATCTCTCTGTATCATTGTACTATCCTCCAACAATCTAATATGACTAATCTCTTCAGGAGGCGTCGCTCATATGGGCAACCGGTAGCGACGATAAATAAACGTAAAACACACACGCTCTGTTGGGTTTAAAGTCCCTCCAACAGCTTATGTCATATGGTGACTCTCGAGCTGTTATTGGTGGAGGAAGACCCGGGGTGCCCCTCTGAGCAGTATTTCAGGCATGAATGGTAATTTATCACTACATTTTCTAAGGCATGTCCGTCCTTTTACATATCCATACATTATGTTGTTCTTTTAACTTTTTTCTATATTATATTGTATAATAGTTTCAACATGACCTCATGAAAGCTTAACGTTGTGATTCAATTGAGCTGCCCTCTATAACCCCTTTTACCGATTTACTTACTCAATTCAATGCTAAAAGGGGCCTCCGTGGCTAAGTGGTTACGATCGTTCGCTTCAAATCACTGCCCCATCACCGCAATAGGTTCGAATCCCACCGGGGCGTCGAATTATTTCAAGTGGGGAAACCATCCAGATGGCGTGTGGTAGGTCGGTGGCATTATTCGTGTGTCCGTCCGTGCCAGGAATACTGTTCGGAGAGTTATCCGTTGCTTGCCTTCCCGAACACTATCTGGGGAGTCGCCATATGACCTATACTGTGTGTGTGACGTTCAACTCAAAAAAAGCATATACAACACTTCTAAAACCGTATAGAGGTTATCCCAATCCATCAATCCAATGTTCATCTATCTATTTATCTATCTGTCTGACCGTCCCCGCCCCGGCTCGATTGCGAAACAAGTTATTTCAACTTATATTAATCACTCTCGAGACCTCATTCCTGATGGAATCCATCGCCACGAGGGAGAGGCAACGTGGAATTTAAATGCCTTGCCTAAGTGCACAATCGTAACGGCTCCAGCGGGGCTCGAACTCCGGACCTTTAGCACCTGAAGCGAACGCGCATCCACTGCGCTATCACGACAATAGCTATAGCGTTCTTGTTTGACCTGATATGCGCCACGAAAGGTTATTTGAGATATCCACGCCAATGTATTTAGCTGATGTAACTGACTCAAGTAGGACTCCATGGAGATGGTATTGACTGGGAATAGGATGTTTCCTTCTAGGGACGCGAATAACTTGACATTTGGTGGGTTGAATTCCATGTTCCACTTGATCTCTTCTAATCATCTGCTCTTAAGATTGTGTTGGAGGGTGACCGACTCATTTGCAAATGTCAGAGTTAGATAGACTGCAGTATCATCTGCAAAGATACGGACTTTGGAACAGGAACTGTACGCATCCATGCGTGACATAATAAACTATATTATGGATTCACAAAGTACTGTGATTTCAAAGTAAAGTAATACAACCGTTGGAATATTACACTACTGTATAGGTAAGGCAATATACGATAGCTTACAGGTACTGTGCTTTCAAAGTAAAGTAATAATACCGTTGGAATATTACACTAATATACAGGTAAGGCAATATATGATAGGTACTGTAGCGTATTATTTAATTGTAACATCCTGACCTACCTGTAGTGCGAATATTGTATCGAATGTTTGTCTATATAAATACCCACGATAATGACAACATTATCGGAAGAGTCCATTGACTTGCTATAGGTGTTTTTATATTACTATTTGATATACAACTTGACTATTGTGTAGTCTATGAAATTGAATGGTAACGTTTGCATATAAATAGTACTATAAAACACCTATAACAAGTCAATGGACTCTTCCGATAATGTTGCGATTATCGTGCGGTGTTTATACCCGTTATTACTTTATGCTTCGAAAACAAACTGGTTACTATTTGTATATAATGCATTATACGATAGCTTACAGGTACTGTGCTTTCAAAATAAAGTAATAATACCGTTGGAATAGTACACTACTGTATAGGTAATGCATTATACGATAGCTTACAGGTACTGTGCTTTCAAAGTAAAGTAATAATACCGTTGGAATATTACACTACTGCATAGGTAAGGCAATATACGATAGCTTACAGGTACTGTAGCGTATTATTTAATGCTAACATCCTGACCTACCTGTAGTGCGAATATTGTATCGAATGTTTGTCTATACCCGTTATTACTTTATGTTTCGAAAACAAACTGGTTACTATTTGTATATAAACCACAAAACGAACTGGTTACTATTTGTATATAAACCACAAAACGAACGAAGTAATCAATTGAAGTAAATGTAATTTCATATTATTAAAATTGTTTTCTGAATAGACATGGATCCGGTAAAACTACTTTGAAAGCACAGTAATCACATGTATCACTGACGTTAATAATAATAATACCATCAAATAACAACAATTACTTCGTTAGATAACGTTGTGTGTTTTACGTTTATTTATCGTCGCTATCGGTTGCCTGTATGAGCGACGCCTCCTGAAGATATTAGATATTATGAAATACCTGTATGATTGTGATTGTATTTATGTTTACATATACAATAAAATATGATTAAACTAAAAAAGATATTAGTCATTTTCGTATTTTTCGTTTGTCTGTTCGTTCGGGTGTACAGCACCGACATGAGCCCTCGGTTTAATGACACATCTGAAAGACTGTTAATTTTATTAGGGTCTGATGGGGGATCGAACCTGCGATCCCTGGATTACTACAGATCCGCACACCGATCCGATCTCTTCATTCGATACCTCAATCCTGATATAATCCTGGCACTCTCACGAGGGATTGAGAAGAGGCAATGTGGATGTAACTGTCTTGTAAAAACATCGCAATCGTGGTTTGGGCGGAGCTCGAAGTCATTACCCATCATTTACGCGGCGCATCCATCGCCCCAATATGTATGTGTGGCAAACAATGTATGCCCGTTAATTAATCAGACACTAACTTAACTAAGCTGAATTGAGTGGCAATGCACTTTTTAATATGTAAACTATATTCTGTGTTTGTTATATGCTGTACATTGATGAGACTGAAATAAAGAATAAAATCTAAAAACGTGTACGTGTGAGGTGAAATATTCACTCATTGAAATCATGCTTCACTTTGTCGGTCTCTGAGAGGGGAAATAGCTGGTTTAATTAATAATTTTTAATGAGACATAAAGATATCATGATGTACACTGATGTATTATGATTTTTGCTAGTGACTTTATTAGTATACGCAATTGCAAATGAAGCATTAGCCAGCTCAAATATTAGATAATACGAAAGCGGTATAATAGTACATGTACATTTCCAGATTATTCAAGTTCACCAATCAATATATGTTGGCCACTGAGTCATTATACATTTTTCAATTTACTCATTTGAGTTAGTGTTCTCCAAAACAAGATACACATGTTTAGAAGAGTCTTCATACTCGTTTACATCGACATGTGAGGTGCTCTCTTCTGTACCAGATTTGTCATTGCCAGCAAACGATTGATCTTCAGATTGGAGCACACAATAGTGCGGAGAAATTCCAACCGCTTGTTCCACCAAGTCTTCTTTATATATAACATCAGTATCCTTCAAAACAACTATGTCTTGGTCTTCACGTTGTATGTGAGATTGTGTAGTGTTCATATTTCTATCTGAGTGGGAATATTCGTCTACGTCGTCGTTTGTCTTATTCTGCGATCCTGCGAATGCATGATCGTAAACTGAATCTCCATCTTTGTCAAGTTCATTTTGCTTCGTTTCCTTATTCTCTTTTGAGTATGGCTTAGTTTGCAATACGTTATATGTATCATTACCATCAACCGCTCTTTGCGTCACCGTTACTTCTGTCTGTTCATTTCCTATATGAGAGTACGTGTTATCCATTGTTCCTGATTCATTCTCCGTCGGATATTTGTCCGTGTGTGAGTATGCTATATCAACAAATGGTGCCGTCCCCTTTATCAAATGTCCATAACTATTATCAGGTACATTATATCCAACTGGTCTTAGTTCAATCGTGTTATATTCATTATTAGACACATCACTCCTATAGTTTATGTTATCCAAAGGTATCTCTGCATAATAATCATCGTTCGATCCTGACATATCTCCACACTGGGTCGTATCAGTGATGTGATTCATCGCATGAGCTGTGCATGCCGCGTTTGTCATTGATGCAACTGGGAGACTATCATCTATTGCCTCTGAACCATATTTCGCTTTTCTTTTCCTGGATAAGAAAGCAATTAACAAAACCAGTATTTGGCTACGCTATCAAATAATCCATTCTTTATACTTTATTGAAAAGAACGTGTATTAAAACTATTAATATACTCTTCATTAATAAGGGATGGCCTCGGTGGCCGAATGTTTACGGTCGTTTGTTGACTTCAAATCATTTGCCCCCCCCCCATCGCTGTAATTCGAATCGCAATGGCGTGTCGAATTCGTTCATGTGAGTTAACTATCCACCGTAGGTCGGTGGTGATATCCGTCGGTACCAGCAATGCTGCTCAGAGGAACATCCGGGGTCTTCCTCATTCACCAATAATAGCTGGATAGATATACGTAATTGAATCGCCACATGACCTTTAGCTGTTGGTGACACTATAAACGACCAAAAAAACCAAACAAACAAATAAGCGCTTCATTAATGAAAATCATAGATCAACAACAACATTGTTCTGTAAATAGTGATAGACTTTTATGGGTAAATGTATGCATATGGCGTTCTGGTAGAGAGGTTATTCTTGACAATCTGTGTCCAGCATAGTGTGCATAGGAGACATATTGAACAACAATGAAGAATATATATATATGTTTATCAGCAATGGTTAGTACAAATGATCGCTGACTTGTATACCACTGTAACCTATCATCACTGATGGTCACTGGTTCGAGCCCCGCTCAGGCCGTGTCTCATTTATATGAACAAGTTGGCAGTTTCTTACGGAGGTTGGTGCACCCAAGTACTGGTTAACCGCTGGAGCCTGCCCAGGAAAGGTGTTATTAAGTAAACTGCCCGCCGGCTATATAGCCCGAAATGGTGCTGATGTAGGCGCAAAACCCGAAATATAACATATAACAATATTAGTACAAATGAAAACTAATATTATCCAAATGGTTAACAATAAAGATATTATTAAAGACAGACAGTTCATACATGATTTTAATCCTTTACATTACAAACCAGAGGATGCTTACTGTGTACAGTTAAACCTGTGTTAGCAGTCACCTCCATTAAGCAGCCAGCGTGCATTAATTATCCAGTTTCCAGATTCACAATATTTTATTTATACATTTGCGCTCTACTAGTTTAAACGTTATTTATTTTACAATGATTGTGAAGCAAGTTTTAACAACTTATATTAATCACTCTCGTTGGTGCCGATGAAAGAGTACATGTGGTCATTCGTGTGGGAGGAAACATGCGCTCTATTAAACAGTCATCTGTGCTAAGCTAAGCAGTCACATTCTGTTATTCCTTTGGCTGACTGCCTAAGAAAGATTCGACTTCAATAAAGATGTACATAGATCAAAGAAAACCATTTTACAAAGCAGTGACCGTTAATTTTGAACAAACCTTCCGGTTATGAATAATTTCAGTCAAGAAATTGTGTTCAAATTTGAATTGATATTCTAAGGTACATTGATTACAAGCGAAATGTACAAACATGTAGAACAATGTTCATTATATGCGTCCATGTCCGTAGCTTATCTATACCCGATATCAATGACTGACCATTACCTCTTCACCCGCACGCAACAGCTGATAATGTTACATTAAATTTCATATTAAACTGTATGCAATCTTTAAATAACATCTCCATTGTTAAACTTATCAAATCATTCCTCGTATAGCCGTGTTCGTCGTTCAATTGTCTTTAATTTGGTATAAATTCTGATAAAATAAGTATTTTTGGAAATTGCTTCCATTTTGCGTTAAATGTGATACACTTAGGCCTCTATATAAAGTATATAGATTATGTAGAAACATTGTGTTCAACCATATTAATTTTGATGATTGATTGAACAGGGGTTAGGTACAGCACATACTTATTCCTCGTATATGTCTCCCCCTTTACAATGATACCAAATAATGTATATTTGAACAACATTCAGTTGCTTCCAAATTGCGTTTGAAAATGACAAATATAAAAACCGACCCTGTCCATTTGCCATGAAATATTCTTAAGTCCGCAACTAAATATATCGGCATATATGTTTAAGCATATATGTTTAAGCATATATGGACAAAGGGAATCAGAAATTCAATTTAATCAAAATGTTGTACACATATTATAAATATAATATAATTGGGGGTTTTGTGGGTTTTACTTGTTTTGACAATGTAGTTACATTGACGTGATATATAATAAGTTTATTATTACAAAGGCATCATGCCTATCAGTATACATGCATACAACATATTATTACATAACATATCAATGGTGACACAATTTGTACATATACTCTGACACACAGTGAGAAGAATAGGTTATTGATGGTAGTATAAAGTATTTCTTTTTTCAAAGCTTTTACATATATACATCGACAAGTTTCTAACAATACACGAACTAGTAGCTTGTAGCAACTCCTTGAACTTTAATATGTTCGGTCTTTTCCAATAATATCTTTTTATATAAAGAATTCTAATTTCATGATACAGAGGGCATTCTAGCAAAAAGTGATATATACCATTAGATTTGAATGATATTTTATATTAATCAACAGTTAGACAACGACTAAGTCACATGGTCCAATGAAATCATTGTTAAATAAATCCCCGAAAACATTAAATGAGTTCAGAAACGTTCTCACCTCCAAATAATGCACACGGCAACTGCACTGAGTGTTAGAATGACGGCCACTGGAACTGCAACGTACGCCGCTATTAGAGAGGGTTTTTCATTGTCTGTAAATAAAATAATTTATTATATACATTCCAGTGAAATAGTAAGCGGTTATTACGTGGCTAGTTTCATATCAGCCTAGGTAGCGACCCGAGGTAACTAATAATAATAATAGAGAATTTATTTTACGAGAGAACACATTTAACAAAAGTTAGTATACCATGTATTATACAAATCAAATGATAGGATTATAAGTGAACACTGCATGTTGGAATTATATAGTAATGTTAAAGCTGAAATGTAGAGCAACTATATATATAATATGTTATGTAAAATGATGATATATGAAATTGTCTAGCAGAGTAGAAAATGGGCAATGAGACAAATAATGACAATAAATCTATATAACAATGCGCAGATACGATTTGTAGGGGTATCCTGAATATCAGCATGAAATCAGCATACAGACAGCCATTCACAGAATCTAGTAACTAATGCAATGGTACTGGTTGTATATAACTAAATAGACAGAAGTGCATCCGCTGTCGAATGTAGTCCCAATAACTAATATCGTTCATTTTTCTTTTTGGTAAAAATGCATTTTCATGACAGGCAGTGTATAGTTTGTGTTTTTTTGAGAAATTATGTGACTTGAGAATACTTCAGACTAGTTGATATGTAGAAAAGATGTGGTATAAGAATTCAGGCTATTGCAAACTGAAGGTTGGTATACTGTATTATTTGGCGGAGGAATACAGTGTGTAAACACAGTGACGTTATTCACAGGTGAGCACTGGATATGGAAAACATTATAATTGGAAGAGTTTTGCTCTTTTACAGTTTCATTTGAATACCTCTTCACAGTTGATGTGGTATCAGAATAAATGAAAGATTGGAAATATAAATGAACAGACTGTATGTTGTCACTTTTTACTATGTATTTAATAGGTAATTGATTTGTTGTTTTAGAACCTACTGCTCAAATGTGCTAAATAATGTGTACACTAGCATCTGAAGTAATAATAGTAGAAATATGTGATTAGTTTGTATTGTTATTGTTCCAAATTGATATCAGACTGAGACCGACGCTTCCTAAGAAGACGTGTACCACAGGACCATGCAAGAAGGCTCACGCAAAATGAAAACGAAAAAGGATTGGAGAGTTGCTAACTGAACGAACGTAAACATAACATGAATATGAAGTAATCAATTAAAACGATGTGTTTGTATAACAAAGTTCTGTACTGCTGTGAAAATTACAATGTTGTCTTCATATTTCAAAGAATCTCTGAGTGAATGGAAAACACTTGCTTCGTGAAATAAAATAAGTCTTGGCGTATCATAGTTATGACATTAAAAGCAAGTGTTCGGCATTTTCAATTGGTAATTCACATTCACATGTTCACTTTTCTCGTGTATGGTTTTTACATGGATCATTATTTAAATTGCTACATTTATTTCTTAAACGGGCGTGGAACAATGATAATAATCTATTGCTTAAATAAAAATTATTTTAACCCTTTGCACGCTAGCAGATAAAATCACGTTTGCAAACAACATAGAATCAGATCAGGCTCTATTGTGTGTGCCTGTCTTATCAGGCTCTACGCTGTCACTTGGCTGAATAGCAAACAACATAGATCCTGATAAGACGCGGCGTTACGCTGCGGCTGATCTGGATCTATGCTATTTGCAAATGTGATTTTATTTATTGAGCATGCAAAGGGTTGATCTAGATTTAACGTTAAAGTCAAACAAAATTATGTTGGTTCCATAATGCAGTAGCTGAGGGTATAAATGAGTTACTGTTTTATTGGGTTCACCACGCAATTATAACTATTCAGAGATCGTGGTTCAATGTAGTTTCAATAAAAGTCATATCGTGGTAGTTCTAGGACTGGCTAGAGTATGGTAGCATCGGTTTTCAATCATACACACTAATAAAGATTAAAACACTACTTTTACACCTCAAGACATTTGTTTGCTTAAGTACATCTTCGGATTATATTACACTTATGAACACAGAAAGCTATTATGACCAATCGCGGCCTGTGTTACACCTGGTATTCTTTTTAAAAAAATGTGCATTCGGTAAACTAAATTTATAATTCGACCACAGTTGTAGCTATTGTGAACATTGTTTCAAATTTTCAATTCCCAAAACTGCTATATTTGAAGTGCGAGCTTCACGTGCTTTTACAGTACATTCATTATGTTCACATTTCCAATTACATATTATCCAATTCCCATAACAGCTTTATTTGAAGTGCAATTTTTACAATTATTTTCAATAATATGTTCACATTTCCACTTAAATATTATCAAATTCCCATAACAGCTTTATTTGAAGTGCAATTTTTACAATTATTTTCAATAATATGCTCACATTCCCAATTAAATATTATCAAATTCCCATAACAGCTTTATTTGATGTGCACGTTTTACAATTATTTTCAATATTACGTTCACATTCCCAATTATAAATGGTAGTTAAATGGGCATACATACATTGGAAGTATTTCCTGAAAGCATGTGCAGGAACAGGCCAACAATAAGACCAAGCACAGATATAGTATTTGTTTGATATAATATCTCTAACATAAGTACTTACCACCATTGACATTGTCGGTAACTATTGAAGCTGCCGTTACTCTCGAAGACAATGATGATATACTATCCGGTATTGGTGATTGTGTTGTTTGGCTCATTTTCGCTGTTGTTGATTGTAACATTTCTGTAAATAATTCCAAATGCTCCGTTAGATAGATAGATTTCTTTATCTATAGAGGGTGACCTAACTCGGTCTGAACTAAGCTTCCTTATTATATGTATGATTTATATACATGTGTACCTTGAAATATATTAATGTATGTTAGAATAAATACGTGTATGAATATTGTTTTTTGCACATGTACTCACAATAAATATGATGACATGATAAAAGCAGAGCAGCAACCATTCGTATGCTTACAAATAAAGGATGTTGCAATGGGAACAGACGTTTATAGCGATCTCGAGCTCTAGGCGAGCTTTACGGTAACGCGACTTGAGATGGGAGTGTCGATATGCTATCTAAGTTAAAATTGTGGGATAATGGCTGTCACATCGAGGCAGAACGGAAAGAGGCTGTCTCGTCGAGGCAGAACGGAAAGAGGCTGTCACATCAAGGCAGAACTGAAAGAGGCTGTCACATCAAGGCAGAACGGAAAGAGGCTGTCACATCAAGGCAGAACGGAAATAGGCTGTCACATCAAGGCAGCATGGAAAGAGGTTGTCACATCGAGGCAGAACGGAAAGAGGCTGTCACATCGAGGCAGAACGGAAAGCGGCTGTCACATCAAGGCATAACTGAAAGAGGCTGTCATTTCAAGGCAGAACGGAAATAGGCTGTCACATCAAGGCAGAACGGAAAGAGGCTGTCACATCAAGGCAGAACGGAAAAAGGCTATCACATCACCAAGGCAGAACGGAAATAGGCTGTCACGTCGAGGCAGAACGGAAAGTGGCTGTCACATCAAGGCAGAACTGAAAGAGGCTGACACATGGAGGCAGAACGGAAATAGGCTGACACATGGAGGCAGAACGGAAAGAGGCTGTCACATCGAGGATGAACGGAAAGAAGTTGTCACATCGAGGCAGAACGCAACGAGACTGTCACATCGAGGCAGAACGCAAAGAGGCTGTCACATAGAGGCAGAACGAAAATAGGATGTCACATAGAGGCAGAACGGAAATAGGCTGTCACATCGAGGCAGAACGGAAAGAGGTTGTCACATAGAGGCAGAACGGAAATAGGCTGTCACATCGAGGCAGAACGGAAAGAGGCTGTCACATCGAGGATGAACGAAAGAAGTTGTCCCATCGAGTCAGAACGGAAATAGGCTGTCACATAGAGGCAGAACGGAAAGAGGCTGTCACATCGAGGCAGAAAGGAAAGAGCATGCATGGAGCCACAACGAGGCCCGACCGCTTCCTACATGAAATAGGTTAGTTTGAAAGGGGTTTTTTATGAGCCAGATTAGCAGTCATTGACACTATTTGATAGTGGAATAAAATCAACAAACCCAATATAGAAATAGTCGCTTGGCAATTCTTGTGTCACTGAAAATCATCAAGCTATAAACAAGTTCTGAGATATGCGACTTCAACACACATTTTTGAGGAAATGTATTTGGGCATGCAGTCCGCCTCCGTGGTCGAGTGGTTATTGTCGCTGACTTGTATAAACTGTAACCTATCATCACTGATGGTCACTGGTTCGAGCCACGCTCAGGCCGTGTCTCATTTATATGAACAAGTTGGCAGTTTCTTACGGAGGTTGGTGCACCCAAGTACTTGTTAACCGCTGGAGCCTGCCCAGGAAAGGTGTTGTTAGGTAAACTGCCCGCTGGCGATATAGCCCAAAATGTTGCTGATGCAGGCGTAACACCCGAAATATAATAATATAATAATAATTTGGGCATGCTAAAATCGAATATTTTATTTACCAAGCTGCAATATGATGTCTTAGCATGAAATTTTACAAAAAACAAAATGGCAGCCAACATAAAATTAAAATGCCCATAACTTATAATCTAAGTGTGATAGAGACATGGTATTTGTGGCTAAGCGTATGTTTTTGATTGCTCGGAATCTGCTGGACACATCAGATTATTATTTTTAATTAACACTACAAATCCTGCTCTATCACTGAATTCTTCAAAAGCCATGTCCAGCTACAGTATCAATTCCAATGTAAACCTTGCTAAAAGTTGTGGAAATAGCAGGTATTTAAACGTTACACATTTTGACCGACTTGTAAACACATACTTGTTGTGGCGTTATAATCACAAGTTCTTTTAATACAACTGACATACTAATATACACGTAGAATGCATACTGTTGTTTAGAATTCATTTACTAGTGTTTGCTTTATAATAGTTTCATGAATTTAAAAGTTGATTATCACGCAATCAAAGTAACTAATACGAGTAAAACTACGAAATAAAATGTGAAATACTTTGTACTGTGATCACTGTTCACTTACAACCGACCGCATAACACACTTCATTGATAATACCAGAAACTGAATCACAGTTAATTTACAGTTGCTATGACGACTATGTCTGGTAATGTACGTTGTTTTGCCAGGAGTAACACATTGCAAAATTCGACAGACTGGAACCCAGGCTACCGCTGTAGCTAAGGATCTTGATTTGGCAAGTATGTTTTGCCATCGACGCGTCGACATATTCTTCTGTAACTTATGTCAAGTTGTTTTAATGTAAAGGTTGCAGCCAGGACAGTAGTATGCGCCGCCGATATGCGCACTAGTGGAGATACTATACTATTAACCCCGATATGCGCACTAGGGGAGATAATATACTATTAACTCCGATATGCGCACCAAGGGAGATAATATACTATTAACCCCGATATGCGCACTAGGGGAGATAATATAATATTAACCCCGATATGCGCACTAGGGGAGATAATATACTATTAACTCCGATATGCGCACCAAGGGAGATAATATACTATTAACACCGATATGCGCACCAGGGGAGATAATATACTATTAACTCCGATATGCGCACCAAGGGAGATAATATACTATTAACCCCGATATGCGCACTAGGGGAGATAATATACTCTTCACCAGAGGCAGACAATTAAATCGCGATAGTTAGGACGTTATACCATTTAGTTACTTGTATCTAACCGAGGCTAGTGACATCGAGGAAACTCTCTGATTAATTGCATTTGTATATAGTTGATCTACCATTGTCCACTAGGTACTTGTATCTGACCGAGGCTAGTGACATCGAGGAAACTCTCCGATTAATTACATTTGTATACAGTTTATCTACCATGGTCCATTAGTTAATTGTGACGAAGCCTCCATAAGTATGTCACAATGTATGCTACATGTATGTATGCTATGCTAAGAACAGAAACGTGGTATACTCACCTTGCTGTTCGCAGCTGTCTCCAGTCCACCCATCAGTGCATGTGCACGTGTAGTAATATCCGTCAATGTCGACACATGATGCATTATTCTTACATGGAAATGTAGCACATTCTGGAGGAAGAGAGCACCACTTATAGGAGAGTATATTACAATTCTAGAATCTTGGAAAATGAGTATCACTTCATATTAATTTGCCCACATTACTCAAACCTAAGATCGAAATCCAGTAAAAGATACTACCATACTTTACAGACATTTATTAATCTTTTGTCATGCACATAACAAAAACATCACCATTGGTCTTTCAAAATTTATATATTTTGCAAATAACTAACGCATTTTTTACACATATATTTTAACTTGTGATTGTGCTCTTTTGTAAAGTTCCATGCCATTGCCTGTTTTCACTTAATTGCTACAAACATGTATACTGTTGTATGCAATAAACCTATTGTATTGTATTGTATGGTATATGTTGTTGGTATATGTAATAAACCAACGTATGAGCGTATTATATATTTTGTCATAGTACATAGTTTGGCGAAGCGTTGCACTTTCCCACATAGAAGCACCCCGGCACCATCCCCAAGCCCACATATGTTGACACATAATATCGACGATCGTTTCCTAGATTTCCACAGTGGCTTATATCCAGTTCCAGCCGCTTAGTCAATCACAAAAGCGAATAACTGAATGCACGTACCTCATGTTTTATTTAGCATGTGCAAGAACACATAAACGGGACACTCGTACGTAGTGCATGGTCTTCTTTCTGAACAGGACTTTAAAGTAACATCACCAGGTAACGGAGCGAAAAGGTTAAACAAGAAAATCCAGCCAGACACCCAAGAAAAATATTCATGGCAAATGTATGACATCTCGTTCAGTTCGTCGATATATATAGCCACACAGCCGTACATACCTACTATTTATAATAAGAATGTATATACGGATCAGTGGTCCGGTGGTTAACACGTTGTACTGCGGACTCCATGTATCGTATGTTCGAATCCCCGAACCAGTGATGCTTTCTGGAACTGCGACGTCATCTGTATCTTGCACTATTCTCCAAATACTATAATGACTAATCTACTTCTGAAAGCTGTGGAAGTCGTGATAGCTCAGTGGATGCCGTTCGCTTCATGTGCGAAAGGTCCGGAGTTCGAGCCCCGCTGGAGCCGTTACGATTGTGCCCTTATGCAAGGCATTTAAATTCCACGCTGCCTCTTCTCTCTCCCTCGTGGCGATGAATTACCTCAGGAATGAGGTCTCGAGAGTGATTAATATAAGTTGTATGAACGTGTTTCGCAATCGGGCTAAATATATTTGTATACACTTCTGAAAGCGTCGCCCCGATTAACCACGGCGACGAAAAATTAGCATATATAATTATATATATAAAGGATCATTTATCATGACATATTCGGTGCACGGGTGCCTGTCTCTGCATAGTTTGTTATTTGGTGGGATAAACATACTCCATGTGTCGTATAGTGATACGTGATGCTTCCCCCCGCATATCTCAGTTGCGTTTTCTTTGCACGGTTTGTCGCAACCATCTTGCGTTGTGTTCTCTCCGAATTCTGTGCCACAGTGGCATTGTTTTCCATTCTGTAACGGAACATCAACGAACGATATAAAACGAATCACATTTGCCTAACATGTACATGTAATACACGCAACACAAGAATCAGCAACCGTTAAGATTGCTAGAAACTACATGGCATACAAAATAAACAAACGAAATGTGGTAGTTAAATCCAAAAGTCATCTTAAATAAGGGAATATGAGGGAAATATCCACTGAATGCGAGTTAATTAGTAGTTATTGCCTATGTATGT
>CM026387.1:23065096-23085811 GCA_014843695.1 Archivesica marissinica
GCGTTTTCTATGTCCTCTAGTATATAATGTAGGTGTGCGTTTTCTATGTCCTCTAGTATATAATGTAGGTGTGCGTTTTCTATGTCCTCTAGTATATAATGTAGGTGTGCGTTTTCTATGTCCTCTAGTATATAATGTAGGTGTGCGTTTTCTATGTCCTCTAGTATATAATGTAGGTGTGCGTTTTTTATGTCCTATATTATATATGTACCCGTGCGTTATCTATGTCCTCTAGTCTATAATGTAGGTGTGCGTTTTCTATGTCCTCTAGTATATAATGTAGGTGTGCGTTTTCTATGTTCTCTAGTATATAATGTAGGTGTGCGTTTCCTATGTCCTCTAATATATAATGTAAATTCTTGTCTATTCCTCTATATATAAGTAGTGTGCGTTGTCTATTGTCTCTAGTATATAATGTAGGTGTGCGTTTTCTATTCCTCTAGTATATAAATGTAGGTGTGCGTTTCTATGTCCTCTAGTATATAATGTGGTGTGCGTTGTCTATGTCCTCAGTATATATGTAGGTGTGGTTTTCTATGTCCTCTATATATAATTAGGTGTGCGTTTCTGGTCTCTATATAAATTAGGTGTGCATTTTATATGTCCTCTGTATATATATACTATATTATTCCAATGTGCAGTTCTCACTTATAGTGCTATCTTTTGATTGCATTTGATTGTATATATGTTGAGGGCCTCATGGTAGATTAACTTTTGTTAAATGAGTACTCTCGTTAAATAAAGTCTTTATTATTTATTATTATTATTATAAAAATTATGTGATTTTAACGTATGCTTGTAACAGATCAAATATATTACCTTGCGCCTTTGTTGGTGTTAAGAAACAAGTAACCAAAACACAAATGGTGAACATCGATATCTCCATTTCGTTCCTATAAATTTGTTCTTCTCTTTTCAAATGAGGAAGTATTAAAGGAAGTTAAATTTGTATATCACATGATCGACATTGATACTTCTAGTTCAAGTGTGACGGAACGCTATGGTCGCCAGATCGGACATTCGGATTTTCTGCGGCCACTACGGTTTCCTCCTTTACGAATGACCACATTAAATTTTTACGCCTTCATCCGCGCCAACGAGAGTGATTAATATAAGTTGTTAAAACGGCTTCGCAATCGTTGTAAAATAAATAAAGTTTTTAAAAAACGACTAGACTAGACACGTATAGTATGGGTATAATATAGCTAGCATATAAAATTAAGAGATAAATAACAAACGCTCTACTAATATTCATATTCCTCCTCAAAAGGATAGGCATACTTTCTAGAACGGTGGCCATCATGTAATTGAACACGGTTGCCATTATATACATGAACGGTTGACATCATGTAATTGAACACGGTTGCCATTATATACATGAACGGTTGACATCATGTAATTGAACACGGTTGCCATTATATACTTGATCAATATTTACATCATGTTGTAACATTAATATACAAGAACAAATGGATTAAATCGGAAGCTAGTAGCTTATTTAGAATTTCTCCATGACAAACATAATTTTCATAAACTATGGCAGAGTGTATATACATTTATGAACATGACAAGTTTTATTCAACTGTAATGATATAAGTGTAAGTAAAAATAATATGGAGATGATGATGAAGTAATCAATCAGACTGGCTTACCAGTCAGATTACGTGCAGTCGATTTAGGAAATGGTGAGGGATTACGTGCAGTCGATTTAGGAAATGGTGAGGCGAGATAGGGGACGAGAGAGAGAGAGAGAGAGAGAGAGAGAGAGAAAAAGAGTGAGTGAGCGAGAACGAGGTGGGAATCGTTTATACGAGGATGGAAGAGGAAGATACACAAATTACACTAGCCGTTATCAAATCTCTTTGTTGCTGTAATAAACTGGTGAACTGCATCAAATATCATCTTGTTTATCTCTTCACTTAGATTATCATCACCATACAAAAGAACTTTAAGAGAAATGTCTGTCAACGGGCTTATGGTGTTGATAAGGGTTATTCTGGTGTCTGAATAATCAGGACATTGGAATAAGTAGTGGTGACTGGATTCATTAGCTCCGCATCTGCAGAGTGGAGAGTTTATACTAGTTCTCGATAATAAATGTTGATTTAGAGCACTGCGTCCGTTTCGAATACGGGTATGGAGGACTTGGGCACGGCGGACACCATGATAGAAGAGTGGATTAGGATTCGGTTTATTAGAGTTCAAGCAATATTTGAAAGAAGCTAGTGTATCAATATCCTTAGTTTCCTGTGGCAAAGCATTCCAATCGTTAATGACAGATGGAAGAAAAGAGTTTACATATTGAGAAGTTCTGCCACGGATGTTAAGCAGGTTTGTACTGTTCCTCAGTGATCTATGTGTTGCTTGACCAACTGAAACTGGAACAAGCGCGGATAAATAATCTGGCACTAATCCATTTATCATCTTGTAAAATAATAACAATTTGTGTTTGTGACGTCTAGTGCCTAGCGTTTCCCATCTACATTCAAGATAACGTTGACGGATTGAGACAAGTTTTGTACAGCCGGTGACGATACGAGCAGCCTCGTTCTGAATGTTGTCCAATTCATCTGTTTCGTATTGAGTGCAGTTGTCCCAGATTACATTAGCATACTCCATAAGAGGCCTGACAAAAGACACATACATTATTTCAAGTGATTTCCTGTCCAGTACATATTTGAGACGTCTGATTATGTTTACTCGTGCCCATGCTTTGGTTTTCATATGCTTTATCTGATGATGCCAAGTACAGTCGTCAGAGATCAGTATACCTAGGTGTTTATGAAAATCAACAGACGGAATAATGAAATTAGACATGTGAAGAGCTGGATGCACTGGTTTTATCCTTTTCCGAGAGATGATGAGAGATTCTGATTTAGCCGGATTGAAGGTGATGAGTCATTTTCCCGCCCATGACGAAATTTTGTCAATACCCGATTGGAGTTGAACAGATGCTACAGTAGGTGTATCAACAATAATGAACAGACTGGTATCATCAGCAAAGAGATCTATGTTTGACCCAATATCGGTAACAATATCATTTATATGTATTAAAAACAACAATGGACCAAGTATTGACCCTTGGGGAACACCGGCATGTATTTCAGAAGAAGTTGAGGATGCTCCATGGATAACTACTCGCTGACATCTATTTGAAAGATAGTTTGAGAACCAGGATAGTAAGCTGCCACGAATACCGGCTTGTTCGAGCTTGTGAAGGAGACCACGATGCCACACCTTATCGGAAGCTTTGCTTATGTCAAAGAAAATAACCCTTACCTCTAGCCCATTATCAAGAGCACGACAGAATGTATTGTACAAATATGTAAGCTGATTCACAGTTGAATCGCCTGGCAAAAATCCAGACTGATAGCAGGTAAAGAAATTAGTATCACGCAAGAAGTTAAACACATGCTTGAATATTATCCTCTGAAACACTTTCTCCATAGTGTTCAACAGCGAACTAGGACGGTAGTTCGACAGGAGAGATGGGTCTCCCTTCTTAATGATAGCGGATACATTTGCAGACTTCCATGCCAAAGGCATTTCGCAGGAACGAAGAGAAGAATTAAAGAGGTCACAGAGTGGTGTAGTAAGTTGAGCTGTAGTTTCGATACGTACACGATTACTTATTCCATCTGGTCCAGGAGCTTTCCCAACAACTTGACATTTAATAGCATCAGATATATCTGAAGGAAGAATTATTATTGACTCGAGTGTTGGCTTTCCGTCACCAACAAGTACAGGCGGTAAAATATGGTTTGAATCATCAATGAAAGTTTGCTACACAAAGAAATCATTCATAATATTAGCCTTAGATACATCCTCAGAAACTAGGTCGCCTGTTGATGAATCGAGGATAGATGGGATTGGTGATGAAATAGATGGTTTAATGAACGATTTGAGGATACGCCACCAGTCTTTCGATGACAAGGTATTAGATTTCAATTTTAAAGTAAGATTGTCATAATATTCACTTTTGTGCAGACGGATAAGCGCGACAACATCATTGCGCTGTTGACGAAACTTCCAGTCCAGTGAGCCATAAGATTTGACGACTTTGCTTTCCTATATGACCTCTTTCGTTGTCTAATATTCCGTTTGATGTCCGATTTCATCCAAGGTGGTTCCCGAGCATTGATTGAAATCTCCTTGTTGGGAATACATTGTCTAGAATAATTAGATATAGTGGTGGTACTATTAGTGGTGTAGATATTAACATCTTCACTCTTAATGAGATTCCGGGTTAACTGCTGTTAGTTTCTCACGAAGGTTATCAAAATCAGCATCGTTGTAGCGCCATATCCGCCTTTTAAAGTGTTTAGAAGCTGGTTTGCAGAACTTAAACAAACCGTAGACAGGACAGTGATATCGTATATGTTGTAATAAGAAAGGTTCTCCAACACCAGAGAGGGCTAGTGAAGATTCATTAGACACAAAGATAAGGTCAATAATAGAAGACGTGTGCTCGGTGAAGTTCGTCGGATCGACTATACACTGTTTTAATGCATTCTGATGGCATATGGATTCAATCTTCCGACGTGACATGTCATTAAGGGTATTTAGATTGAAGTCGCCCATAATAATGATATCTGAAATGCCAGTGTCAGTTGCAAGATTAATTGAATCTTCCATGCACGATTGGTAATTAGCACCTGCATTTGGCGGGCGATAGAACAAGCCAAACAAAACCTTTCTATTGTTAAACAGCTGCAATTGTATCCAGATACACTCAATGTTGATAACCTCTAGATCCTGTCTTCGAATATAATTAATAGTTTCTTTGACATAAATTATGAAGGCCTCCGTGATTATCACCATATCGGTCCTTTCTTATTGGTTTGTGAAAACCTGGAAAGAGGATTTCGTCTGAGGAAGTATAATTGCTAAACCAAGTTTCCGAAAACGAGACAATATCAAAACAGCTCAGGTCTGTAATCAAGAGAGTCAATCTTTGGAAAAAGTCTTTGGACATTATAATGAACGACCGACAAGTGATTAGGTACGTTAAGAAAAGTTGATATACTCAACAGTGAGTCATTGGTAATAGTTGAAGTTGCTGAGATGCTTAGTGGATTCGGCCCAGGATTGGGATGAATATCTCCTGATTGAGTAAGGAGTACCATTAGCCAGGCTATTAATACGGCGGTGGTGAGATATGAATAGAAACGTAATACTAACATTGTATTGGAAATGAATGTAGCATTCAGCAAGTATGATTGTTTTGGAAACTTAATATTAAGAGCACAATTGCAAGAAACAAGTAATTGTATTTTTATTGAGTGCAGATCCAATGATGTGCATTGCGGTGTCAGAATGAAGAGCATATGTAGCATCATAGCAAATTGGCAATGAGCACGATAGGTGGGAATGACATGGTTTATTGAAGACATAGGTGGCCCTACGAAATACCAAGTAAGGATAGCAAGAACATATGAACCAATGTCATACCCAACAATCTTGAGAAGTACCATTTAACTGCCAGGTGGATATATAAAATTGACTTACCAAATTCGCATTCCCAGACGATAAGATAGAAAGAAATAGAAAAGAGATAGGTGGAGAAGGTAAGTGGAAACATGATGGATGACTGAAGTGAAATGGTGTAGGAAATAAGGAAAACAATAACATTGATATGATATGAGGCTTAACAAATATGGCTAGTGAATTTGAGGATATAACATGCAGTTACGTCTATGTTGTATGACTAGCGTATGTGCTGTTGTAATGGTTCGATGTCGGGAAGAGTTACGACATTCTAAATTACTGGCGTATGTGGGTGTAGTAATTGATGTCTTTTTAATAATGCTAAAATAATTTGTGGTACGCAGTTCTAATATCATTACATTGGGAACGTGGTCTAAGTAACAAAATAATTAGTTGATATGACAGGCATATGACACAGTGCACAAACTGATGCATATAGTATCACAGTTCCAGTGCAGAAAATTTGATGTATACATGTGGAGGCCCGAAGCATACAGTCTCACAGTAAGCATAGGATATACTTTATACAGTTAACAAACCGCGTACACAATGTCAGTGTTAAATGAATACACAGTTTATGCAGGTAATAACCAGCGTACACACCGTCAATGTTGAATGGATTTGCAGTTTATGCAGGTAATAACCAGCGTACACAATGTCAGTGTTGAATGGATTTGCAGTTTATGCAGGTAATAACCAGCGTACACAATGTCAGTGTTGAATGGATTTGCAGTTTATGCACTAATATAGTCAGTTTCATATTCTGGATTAAGCACCATGTGTGTGTGTGTTTTACGTTTATTTATCGTCGCTACCGGTAGCCCATATGAGCGACGCCTCCTGAAGAGATTAGTCATTTTAGATTTTTGGAGGATAGTACAATGATACAGACAGAGACCCATTCCAGAGTCTCCTCTGGTTCTTGTGCATGTACGATGTAAAGCACCGACACGAGACCTCGGTTTAACGTCCCATCTGAAAGACTGTTAATTGTATTAGGGTCAGACGGGGGATCGAACCTGCGATCCCTGGATTACCAGTCCAGCGTGTTACCACTGGACTACAGATCGTCTGTGATTAAGCACCATGCATTGTGTGTGTTTACGTTTATTTATCGTCGCTACCGGTGCCCATATGAGCGACGCCTCCTGAAGAGATTAGTAATTTTAGATTTTGGAGGATAGTGCAATGATACAGACAGAGACCCATTACAGGTCTCCTCTGGTTCTTGTGCATGTACGATGTAAAGCACCGACACGAGACCTCGGTTTAACGTCCCATCTGAAAGACTGTTAATTGTATTAGGGTCAGACGGGGGATCGAACCTGCGATCCCTGGTTACCAGTCCAGCGTGTTACCACTGGATACAGATCCGTCTGTGATTAAGCACATGCATTGTGTGTGTTTTACGTTTATTTATCGTCGCTACCGGTTGCCCATATGAGCGATGCCTCCTGAAGAGATTAGTAATTTTAGATTTTGGAGGATAGTGCAATGATACAGACAGAGACCCATTACAGAGTCTCCTCTGGTTCTTTTACGTGCACGGTGTAATCACCGACACGAGACCTCGGTTTAACGTCCCATCTGAAAGACTGTTAATTGTATTAGGGTCAGACGGGGGATCGAACCTGCGATCCCTGGATTACCAGTCCAGCGTGGTACCACTGGACTACAGATCCGTCTGTGATTAAGCACCATGCATCCAGAATATTTGGGTATTTCAACTAGCGCTGGATGGATCTGCACATGCGCAGTTAGAACGCACACCTACCCAGATTAGGCAGCCAATGGGTGAATTTTAAATCTCCATGGACCAAGAACGCCCATGCAATTACCTTTAAATTACTTACCGACACTTTTATGATATACGCACATATGCAACAGAACAAATAATTAATGTTTAAACTAAGCTGACACTAATCCCCTGCCATCCTATTAGGAATACAAGTAATCTAGATGTTGCATAATAATTATCTAGCGCGAATGGCATTACTTATTTGTGCAAAGATATAAAAATAGTTGATGCTCTTAATTGTAACGGGCAAACATTCTAAATTCTAAATGTATAAACTCTTCGAAATTTAGTAAGGTTGAAACCAATTACTTATTAGTTATGAAATTGAAGTCTCTATAAATAAATGATTCCCTTATTTTATATACAAACTGTATAATAGAAATGAATAGGCTAAGAAATGAACAGGCTATCAATGTGGGCTTGATAGCATTATCACTGCGCTAATCGGATATATATATATATACTACTGTTAAATGTTGCATCCACAGCTTCGGTCATCATATAGCGAATTTAACTTAAAGTGGAGGACAACTTGGCAATAATTAAGGCACGGACGGCAACCAGGTAGAACCGCAGACAGTATGTAAGACAGCTGGACAGATTCTCACTGGAAATAATTCATGTATTAGCTCCACACCGTCCAAAATAGTACTGTGTATTTTGAACTGCAAGGAGAGAAACTATATAAGCTCAGCTTCCGTTTTGATCCTTTCCTATTCTTTGATTTTGTGTGCATGTATTGTTTTGTGAATGTATATAGTGGAATAAATATGTTTAAATCAAATAAATCAACACCCCGGTGGCATTCGACACGGGACGTGATTTGAATTCATCAACTGGCCACAGTCACATCCTGTTAATAAAGGTGATTTCGGGATATGTGGAGCATATTTAAGTCACGCCTTGTACGGGTACATGTATCCGCATATATAAGTCACGCATGTACATGTACCCGCATATATAAGTCAAGCCTGTGCATGTACCCGCATATATAAGGCATGCCTGTGCATGTACCTGCATATATAAGTCGTGCATGTGCATGTACCCGCATATATAAGTCACGCCTGTGCATGTACCCGCATATATAAGTCATGCCTATACGGGTACATGTACCCGCATATATAAGGCATGCCTGTGCATGTACCCGCATATATAAGTCATGCATGTACGGGTACATGTACCCGCATATAAAAGTCATGTCTGTGCATGTACCCGCATATATAAGTCATGTATGTGCATGTACCCGCATATATAAGGCATGCCTGTGCATGTACCCGCATATATAAGTCATGCCTGTGCATGTACCCGCATATATAAGTCATGCCTGTGCCCGCATATATAAGTCATGTCTGTGCATGTACCCGCATATATAAGTCATGTATGTGCATGTACCCGCATATATAAGGCATGCCTGTGCATGTACCCGCATATATAAGTCATGTATGTGCATGTACCCGCATATATAAGGCATGCCTGTGCATGTACCGCATATATAAGTCACGCCTGTGCAGTACCCGCATATATAAGTCATGCCTATGTACCATGTACCCGCCATATTAGGCATGCCTGTGCATGTACCCGCATATATAAGTCATGCATGTACGGGTACATGTACCCGCATATAAAAGTCATGTCTGTGCATGTACCCGCATATATAAGTCATGTATGTGCATGTACCCGCATATATAAGGCATGCCTGTGCATGTACCCGCATATATAAGTCATGCCTGTGCATGTACCCGCATATATAAGTCATGCCTGTGCATGTACCCGCATATATAAGTCACGCCTGTGCATGTACCCGCATATATAAGTCATGCCTATACGGGTACATGTACCCGCATATATATGGCATGCCTGTGCATGTACCCGCATATATAAGTCATGCATGTACGGGTACATGTACCCGCATATAAAAGTCATGTCTGTGCATGTACCCGCATATATAAGTCATGTATGTGCATGTACCCGCATATATAAGGCATGCCTGTGCATGTACCCGCATATATAAGTCATGCCTGTGCATGTACCCGCATATATAAGTCACGCCTGTGCATGTACCCGCATATATAAGTCACGCCTGTGCATGTACCCGCATATATAAGTCACGCCTGTGCATGTACCCGCATATATAAGTCACGCCTGTGCATGTACCCGCATATATAAGTCACGCCTGTGCATGTACCCGCATATATAAGTCACGCCTGTGCAGTACCCGCATATAAGTCACGCCTGTGCATGCACCCGCATATATAAGTCACGCCTGTGCATGTACCGGCATATATATAAGTTACGCCTGTGCATGTACCCGCATATATAAGTCATGCATGTACGGGTACATGTACCCGCATATATAAGTCACGCCTGTGCATGTACCCGCATATATAAGTCATGCCTGTGCATGTACCCGCATATATAAGTCATGCATGTACGGGTACATGTACCCGCATATATAAGTAATGCCTGTGCATGTACCCGCATATATAAGTCACGCCTGTGCATGTACCCGCATATATAAGTCACGCCTGTGCATTTACCCGCATATATAAGTCACGCCTGTGCATGTACCCACATATATAAGTCACGCCTGTGCATGTACCCGCATATATAAGTCACGCCTGTGCATGTACCCGCATATATAAGTCATGCCTGTGCATGTACCCGCATATATAAGTCACGCCTATACATGTACCCACATATTAACAGTCTTTCAGATGGGACGTTAAACCGAGGTCTCGTGTCTGTGCTGTACACCGTGCACGTAAAAGAACCAGAGGAGACTATGGAATGGGTCTCTCTCTGTATCATGCACTATCCTCCAAAATCTAAAATGACTAATCTCTTCAGGAGGCGTCGCTCATATGGGCAACCGGTAGCGACAATAAATAAACGTAAAACACACAAGTACCCGCATATTTAAGTCACGTCTGTACGGTACACATACATGTAACACCATATTTAAGTCACGCCTGTACGGGTACATGCATATTTAAGTCACGCCTGTACGGGTACATATAACAGTATATTTAAGTCAAGTATGTACGGGTACATGTAACAGTATACTTAAGTCACGTCTGTACGCGTACATGTAACAGTATATTTAAGTCACGTCTGTACGGGTACATGTAACAGTATATTTAAGTCACGTCTGTATGGGTACAAGTACCAGTATATTTAAGTCACGTCTGTACGGGTACATGTAACAGTATATTTAAGTCACGCATGTACGGGTACAAGTACCAGTATATTTAAGTCACGTCTGTACGGGTACATGTAACAGTATATTTAAGTCACGTCTGTATGGGTACAAGTACCAGTATATTTAAGTCACGTCTGTACGGGTGCATGTAACAGTATATTTAAGTCACGTCTGTATGGGTACACATTCAGATAGATGGCCATCCAATTGATAATGTTGACTCCTTCACCTACCTCGGCAGTGTCATCAGCAAAACAGGGGGAACAGAAGAAGACATCCAAGCCCGTATTGGGAAAGCACGACATGCCTTTGTGACGTTGAAGCCAGTATGGAACAACAATAACATCCACCTCAAGACAAAGCTCAGACTGTTTGAGACGAATGTTAAGACAGTCCTCTTGAACGGAGCTGAGACCTGGAGACGCACCAAGGGCCTTGACCACAAACTACAGGTATTCATCAACAATTGCCTCAGACAGATCCTACGCATCAGATGGCCAGAAAAGGAGTTGTGGCGGCGAACAAGACAGGACCCCATCACAGACTCTATCACACAGAGGAAGTGGCGGTGGATAGGGCACACTCTACGACGAGACCAGCCCAACATAGCACGCCAATCACTGTATTGGAATCCACAGGGCACACGGAAAAGAGGTCGACCAGTTACGACATGGCGAAGGACTCTGGACAGTAAGCTGCGCCGATGCAGGATGTCCTGTGGGGAAGCCAAGGCAGCAGCAACGGACCGGTCCAAGTGGAGAGCAGTGGTGAAGGCCCTATACCCCAACCGGGGTGAAGAGGATTAAGTAAGTAAGTAAGTACGGGTACATGTAACAGTATATTTAAGTCACGTCTGTACGGGTACATGTAACAGTATATTTAAGTCACGTCTGTACGGGTACATGTAACAGTATATTTAAGTCACGTCTGTACGGGTACATGTAACAGTATATTTAAGTCACGTCTGTACGGGTACATGTACCAGTATATTTAAGTCACGTCTGTACGGGTACATGTAACAGTATATTTAAGTCACGTATGTACGGGTACATGTAACAGTATATGTAAGTCACGTATGTACGGGTACATGTAACAGTATATGTAAGTCACGTATGTACGGGTACATGTAACAGTATATGTAAGTCACGTATGTACGGGTACATGTAACAGTATATGTAAGTCACGTCTGTACGGGTACATGTAACAGTATATTTAAGTCACGTCTGTACGGGTACATGTAACAGTATATTTAAGTCACGTCTGTACGAGTACATGTACCAGTATATTTAAGTCACGTATGTACGGGTACATGTAACAGTATTTTTAAGTCACGTATGTACGGGTACATGTAACAGTATTTTTAAGTCACGTATGTACGGGTACATGTAACAGTATTTTTAAGTCACGTCTGTATGGGTACATGTAACAGTATATTTAAGACATGTACCAGTATATTTAAGTCACGTCTGTACGGGTACATGTAACAGTATTTTTAAGTCACGTCTGTACGAGTACATGTAACAGTATATTTAAGTCACGTATGTACGGGTACATGTAACAGTATTTTTAAGTCACGTCTGTACGGGTACATGTAACAGTATATTTAAGTCACGTATGTACGGGTACATGTAACAGTATATTTAAGTCACGTATGTACGAGTACATGTAACATATAAACTATACAAGTAAATAACGTTAGTTTCGAAAGAATTTTTTAATTTGTAACAGAAATACAAAGAAAATTAAGTACACGCATAATCAACCGTTTATTGGAGGTATGTATGTCAGCGTTGTATTGTCCAAACTCCCAGCTTTCCATAAACCACGCAGTTTTGCTGAAATGAAGCCACATAACCTGCATGGTCGAATAAAACACTGGTGCGTAGGAATTAACAAAGCATGTCTACTTGGTTAATGCCTACACACCAGAACGACAAACAGTGGTTTATTCACCGGTAAACATCCAAAAGACAAATATTATTTCCATTCTAACATGACCCAATATAATGCTATATACAAATACACGTGTGTGTTATTTTGTCTCCTTGTCTGTTATTTGGCTGATACCTTCTGTATTCCAGTGGCACTGAAAATCATCCCCTAGCTATGAACACTAGGTTGCCTGTTTTGCTGGTTATCAACACTACAAATCCTGCACAATCGCTACTTAATTCCAATGTAAAATTGTTAAAAGTTGTGCATATTTACTAGGGATGTCAACAATCGTTATTTTGGTAATCGATTAATCGCCGAACTTTCCGACCGACTAACCGGTTAATCGGTTAGGGTGTTATCATTATGAAAAGGTGTTATTGTTAACAATTTGTTTGAAAAATTGTCTTTAAAATTGTATAATCTCACGTGTTTATTTCCAATTCCAGGTGTTCGGAGCTTGTAGCAGTCTTACAGTGCTATATAAATCATCGTGTCATGTTAGCTTACCAACATTAAAGCATAATGATAAATTATAATGTTGTAAACTTTATTTTGTAGCAGGCTTTTACATGGTAGTAAAAGTATGTAAACACCGGATTGTACAAATCCGGATGCGACTGCAAGTATCGTTGTCGTCTACTATTTCCGTTTTGGATTGATGAACTTATGAAGTAAAGACATATTTATTTGTACCTGTTTGTTATATATAATCCCACTCATCTATTACCTTTGACTATCGTCTGAAGTCGCCTTAGATATCACTTGTGCCCAGTACTGGTTCGAGTACAGAGCATATCTATAACCAAACCCAATCAATCAATCAATCATCCTTGCAGCCTAGTGGTACATCAACTATGATGGTTCGAGCAGGTGTACATGCCATTCTGCATGGTTGGAGTACAGAGCATAGTTATAAGGACCCTGTGTAACCAAACCCAATCAATCAATCTATCATCCTTGCAGCCAAGTGGTACGTCAACTATTATGGTTCGAGCAGGTGTATATGTCATTCTGCATGGTTCGAGTACAGAGCATATTTGTCTAGCGGCATAGCTCGTGTTGATGACACACAGGTTGTTTTCCCATCCCGGGCAAAGTACCTCCAAACGACCGACTTATTCGGCGGCATTCTCCACACGTAGATCAAGATGTAATGTATGATATGGGTGAATAAAAGATATTTGACTTGACTTGAATGTTCAACTTATCGACATGACAGTTAAAATGAAATGCATTAATCTTTGTGTGTGTTTTACGTTTATTTATCGTCGCTACCGGTTGCCCATATGAGCGACGCCTCCTGAAGAGATTAGTAATTTTAGATTTTGGAGGGTAGTGCATGATACAGACAGAGACCCATTCCAGAGTCTCCTCTGGTTATTTTACGTGCACGGTGTAAAGCACCGACACGAGACCTCGGTTTAACGTCCCATCTGAAAGACTGTTAATTTTATTAGGGTCAGACGGGGGATCGAACCTGCGATCCCTGGATTACCAGTCCAGCGTGTTACCACTGGACTACAGATTCTTAATGGAAGAACTGAGTTTATATACTGTATGACTCGACAGTGCCTTTTGTGTTGGACTTGTAATGGTCGTAGACAATGGCTTACCAATATCAAAGGCTATTCCGACTGCCATAATAAAGGTTGTAATTCACGGGTTGTGCTAACACCATTCTATTGAGTAGGGAGCCGATAGCCACTCTATTAATGCTTGCCGCTTGCCGACAACGATAAAACAATTCGGAACATTTTCAACTAGAACAACACCACATAGGCATCCCAATTGTAAACATGCTTTGTGACACATTGTTTATCTCGTCAAGTCGATAATTGGGTCCCCCGAATGACCTAATCATGCACCTTTATTATCTCACCTTTATGGTCGACTGGTGCAGCGGGTGTTAACGATCAATTATGCTTTTCACAGGTAAAATATCTACTGTATTGAAATTGACTTAAAATTATTATTTTTTATAAAAATAAATACTCGATTACCAGAAAAATAACCGATTAATCGGACATGCGATCGATTAACCGATTAACCGATTAATCGCTGACATCCCTAATATTTACGTCCATAAATAAGTGTGTGTGTTTATAGGAACAACATATGAAGTCATCCAATGCAATGGGAATTGGTCAGTTTATAGAGCATTAAAACCAAAGAAGTAATCAAAGCGTAGCTAAAAGGAATAACAATAATGACAGGAATAGTAATAGTGATTTTGTTGACAGAATGTTGGGCAACAACTTAGTCCTATCTTAGTTATCATTAACCCTTTCAACACCACATACCTCTATATAGGCTTACAAAAAGTGTAGATCCAGGATCTGCACTTTTTGCCAGTAGTATTACTAATTTTAGACAAAATTACCCATCTTGATAAATTAACTGGTCCGAATGTAATTTTCTTATTCATTTATTGGTCTAAGAATATCATGGACCAGTCCATGTCAGTTACTTGGTGTTGAAAGAGTTAACATGTAGTAATTCGGTGTTCTAGGCTGGTTCCCATTACACATATGTCATACGGTTTGGTTTTGCTTGTTTTTGGGGGGGTACTAAAGTCGCAGCGGCAGATTATGGTGATATGGCGACTCTCAAGGTATTATTGATGGCGGAAGGCCGTGAGTGCCCCTTCGAGCAGTATTTCAGGCACATATAGAACCTATAATCTTCCTGTAATGTCAAACCCCTCACTGGGATGTAGAAAATGTTGCGTGTCAAAACCCGCAACAAAGTTAATCTATCTACGTTCACTCTGGTCTTTCTGCGTCGCGCAGAAACGATCTTGAAATTGCTAATCTAGAAACTGTTTGGATTGAGCTTGCTATCCAACATAAGAAAATACTAATCGGTGTTTTATAGACCTCCAGATTCCAATTATGAACACTGGACAATACTAGAAGAAAGTATTGACAGAGCCAACAATACCAGAGCAGACAATATCATCGTCACCGGTGACTTTAATATTAACTCCCTAAACTCACAGCCAAACAAAGTAACTAGACTCATGTCATCATACAACTCCAAACAACATATCACTGATCCAACCCACTATACAGAGCATTCACATTCTCTATTAGATCTGTTCTTTACAAACCACCCAGAATATGTAATCTCAAGCTTTACGGCAGATCCGTTCATACCTGACATGACTAGATTCCATTGTCCTATTGTTATGCTGCTAAAATGTGCAAAACAGAAACGTACCTCATTCAAAAGAAAGGTGTGGAGGTACGAGTAGGCAGATTTTAATGTATACAGGGAAGAATTAACAAAAACAAACTGAAATCGCTCATTGCCTCTGGCAACTTAGAATATATTGCTGAAAAGATCAATGAAAGCACACTAAGCGCAGCAGAAAATCTATTCCTTCCAACATTGTATCTATAAGACCTACATATATACCCTGGTTTCATTCCAATATTCGTAGACTCATAAGGCAAATAACCAGGCTATACAGATATGCAAAGTTGTTGAAAACGGAAAAAGCGTGGACAAAGTTCAGAAGTAACCAGAGAACTAAGGAAAGCCAAACATGTATATAAACAAAATATCATTGAAAAACTTAACCAGGAAAACACTGATGCCAAAACTTGGTTGAAATTATAACGGTTTGTATCCAACAATGTAAAGACAACCGTACTACCGGTCCTCATTCACAATGGAGTTATAGCCTCAACTAACACAGAAAAAGGCAACCTCTTAAACGAATGTTTCTGCCGACAATCACCCATAACCGCTGATAATCATCCATTACAACCCAGCACAGCCAAAATCAATATTTGCATTGGTACACATATCTTGTCAAGATGTAATTGGTGCAATTACCATAATTAATCCGTCAAAGGCATGCGACCCGGGCTTAATAAACCCTAGAATAATAAAAGGTAGTCATATATTCGCACCTCCACTAGCGTCATTCTTCAATAAACTCATACATCATTCCTATTTCCCGTCAGTCTGGAAACAGGCCAACATATTTACAAGAAGTCTCACCCATCTGATCCTCATAATTATAGACCAATTTGACTGTTAAGTTGTCGTGGAAAACTGACAAACACTTCTATAATTACATTGTTCAAAACAACCTACTTACTAGTTACCAATTCGGGTTTATCAGAGGAGATTCGACAACCAATCAACTTCAACATCAGCTCATCTACAACGACGTTTGCAAGGCTATTGACGAGGGAGTGTGAGTGGTATTCTGTGACATCTCAAAAGCATTTGATCGTGTCTGGCACAATGGTCTCCTATTCAAACTCTCCTCACTTGGTATTCGTGGTAAATTACTGCACTGGTTCAATTCTTACCTCTCTAATCGGCAAGCAACGTGTGGTCTCCGCTAATTCATATTCTGATTGGTGCTCTGCCAATGCCGGCGTGCCTCAAGGTTCCATACTGGTTCCCTTGCTTTTCTTAGTCTACATTAACGACATCGTCTCCGAAATACGCTGTAATATCAGACTCTTTGCTGATGACATTAGTATTTATATTGTTGTCGAAAATCCTACACTGGCTGCTGCAACCGTAAACATTGATCTTGACAGTATCCGCAATTGGTCCAATTCATGGTTAGTTACATTCAACCCAGCTAAAACAGAAACTGATACTTTCTCCCGAAACACTGTTCGACAAGCACATCGTGACCTTTTCTTTGATCATGTTATGTTGCATCCGACAAACCGACAAGCACATCGTGACCTTTTCTTTGATCATGTTATGTTGCATCCGACAAACCGACAAGCACAGCCTGACCTTTTCTTTGATCATGTTATGTTGCATCCGACAAATAGTCACACACACTTGGTCTATTCCTGTCCAACGACTGTAAATGGAATGATCATATCACAGGATCAGTACGTAAAGCTTGGAAAACACTTGCATTTCTACGTTCTTTTAAATATCTCCTCTATGGACAATATCTCCCTCGCCTATATATCTCTGCTGTACGCCCACTTCTAGAATACGGCGACGTAGTCTGGGACAACTGCTCTGACTATCAGAAAGCAGAACTCGAATCTGTCCAAACGGAGGTATTAAGACTCATAACTGGTACTACAAAGTATTGTAGTCTAGACAAATTGTACAGTGAAGCAAACATTGAGCTCCTTGCAACTAGACGCAGAAAACACAAATTAACCGTATTATACAAAATGAAGAACAATCTTACACCGTCTTATCTAGTCCTATAAATCTTCTTTTCTTATGTTAGCAATTTGTGACTGGAACCAGCTGACATCAACAATTTCAAACCAGAATAGTATTCAGTCGTTCAAAAAATGCTCTAAATCCTAGAAATAACACTACACCAAATACACTATTTGACCTGGGCAAAGAAAGACACAGATTCTACAGTCACGCCTGAGACTCTCTTGCAGTTCACTGAACTATGATTTACATCGTGGGTCATTAATCGACTCCCCGCTATGTGTTCATGTGGCCAAGTTGAAACAGTTAGCCACTTCCTACTGCATTGTACAAACTTCACTCTTCTTAGACAAAATAGGTTCGCACATTCTCACACATCTCCCGTGTACACATTTACTATCAGGAAACAACAAGCTGTCTTTTGAACCAAACATAGTGTTATCATAACAGCATAGCAGCAACAGCAAGATTCCAATGAGGTCACGATCTGGATCAGTTGGGGGGATATCTGGAGCAGCAAAATCACAGGGGTTTTTTTCCAGTTTCTTTTTGTGTATCTTTTTGTCTCTTCCTTTTATATCAAAACAAAAGATTCCAACAAAATCGTAAATTTCCGTACGTTTTGTTGCATGTTTTATTTCCTTCTTGTGCTTAAACTCGCTTTATAGCATTATAAAACATGTCATACTAAACAATACTTGTAATGTAACTTGTCATAACAGAATATGTGTGTATGTAATTATATTGAAGGAAAGGGATTCGAATAAGATACTATGAAACTTTTCTCCCAATCCTAACTGTGCAACTATTCCTATGTTATGTAACATTCTTAAATAAAATATTGTTTAAACTAACCTATAGCTTTAGGAATGGCAGTGGATTGGAGTGGGGAACTAAGTAATTTTCAAAGGGGATAGCAACCAGATCATTATGAATGTTATGGGGATAGCAACACGATCATTATGAATTGTATGCGTAAAGGATAACCTATTGTCAATACGCCGTTTATCTAGTCTGCTGACTGGAGTCTATTATCTAAACAATTGTTAATCCACCTTAATGTGTGTGGTCATGCATTTTTAGTAGTACATGTACTTTCTCGTGATTGACCTTGTCGAAAGCCTTACTGAAGTCTAATAGGATGAAATCTACTTGATGCTTATTGTAGACATAGGTAACCAAGTCAGGTTTGGAATTCACTACCTCATTGTATGCAAAATTCCAACGCACTCAATATCTTTAAAACTCGCTAATTAAGATAGAATAAGCAATCAGAAACATAGAAATCTGGTAATATACATACATACATAATAGATGAGCTTCCACGTATTGCTGAATACTGTACTTAACATGTCGTGTTTCTTTAATTAATATGTTTTCTATGTCATTGTATATATGTTGAGGGCCTTAGTTGTATTAGCCATGTGCTATGTAAGCTCCCTCGTAAAATAAAGTATATATTTGGCTGAGTTTGACTTGTCCCATGTTTTGTAAATGGGAGAAACATTTGCTGATTTCCATAGGGCTGGCAGTGATCCTTCGTTGACGGATTTTTGGAATAAGACTTCAAGGATAGGTGAGAGTTCTTTAGACGGGGTTTTAAGTATGATTGACTTAATTTGGTCAGGACCACTAGCCTTATGGGGGTTAGGTTATTGAGAAGTTTCTCTATGCCATTTGAACTTACTGTGATCTCCTTCATGTTTGGAATGGATTGACCATTCATGTTCCCATTTGTGTTCTGAATTGTCATTTTACAAATGGAGGTAAGTCTTAGTGGGGATTTGGAGCTTAAGATGGACTGAAACTATTTGTTCAGTGCTGTGGCATTAACAGCTTCTTCATGGTGGAACTTGTTTCATAATTATATTGATTTGGAGTCTTGCTAACCCAAGGATGGAATAACATTTCTTGGCGTTTGGTATGTAAGAATTGGAGATATCAGCACTGTTAAGATCTATGATGCTTTCAAGATATTGGTGATAAGCCTTTTTGACTTTTTTCCGCACTAACTGTTTGAGATCCAAGAACTTCTTGCGATTTGAAAGCCACGGGCACCGTCAGCAAACCAACAATATGACTTCCTCACTTGAAAAAATCCGACATCCCCAATGGGATTCGAGTCTGTATCTTTGAAATATCCTCCAAACTAGAGAATGACTAATCTCTTCATATGAGCATCGCTCATATGGGCAACCGGTAGCGATGATAAATAAACGTCAAACACAATCTGAATTGCGGCTTATTATTAATGGATCTGGTACGATAAGAGAACTAGAGTTTGGTTGGGATAAGGATATATATAACTTGATGGACACAGGAAAATATATCAACTGATTGTTCTCTTATCAGGCTACCAGCATGCATACTAAGAACCACAACTACTGTGCAAGGACTTGCAACCATTTATACATATACCAAATATATCAGGCTACCAGCATGCATACTAAGAACCACAACTACTGTGCAAGGACTTGCACCCATTTATACATATACCAAATATATCAGGCTACCAGCATGCATACTAAGAACCACAACTACTGTGCAAGGACTTGCAACGATTTATACATATACCAAATATATCAGGCTACCAGCATGCATACTAAGAACCACAACTACTGTGCAAGGACTTGCAACCATTTATACATATACCAAATATATCAGGCTACCAGCATGCATACTAAGAACCACAACTACTGTGCAAGGACTTGCACCCATTTATACATATACCAAATATATCAGGCTACCAGCATGCATACTAAGAACCACAACTACTGTGCAAGGACTTGCAACGATTTATACATATACCAAATATATCAGGCTACCAGCATGCATACTAAGAACCACAACTACTGTGCAAGGACTTGCAACCATTTATACATATACCAAATATATCAGGCTACCAGCATGCATACTAAGAACCACAACTACTGTGCAAGGACTTGCAACGATTTATACATATACCAAATATATCAGGCTACCATCATGCATACTAAGAACCACAACTACTGTGCAAGGACTTGCAACGATTTATACATATACCAAATATACCAGGCTACCAGCATGCATACTAAGAACCACAACTACTGTGCAAGGACTTACAACCATTTATGCATATACCAAATATACCAGG
>CM026387.1:23086811-23106105 GCA_014843695.1 Archivesica marissinica
ATACCATACCATACCATACCATACCTTACCATACCCTACTATACCATACCTTACCCTACCCTACCATACCATACTATACCATACCATACCATGCTATACCATACCATACCATACCATGCCCTGCCCTGCCCTGCCCTGCCCTGCCCTGCCCTGCCCTGCCCTGCCCTGCCCTGCCCTGCCATGCCATGCCATGCCATGCCATGCCATGCCATGCCATACCATACCATACCATACAATACTATACCCTACCATACAATACCATACAATACCATACTATACCATGCCATACCACACCATACCATACCATACCATACCATACTATACCATACCATACCATACCATACCATACCATACCATACCATACCATACCATACCATACCATACCATACCATACCATACCATACCATACCATACCATACCATACCATATATACTCTCAACAATGAAAGTAGGATTTCAATTAATGTTTTTTATACAAATTTATTTTAGTTCGATTGCGAAACAAATTCATACAACTTATATTAATCACTTTCGAGACCTCATTCCTGGTGGACTCCATCGCCACGAGAAAGAGAGAAGAGACAATGTGGAATTTAAATGCCTTGCCTAAGGGCACAATCGTAACGGCTCCGCTCAGTGTCCGAAACGGACATGGTACTTTGTTACACTTCGGAATATATTTAATGCACGGTTGGTTACTCGGGTAGAACCACCGACCTTCCCCCAGACCAGCTGGATAGCTTCTTCACATTAAATAATTCAATACCCCAGTGCGATTCGAACATGCATCGTTGAGTGGCAAGTGATTTTAAATCAATGCCGTTAACCACTCGGCCATGGAGACCCAGAGTTCGAGTTTTACAAGAACCACAATGGTTGTGTCCTTAGGTATGTCGCGTAAAGCAACTGCCTCGTTCATCTTCTCATAACGGTGGGGTCAGTAATAATGTCTTCAGTGTGGTTAGGCAAAAGTTGTAAGAGTTTGTTGAACAAATTAAGCTAATATATATTTGAATCACCAAGTTGTGTCTTAGCGGTGAGTGTCGTTAACCTTTGTGAGTATCATGGTGTGTCTAATACCTTGATATGGTTCAGCTATCCAACTGGCTTGCGAATGTTGGAGGATTAACCCGGCTGTCCGGTCGTGTCTGAAATACTGCTCAATTGGGAAGCCGAGGTGTTCCCCCACGAATAACAGTTGGAGAGTCGTAATGTGACCTTAGCTGTCAACACTACATTACGCAATATGATACGGTATGATACGGTATCGTGATATCTTATATTACTTCTTATCAATCAGCTAATCTTATTTTTCATCCGAAACCTCCCGGGTGTATGGAAAACGTGTGGTAACAAAGCGGTTTCTGTAAGATATTTGTCAGGCACAATTATAGAGACCAGACATTGTAAAATTATTCCTTACGATTAATAGCAATCTGGGAGTTGATTGAAGTGACAGTATAACTCGCAGCCAAATCATGTGAAATTCGACAATTCTGAACACAGAAGCAATGGTATCGATGGTACATAAGAAGGCAAGATAACACTAATTTTCACAGATGGATCTGTAGTCCAGTGGTAACACGTTGTACTGGTAATCCAGGGATCGGAGGTTCGATCCCCCATCTGACCCTAATAAAATTAACAGTCTTTCAGATGGGAATTTAAACCGACGTCTACGTAAAAGAACCAGAGGAGACTCTGGAATGGGTCTCAGTCTGTATCATTGCACTATCCTCCAAATATCTAAAACGACTAATCTCTTCAGGAGGCGTCCCTCATATGGGCAACCGGTAGCGACGATAAATAAACGTAAAACACACACACATTTTCTTTTATCACATGTCCTTGCTTGTAATCAGTGCAATACAGTCATCTCATAATGTCTTATATGTACACGTGTATAATAACACCTGGGGGTATTCTGATTGGTTGAGAGAATAATCCTTATAATTTGTAAATTAAACTGTAATGTATGCATATTTCTAGGTGAATTGGTATATAACGTTAACGATAAGACAAATACGATTTAAAAGAAGTCTCGAGGCAATTATAAAGTTGTTTAAAACACAAATATAATGATGTATTGCGTCGTGACGTCATGAAAATGTAGTGACGTCATGACAATTTACGCTGACACTTTGGCGCCAAAATGAAAGTAGCAACGTTATTTATTAAAACGCTCGCGCTATGGTAATGTGATAAAAGTGGAGGAGAGGTCGTTAGCCGCAAATATACGTTAGATGTTAATGAATTGTTTTGAAAACAGTAACTTACTTACTTTAAAGGCGATCTTAATGTGACAGGACATTATTTATGAGGTGAACGTAATTACTTCGCGATAATCATATGTACATACATTAGTAAGAAGAGATGTTCAAATATACAGCGCATTATTCATGAGGTGAACGTAAAAGTTTACTTCGTGATAATCATATGTAAATACATTATTAAGGAGATATTTTCAGGAGAGGTCGTTGGCCGCAAATATACTTTAGATGTTAATGAATTGTTTTGAAAACGGGAACTTGTTTTTAATGACGTTATCACATTTTCATTATAAATGTAAATAAATTAGTAAAAAGAGACTGTAATGCGATGCTTCTATTGGACATTGCCGTATTTAATTTAAAGACCATAATGATATATCATTATTTATTGAGTTACTTATCTGTCATGATTGTATTTCGATGTAAATTAATTCAGTCCATGACCCTAAATAGACGTATATACTTGAAAGTTTGTTTGATGTCTGATACATACCTATTTATAATTATCTAAGGACCCAAAATGGCCGTCGCGCATGCGCAGTCCATGACCCCAAAGAGACATTAAATTGCTTTCTTTTGATGAACACTTATTATGTTAATGACCTGTCAAGTGTCATCCTATGATGATGAATGATGTCGTTCCAAAATGACCGCCGCGCATGCGCAGTCCATGACCCCAAAGAGACGTACCACCAATTATATTCGATACAAAATCGGTATTACACAGGTTTTATAGCCGGAGGGCCGTCATGTGAGCTAAACTGTATACTCGACGTTAACCCCAACCATCCCAATAAAAACACAACAAAGGCAAAAAACAACACAATGAGACACAGTATAACTTTATTTTTATGCGAATATAGCCTACGTATATTGTGCCCAACTTCGTTAGTTTAAACTTTATTTATTTTAGAACCATTGCGTGAAACAAGCTTTAACAACATATATCAATATCTCTGGTAGACGCGGATGAAAAGGTAGATCATTCGTGTGGGAGGAAACCGGAGTACCCGGAGATAACATACCTGTCCGATCTGGCGACCACCGTACCATCTCACATACTTACCGGTCAGGGGATCGAACCTGGGTTGCATTTATGAGACGCGGGCGTGCACTGCACTAATCGGACATCCCTTAACCTCATTGAGTTAATACATTCATATGTCACCTGTATACACAATGTAGTGGATACACAAACATTAGCCGAATAAGCGTCTTTTATTTAATTTTAATCTGTTATGCATACATAGGATTATAGTCTATTTTATACATTCATATCATTATTTATAATAGTAAAGTATATTAATGTCTAGTCCTACTGAATGAGGAATAATAACATGACCTTCTTAACAGTAGTAAGAATAAAATAAACATAATGTCTAGTCGTACACGATATCGAGCACGAACTCTAAACTAAAGACAACAATGGGGTAGTGTCGATGTATACTAGGACAAAGAAAACGCACGCTTCGGATAAGTGTGTTTTTACATGAAAACCATATATATAGTTTTAAACATTTTGGAATGTTTTTAGTTGTTCAGTTTGTGTTTTGTAATAAAGATGTGATATATCTTTGATGGAATCCTTCGTATTTAGCTTAGTTTATACAAATTTATTTTAGCTCGATTGCGAAACAAGTTCTTTCAACGTATATTAATCACTCTCGAAACCTCATTCCTCATGGAATCCATTGCAACGAGGGAGAGAGAAGAGACAACGTGGAAGTTAAATGCCTTGCCCAAGGGCACAATCGTAACGGCTCCAGCGGGGCTCGAACTCAGGACCGTTCGCACCTGAAGCGAACGCGCACCCACTGCGCTATGGCGACTTCCACGTATTTCGTTTTCATGCAATAATAATCATATCATGTAGGTGTGTGTTTTCTATGTCCTCTAGTATATAATATACGTGTGCGTTTTCTATGTCCTCTAGTATATAATGTAGGTGTGCGTTGTCTATGTCCTCTAGTATATAATGTAGGTGTGCGTTTTCTATGTCCTCTAGTATATAATGTAGGTGTGCGTTTTCTATGTCCTCTAGCATATAATATACGTGGGCGTTTTCTATGTCCTCTAGTATATTATGTAGGTGTGCGTTTTCTATGTCCTCTAGTATATAATGTAGGTGTGCGTTGTCTATGTCCTCTAGTATATAATGAAGGTGTGCGTTGTCTATGTCCTATAGTATATAATGTAGGTGTGAGTTTCCTATGTCCTCTAGTATATAATGTAGGTGTGCGTTTCCTATGTCCTCTAGTATATAATGTAGGTGTGCGTTTTCTATGTTCTCTAGTATATAATGTAGGTGTGCGTTTCCTATGTCCTCTAATATATAATGTAGATGTGCGTTGTCTATGTCCTCTAGTATATAATGTAGGTGTGCGTTTTCTATGTCCTCTAGTATATAATGTAGATGTGCGTTTTCTATATCCTCTAGTATATAATGTAGGTGTGCGTTGTCTATGTCCTCTAGTATATAATGTAGGTGTGCGTTTTCTATGTCCTCTAGTATATAATGTAGGTGTGCGTTTTATATGTCCTCTAGTATATAATATACGTGTGCGTTTTCTATGTCCTCTAGTATATAATGTAGGTGTGCGTTGTCTATGTCCTCTAGTATATAATGTAGGTGTGCGTTTTCTATGTCCTCTAGCATATAATATACGTGGGCGTTTTCTATGTCCTCTAGTATATAATGTAGGTGTGCGCTGTCTATGTCCTCTAGTATATAATGTAGGTGTGCGTTTTCTATGTCCTCTAGTATATAATGTAGGTGTGCGTTTTCTATGTCCTCTAGTATATAATGTAGGTGTGCGTTTTCTATGTCCTCTAGTATATAATGTAGGTGTGCGTTTTCTATGTCCTCTAGTATATAATGTAGGTGTGCGTTTTCTATGTCCTCTAGTATATAATGTAGGTGTGCGTTTTCTATGTCCTCTAGTATATAATGAAGGTGTGCATTTTATATGTCCTCTAGTATATAATGATGGCGTGCGTTTTCTATGTCCTCTAGTATATAATGTAGGTGTGCGATGTCTATGTCCTCTAGTATATAATGAAGGTGTGCGTTTTCTATGTCCTCTAGTATATAATGAAGGTGTGCGTTTTCTATGTCCTCTAGTATATAATGTAGGTGTGCGTTTTCTATGTCCTCTAGTATATAATGTAGGTGTGCGTTTTCTATGTCCTCTAGTATATAATGTAGGTGTGCGTTTCCTATGTCCTCTAATATATAATGTAGATGTGCGTTGTCTATGTCCTCTAGTATATAATGTAGGTGTGCGTTGTCTATGTCCTCTAGTATATAATGTAGGTGTGCGTTTTCTATGTCCTCTAGTATATAATGTAGGTGTGCGTTTCTATGTCCTCTAGTATATAATGTAGCTGTGCGTTGTCTATGTCCTCTAGTATATAATGTAGGTGTGCGTTTTCTGTGTCCTCTAGTATATAATGTAGGTGTGCGTTTTCTGTGTCCTCTAGTATATAATGTAGGTGTGCGTTTTTATGTCCTCTAGTATATATTATACTATATTATTCCAATGTGCAGTTCTCACTTATAGTGCTATCTTTTGATTGCATTTGATTGTATATATGTTGAGGGCCTCATGGTAGATTAACTTTTGTTAAATGAGTACTCTCGTTAAATAAAGTCTTTATTATTATTATTATTATTATTAATAAATGTGATTTTGTATGCGTAACATCAAATATATTACCTTGCGCCTTGTTGGTGAGAACAAGTAACCAAAACACAAATGGGACAGCCATTTCGTAATAAATTTGTTCTTCTCTTTGAGGAAGTATTCGAAGTTAAATTTGTAATAATGATCATATATTCTAGTTAAGCGTTGTCTATGTCCTCTAGTATATAATGTAGGTGTGCGTTTTCTATGTCCTCTAGTATATAATGACGGTGTGCGTTTTATATGTCCTCTAGTATATAATGATGGTGTGCGTTTTCTATGTCCTCTAGTATATAATGTAGGTGTGCGTTGTCTATGTCCTCTAGTATATAATGAAGGTGTGCGTTGTCTATGTCCTATAGTATATAATGAAGGTGTGCGTTGTCTATGTCCTCTAGTATATAATGTAGGTGTGCGTTTTCTATGTCCTCTAGTATATAATGTAGGTGTGCGTTTTCTATGTCCTCTAGTATATAATGTAGGTGTGCGTTTCCTATGTCCTCTAAATATAATGTAGATGTGCGTTGTCTATGTCCTCTAGTATATAATGTAGGTGTGCGTTGTCTATGTCCTCTAGTATATAATGTAGGTGTGCGTTTTCTATGTCCTCTAGTATATAATATAGGTGTGCGTTTCTAATGTCCTCTAGTATATAATGTAGGTGTGCGTTGTCTATGTCCTCTAGTATATAATGTAGGTGTGCGTTGTCTATGTCCTCTAGTATATAATGTAGGTGTGCGTTTTCTATGTCCTCTAGTATATAATGACGGTGTGCGTTTTATATGTCCTCTAGTATATAATGATGGCGTGCGTTTTCTATGTCCTCTAGTATATAATGTAGGTGTGCGATGTCTATGTCCTCTAGTATATAATGAAGGTGTGCGTTGTCTATGTCCTATAGTATATAATGAAGGTGTGCGTTGTCTATGTCCTATAGTATATAATGTAGGTGTGAGTTTCCTATGTCCTCTAGTATATAATTTAGGTGTGCGTTTTCTATGTTCTCTAGTATATAATGTAGGTGTGCGTTTCCTATGTCCTCTAATATATAATGTAGATGTGCGTTGTCTATGTCCTCTAGTATATAATGTAGGTGTGCGTTGTCTATGTCCTCTAGTATATAATGTAGGTGTGCGTTTTCTATGTCCTCTAGTATATAATGTAGGTGTGCGTTTCTAATGTCCTCTAGTATATAATGTAGCTGTGCGTTGTCTATGTCCTCTAGTATATAATGTAGGTGTGCGTTTTCTGTGTCCTCTAGTATATAATGTAGGTGTGCGTTTTCTGTGTCCTCTAGTATATAATGTAGGTGTGCGTTTTATATGTCCTCTAGTATATATTATACTATATTATTCCAATGTGCAGTTCTCACTTATAGTGCTATCTTTTGATTGCATTTGATTGTATATATGTTGAGGGCCTCATGGTAGATTAACTTTTGTTAAATGAGTACTCTCGTTAAATAAAGTCTTTATTATTTATTATTATTATTATTATTATTATAAAAATTATGTGATTTTAACGTATGCTTGTAACAGATCAAATATATTACCTTGCGCCTTTGTTGGTGTTAAGAAACAAGTAACCAAAACACAAATGGTGAACATCGATATCTCCATTTCGTTCCTATAAATTTGTTCTTCTCTTTTCAAATGAGGAAGTATTAAAGGAAGTTAAATTTGTATATCACATGATCGACATTGATACTTCTAGTTCAAGCGTTGTCTATGTCCTCTAGTATATAATGTAGGTGTGCGTTTTCTATGTCCTCTAGTATATAATGACGGTGTGCGTTTTATATGTCCTCTAGTATATAATGATGGTGTGCGTTTTCTATGTCCTCTAGTATATAATGTAGGTGTGCGTTGTCTATGTCCTCTAGTATATAATGAAGGTGTGCGTTGTCTATGTCCTATAGTATATAATGAAGGTGTGCGTTGTCTATGTCCTATAGTATATAATGTAGGTGTGAGTTTCCTATGTCCTCTAGTATATAATGTAGGTGTGCGTTTTCTATGTTCTCTAGTATATAATGTAGGTGTGCGTTTCCTATGTCCTCTAATATATAATGTAGATGTGCGTTGTCTATGTCCTCTAGTATATAATGTAGGTGTGCGTTGTCTATGTCCTCTAGTATATAATGTAGGTGTGCGTTTTCTATGTCCTCTAGTATATAATATAGGTGTGCGTTTCTAATGTCCTCTAGTATATAATGTAGGTGTGCGTTGTCTATGTTATATAATGTAGGTGTGCGTTTTCTGTGTCCTCTAGTATATAATGTAGGTTTTTCTTTGTCCTCTGACTATATAACAGCATGTCCAGAATATTATACTATATTATTCCAATGTGCAGTTCTCACTTATAGTGCTATCTTTTGATTGCATTTGATTGTATATATGTTGAGGGCCTCATGGTAGATTAACTTTTGTTAAATGAGTACTCTCGTTAAATAAAGTCTTTATTATTTATTATTATTATTATAAAAATTATGTGATTTTAACGTATGCTTGTAACAGATCAAATATATTACCTTGCGCCTTTGTTGGTGTTAAGAAACAAGTAACCAAAACACAAATGGTGAACATCGATATCTCCATTTCGTTCCTATAAATTTGTTCTTCTCTTTTCAAATGAGGAAGTATTAAAGGAAGTTAAATTTGTATATCACATGATCGACATTGATACTTCTAGTTCAAGTGTGACGGAACGCTATGGTCGCCAGATCGGACATTCGGATTTTCTGCGGCCACTACGGTTTCCTCCTTTACGAATGACCACATTAAATTTTTACGCCTTCATCCGCGCCAACGAGAGTGATTAATATAAGTTGTTAAAACGGCTTCGCAATCGTTGTAAAATAAATAAAGTTTTTAAAAAACGACTAGACTAGACACGTATAGTATGGGTATAATATAGCTAGCATATAAAATTAAGAGATAAATAACAAACGCTCTACTAATATTCATATTCCTCCTCAAAAGGATAGGCATACTTTCTAGAACGGTGGCCATCATGTAATTGAACACGGTTGCCATTATATACATGAACGGTTGACATCATGTAATTGAACACGGTTGCCATTATATACATGAACGGTTGACATCATGTAATTGAACACGGTTGCCATTATATACTTGATCAATATTTACATCATGTTGTAACATTAATATACAAGAACAAATGGATTAAATCGGAAGCTAGTAGCTTATTTAGAATTTCTCCATGACAAACATAATTTTCATAAACTATGGCAGAGTGTATATACATTTATGAACATGACAAGTTTTATTCAACTGTAATGATATAAGTGTAAGTAAAAATAATATGGAGATGATGATGAAGTAATCAATCAGACTGGCTTACCAGTCAGATTACGTGCAGTCGATTTAGGAAATGGTGAGGGATTACGTGCAGTCGATTTAGGAAATGGTGAGGCGAGATAGGGGACGAGAGAGAGAGAGAGAGAGAGAGAGAGAGAGAAAAAGAGTGAGTGAGCGAGAACGAGGTGGGAATCGTTTATACGAGGATGGAAGAGGAAGATACACAAATTACACTAGCCGTTATCAAATCTCTTTGTTGCTGTAATAAACTGGTGAACTGCATCAAATATCATCTTGTTTATCTCTTCACTTAGATTATCATCACCATACAAAAGAACTTTAAGAGAAATGTCTGTCAACGGGCTTATGGTGTTGATAAGGGTTATTCTGGTGTCTGAATAATCAGGACATTGGAATAAGTAGTGGTGACTGGATTCATTAGCTCCGCATCTGCAGAGTGGAGAGTTTATACTAGTTCTCGATAATAAATGTTGATTTAGAGCACTGCGTCCGTTTCGAATACGGGTATGGAGGACTTGGGCACGGCGGACACCATGATAGAAGAGTGGATTAGGATTCGGTTTATTAGAGTTCAAGCAATATTTGAAAGAAGCTAGTGTATCAATATCCTTAGTTTCCTGTGGCAAAGCATTCCAATCGTTAATGACAGATGGAAGAAAAGAGTTTACATATTGAGAAGTTCTGCCACGGATGTTAAGCAGGTTTGTACTGTTCCTCAGTGATCTATGTGTTGCTTGACCAACTGAAACTGGAACAAGCGCGGATAAATAATCTGGCACTAATCCATTTATCATCTTGTAAAATAATAACAATTTGTGTTTGTGACGTCTAGTGCCTAGCGTTTCCCATCTACATTCAAGATAACGTTGACGGATTGAGACAAGTTTTGTACAGCCGGTGACGATACGAGCAGCCTCGTTCTGAATGTTGTCCAATTCATCTGTTTCGTATTGAGTGCAGTTGTCCCAGATTACATTAGCATACTCCATAAGAGGCCTGACAAAAGACACATACATTATTTCAAGTGATTTCCTGTCCAGTACATATTTGAGACGTCTGATTATGTTTACTCGTGCCCATGCTTTGGTTTTCATATGCTTTATCTGATGATGCCAAGTACAGTCGTCAGAGATCAGTATACCTAGGTGTTTATGAAAATCAACAGACGGAATAATGAAATTAGACATGTGAAGAGCTGGATGCACTGGTTTTAACCTTTTCCGAGAGATGATGAGAGATTCTGATTTAGCCGGATTGAAGGTGACGAGCCATTTTCCCGCCCATGACGAAATTTTGTCAATACCCGATTGGAGTTGAACAGATGCTACAGTAGGTGTATCAACAATAATGAACAGACTGGTATCATCAGCAAAGAGATCTATGTTTGACCCAATATCGGTAACAATATCATTTATATGTATTAAAAACAACAATGGACCAAGTATTGACCCTTGGGGAACACCGGCATGTATTTCAGAAGAAGTTGAGGATGCTCCATGGATAACTACTCACTGACATCTATTTGAAAGATAGTTTGAGAACCAGGATAGTAAGCTGCCACGAATACCGGCTTGTTCGAGCTTGTGAAGGAGACCACGATGCCACACCTTATCGGAAGCTTTGCTTATGTCAAAGAAAATAACCCTTACCTCTAGCCCATTATCAAGAGCACGACAGAATGTATTGTACAAATATGTAAGCTGATTCACAGTTGAATCGCCTGGCAAAAATCCAGACTGATAGCAGGTAAAGAAATTAGTATCACGCAAGAAGTTAAACACATGCTTGAATATTATCCTCTGAAACACTTTATCCATAGTGTTCAACAGCGAACAAGGACGGTAGTTCGACGGGAGAGATGGGTCTCCCTTCTTAAAGATAGCGGATACATTTGCAGACTTCCATGCCAAAGGCATTTGCAGGAACGAAGAGAATAATTAAAGAGGTCACAGAGTGGTGTAATAAGTTGAGCTGTAGTTTCGATAAGTACACGATTACTTATTCCATCTGGTCCAGGAACTTTCCCAACAACTTGACATTTAATAGCATCAGATATATCTGATGGAAGAATTAGTATTGACTCGAGTGTTGGCTTTCCGTCACCGACAAGTACAGGCGGTAAAATATGGTTTGAATCATCAATGAAAGTTTGCTGCACAAAGAAATCATTCATAATATTAGCCTTAGATACATCCTCAGAAACTAGCTCGCCTGCTGATGAATCGAGGATAGATGGGATTGCTGATGAAATAGATGGTGTAATGAACGATTTGAGGATACGCCACCAGTTTTTCGATGACAAGGTATTAGATTTCAATTTTAAAGTAAGATTGTCATAATATTCACTTTTGTGCAGACGGATAAGTGCGACAACATCATTGCGCAGTTGACGAAACTTCCAGTCCAGTGGGCCATAAGATTTGACGACTTTACTTTCCTATATGACCTCTTTCGTTGTCTAATTTTCCGTTTGATGTCCGATTTCATCCAAGGTTGTTCCCGAGCATTGATTGAAATATCCTTGTTGGGAATACATTGTCTAGAATAATTAGATATAGTGGTGGTAATATTAGTGGTGTAGATATTAACATCTTCACTCTTAATGAGATTCCGGGTCAACTGCTGTTAGTTTCTCACGAATGTTATCAAAATCAGCATCGTTGTAGCGCCATATCCGCCTTTTGAAGTGTTTAGAAGCTGGTTTGCAGAACTTAAACAAACCGTAGACAAGACAGTGATATCGTATATTTTGTAATAAGAAAGGTTCTCTAACACCAGAGAGGGCTAGTGAAGATTCATTAGACACAAAGATAAGGTCAATAATAGAAGACGAGTGCCCGGTGAAGTTCGTCGGATCGACTATACACTGTTTTAATGCATTCTGGTGGCATATGGATTCAATCTTCCGACGTGACATGTCATTAAGGGTATTTAGATTGAAGTCGCCCATAATAATGATATCTGAAATGCCAGTGTCAGTTGCAAGACTAATTGAATCTTCCATGCACGATTGGTAATTAGCACCTGCATTTGGCGGGCGATAGAACAGGCCAAACAAAACCTTTCTATTGTTAAACAGCTGCAATTGTATCCATATACACTCAATGTTGATAACCTCTAGATCCTGTCTTCGGATATAATTAATAGTTTCTTTGACATAAATTATGAAGGCCTCCGTGATTATCACCATATCGGTCCTTTCTTATTGGTTTGTGAAAACCTGGAAAGAGGATTTCGTCTGAGGAAGTATAATTGCTTAACCAAGTTTCCGAAAACGAGACAATATCAAAACAGCTCAGCTCTGTAATCAAGAGAGTCAATCTTTGGAAAAAGACTTTGGACATTATAATGAACGACCGACAAGTGATTAGGTACGTTAAGAAAAGTTGATATACTCAACAGTGAATCATTGGTAATAGTTGAATTTGCTGAGATGCTTAGTGGATTCGGCCCAGGATTGGGATGAATATCTCCTGATTGAGTAAGGAGTACCATTAGCCAGGCTAATAATACGGCGGTTGTGAGATATGAATAGAAACGTAATACTAACATTGTATTGGAAATGAATGTAGCATTCAGCAAGTATGATTGTTTTGGAAACTTAATATTAAGAGCACAATTGCAAGAAACAAATAATTGTATTTTTATTGAGGGCAGATCCAACGATGTGCATTGCGGTGTCAGAATGAAGAGCATATGTAGCATCATAGCAAATTGGCAATGAGCACGATATGTGGGAATGACATGGTTTATTGAAGACATAGGTGGCCCTACGAAATACCAAGTAAGGATAGCAAGAACATATGAACCAATGTCATACCCAACAATCTTGAGAAGTACCATTTAACTGCCAGGTGGATATATAAAATTGACTTACCAAATTCGCATTCCCAGACGATAAGATAGAAAGAAATAGAAAAGAGATAGGTGGAGAAGGTAAGTGGAAACATGATGGATGACTGAAGTGAAGTGGTGTAGGAAATAAAGTTTGCTAGTTAGTGGAAAATGATAGAAAACAATAACATTGATATGATATGAGGCTTAACAAATATGGGTACTGAATTTGAGGATATAACATGCAGTTACGTCTGTGTTGTATGACTAGCGTATGTGCTGTTGTAATGGTTCGATATCGGGTTATAAGAGTTACGACATTCTAAATTACTGGCGTATGTGGGTGTAGTAATTGATGTCTTTTTAATAATACTAAAATAATTTGTGGTACGCAGTTCTAATATTATTATATTGGGTACTTGGTCTAAGTAAAAATGTAATACGATTCACAAAATAATTAGTTGATATGACAGGCATATGACACAGTGCACAAACTGACGCATATAGCATCACAGTTCCAGTGCAGAATATTTGATGTATACATGTGGAGGCCCGAAGCATACAGCCTCACAGTAAGCATAGGATATAAACACTTTATACAGTTAACAAACAGCGTACACAATGTCAGTGTTAAATGAATACACAGTTTATGCAGGTAATAACCAGCGTACACACCGTCAGTGTTGAATGGATTTGCAGTTTATGCAGGTAATAACCAGCGTACACAATGTCAGTGTTGAATGGATTTGCAGTTTATGCAGGTAATAACCAGTGTACACAATGTCAGTGTTAAATGAATACACAGTTTATGCAGGTAATAACCAGCGTACACAATGTCAATGTTAAATGAATACACAGTTATGCAGGTAATAACCAGCGTACACAATGTCAGTGTTAAATGAATACACAGTTTATGCAGGTAATAACCAGCGTACACACCGTCAGTGTTGAATGGATTTGCAGTTTATGCAGGTAATAACCAACGTACATAATGTCAGTGTTAAATGAATACACAGTTATGCAGGTAATAACCAGCGTACACAATGTCAGTGTTAAATGAATACACAGTTTATGCAGGTAATAACCAGCGTACACACCGTCAGTGTTGAATGGATTTGCAGTTTATGCAGGTAATAACCAACGTACATAATGTCAGTGTTAAATGAATACACAGTTTATGCAGGTAATAACCAGCGTACACACCGTCAGTGTTGAATGGATTTGCAGTTTATGCAGGTAATAACCAGCGTACACAATGTCAGTGTTGAATGGATTTGCAGTTTATGCAGGTAATAACCAGCGTACACAATGTCAGTTTTGAATGGATTTGCAGTTTATGTAGGTAATAACCGGCGTACACAATGTCAGTGTTAAATGAATACACAGTTTATGCAGGTTATAACCAGCGTACACAATGTCAGTGTTAAATGAATACACAGTTAAGCAGGTAATAACCAGCGTACACAACGTCAGTGTTGAATGGATTTGCAGTTTATGCAGGTAATAACCAGCGTACACAATGTCAGTGTTGAATGGATTTGCAGTTTATGCAGGTAATAACCAGCGTACACAATGTCAGTGTTGAATGGATTTGCAGTTTATGCAGGTAATAACCAGCGTACACAATGTCAGTGTTAAATGAATACACAGTTTATGCAGGTAATAACCAGCGTACACAATGTCAGTGTTAAATGAATACACAGTTTATGCAGGTAATAACCAGCGTACACAAAGTCAGTGTTAAATGAATACAGAGTTATGCAGGTAATAACCAGCGTACACAATGTCAGTGTTAAATGAATACACAGTTTATGCAGGTAATAACCAGCGTACACACCGTCAGTGTTGAATGGATTTGCAGTTTATGCAGGTAATAACCAGCGTACACAATGTCAGTGTTGAATGGATTTGCAGTTTATGCAGGTAATAACCAGCGTACACAATGTCAGTGTTAAGATGAATACACAGTTTATGCAGATAATAACCAGCGTACACACCGTCAGTGTTGAATGGATTTGCAGTTTATGCAGGTAATAACCAGCGTACACAATGTCAGTGTTAAATGAATACACAGTTTATGCAGGTAATAACCAGCGTACATAATGTCAGTGTTAAATGAATACACAGTTATGCAGGTAATAACCAGCGTACACAATGTCAGTGTTAAATGAATACACAGTTTATGCAGGTAATAACCAGCGTACACACCGTCAGTGTTGAATGGATTTGCAGTTTATGCAGGTAATAACCAGCGTACACAATGTCAGTGTTGAATGGATTTGCAGTTTATGCAGGTAATAACCAGCGTACACAATGTCAGTGTTAAGATGAATACACAGTTTATGCAGATAATAACCAGCGTACACACCGTCAGCGTTGAATGGATTTGCAGTTTATGCAGGTAATAACCAGCGTACACAATGTCAGTGTTAAATGAATACACAGTTTATGCAGGTAATAACCAGCGTACACAATGTCAGTGTTAAATGAATACACAGTTTATGCAGGTAATAACCAGCGTACACAATGTCAGTGTTAAATGAATACACAGTGTATGCAGGTAATAACCAGCGTACACACCGTCAGTGTTGAATGGATTTGCAGTTTATGCAGGTAATAACCAGCTTACACAATGTCAGTTTTGAATGGATTTGCAGTTTATGCAGGTAATAACCAGTGTATACAATGTCAGTGTTAAATGAATACACAGTTTATGCAGGTAATAGCCAGCGTACACAATGTCAGTGTTAAATGAATACACAGTTTATGCAGGTAATAACCAGAGTACACAATGTCAGTGTTAAATAAATACACAGTTATGCAGGTAATAACCAGCGTACACACCGTCAGTGTTGAATGGATTTGCAGTTTATGCATGTAATAACCAGCGTACACAATGTCAGTGTTGAATGGATTTGCAGTTTATGCAGGTAATAACCAGCGTACACAATGTCAGTGTTGAATGGATTTGCAGTTTATGCAGGTAATAACCAGCGTACACAATGTCAGTGTTAAATGAATACACAGTTTATGCAGGTAATAACCAGCGTACACAATGTCAGTTTTAAATGAATACACAGTGTATGCAGGTAATAACCAGCGTACACAATGTCAGTGTTAAATGAATACACAGTTTATGCAGGTAATAACCAGCGTACACACCGTCAGTGTTGAATGGATTTGCAGTTTATGCAGGTAATAACCAGCGTACACAATGTCAGTGTTGAATGCATTTGCAGTTTATGCAGGTAATAACCAGCGTACACAATGTCAGTGTTAAGACGAATACACCGTTTATGCAGATAATAACCAGTGTACACACCGTCAGTGTTGAATGTATTTGCAGTTTTTACAGTCAACTGTTACAGCCAGCTTACACAATGTCAGTGTTACATGAATATACAGTGTATACAGATAATAACAAGCATACACAACATTATATTATATAATTTGGACAGCACTTCCTGTTTATAACAGGCCAGCTTTATATATATCATATACTTTGACAGCACTTCCTGTTTATAACAGGCCAGCTTTATATGTATCATATAATTTGACAGCACTTCCTGTTATAAACAAGCCAGCTTTATATATATCATATAATTCGGACAGCACTTCCTGTTATAAACAGGCCAGCTTTATATACATATATATATATCACATAATTTGGACAGCACTTCCTGTTATAAACAGACCAGCTTTATATATATCATATAATTTGGATAGCACTTCCTGTTATAAACAGGCCAGCTTTATATATATCATATAATTGGACAGCACTTCCTGCTATCAACAGGCCAGCTTTATATACATATATATCATATAATTCGGACAGCACTTCATGTTATAAACAGGCCAGCTTTATATATATCATATAATTTGACAGCACTTCCTGCTATCAACAGGCCAACTTTATATACATATATATCATATAATTCGGACAGCCATTCATGTTATAAACAGGCCAGTTTTATATATATCATATATTTGGACAGCACTTCCTGCTATCAACAGGCCAGCTTTATATACATATATATCATATAATTTGGACAGCACTTCCTGTTATAAACAGGCCAGCTTTATATATATCATATAATTTGACAGCACTTCCTGTTATACACATGCCAGCTTTATATACATATATATCATATAATTTGGGCAGCACTTCCTGTTATAAACAGGCCAGCTTTATATATATCATATAATTTGGACAGCACTTCCTGTTATAAACAGGCCAGCTTTATATATATCATATAATTTTGACAGCACTTCCTGTTATAAACAGGCCAGCTTTATATATATCATATAATTTGGACAGCAATTCCTGCTATAAACAGGCCAGCTTTATATAGATATATATCACATTATTTGGACAGCACTTCCTGTTATAAACAGGCCAGTTGTATATATATCATATATTTGGACAGCACTTCCTGTTATAAAAAGGCCAGCTTTATATACATATATATCACATAATTTGGACAGCACTTCCTGCTATAAACAGGCCAGCTTTATATATATCATATAATTTTGACAGCACTACCTGTTATAAACAGGCCAGCTTTATATACATATATATATCACATAATTTGGACAGCACTTCCTGTTATAAACAGACCAGCTATATATATATCATATAACTTGGACAGCACTTCCTGTTATTAACAGGCCAGATTTATATAGATATATATCGCATTATTTGGACAGCACTTCCTGTTATAAATAGGCCAGCTTTATATATATCATATATTTGGACAGCACCTCCTGCTATAAACAGGCCAGCTTTATATACATATATATCATATAATTTGGACAGCACTTCCTGTTATAAACAGACCAGCTTTATATATATCATATAATTTGGACAGCACTTCCTGTTATAAACAGGTCAGCTTTGTATATATTATATATTTGGACAGCACTTCCTGCTATAAACAGGCCAATCTTATATACATATATATCATATAATGTGGACAGCACTTCCTGTTATACACAGGCCAGCTTTATATACATATATATCATATAATTTGGGCAGCACTTCCTGTTACAAACAGGCCAGCTATATATATATATCATATAATTTGGACAGCACATCCTGTTATAAACAGGCCAGCTTTATATACATCATATAATTTGGACAGCACATCCTGTTATAAACAGGCCAGCTTTATATATATCATATTATTTGGACAGCACCTCCTGTTATACACAGGACAGCTTTATATACATATATATCACATCATTTGGACAGTACTTCCTGCTATAAACAGGCCAGCTTTATATACATATATATCACATAATTTGGACAGCACTTCCTGTTATAAACAGGCCAGCTTTATATATATCATATAATTTGGACAGTACTTCCTGCTATAAACAGGCCAGCTTCATATGTATCACATAATTTGGACAGTACTTCCTGTTATAAATAGGCCAGCTTTATATGTATCATATAATTTGACAGTACTTCCTGTTATAAACAGGCCAGCTTTATATATAGCACATAATTTGGACAGCACTTCCTGTTATAAACAGGCCAACCTTATATGTATCATATAATTTGACAGTACTTCCTGTTATAAACAGGCCAGCTTTATATATCATATAATTTGACAGTAATGCCGCGCTAGTCCATTTAAGTACAACAATAGTTCCTTTAGAACAACATGCAGATAAATGTAAAACCTGTCCGATTAGTGCAGTGGTTAGCGCGCTCGCTTCTCACCAATGCGACCCGGGTTCGATCCTCGGACCGGGAAGTATGTGAGATGGTACGATGGTCGCCAAATCGGACAGGTGAGTTTTCTTCAGGTACTCCGGTTTCCTCCCACATGAATGACCACATATACGCTTTCATCCGAGCCAACTAGAGTGATTAATATAAGTTGTCAAAAAAATATAAGTTGTAAAATAAATAAAGTTTAAATGAAATGTAAAACCATTTTAGTAACTGAACATATCGGCGGAACTAACCCGTTATTCGATCCACCCAGTGATGAGTGAATGCATCCACTGCTTCCGACTCAAAATCTATAAACTTAGAATTATATATAATTACTTTACTAAATATACCTATTTATATAACTGGCAAACCTATCTACATCATGTGGTCCCCACACATTATCCATAAAATGGAAAAACTCGAGAGAAACTTCCCAGTCGTCTGT